>JACCIC010000142.1:840000-1230000 GCA_018907035.1 Sycobia sp. Sy_11
AGTCGAAGAAATCAAAGACGAGGCGACAGTAATCGTCAGAAGAGAAAGAAGAAGGAAGTGGCGTAGAGATGACGCAAGCCACGGTCCATAGTACGAGACGATACCCCCGTAAATCAGCAGTCAATGGTTGAAACGGCTACAGCAAGTAACAAGCGCGCTGGGTCATGCCACCCAGTCAGTATTTGTATTCATGCCAGGAGCGTCCATGTGCTTCAACAACTAGAAATCATGTACCGCCCATTAAGCTTCTCCATATCTCAACACATTGTTACCCATATCTTAGCTAGGAAAAGCTATATTAAAACTATATTAGAGCCAACCGAAACTTCCACTTTCCATACTAATAGTACTGATGGAGCAGGAGTAGATCGGAGGGCGCAATGACGGTGATTCGCCCGTGATGAAAAAGGCCGAACAAGAAATTGCTCGTCACAACGCAACGATACTCGCAGTACAAAGCCAGACTGGGATCCGATCAACATCAGTCCGTTGTTAAAGAATTAACTACAAAATTTTTTTATCTCCCCTGTTTCTACCGCAGCATCAAAAAAACGAAGAAGAAATCTCAATAATACAGGCCAACTATAAGCCGGTAACTAAGAACGATACCAGATTGTCATAGATCGGATACAGAAATAGCAATTAAAAAAATCCAGACTGACATTAGAATTAAATCGAGAGTCCAAATGGCAAAAAATACTCTAAACCATAGTACAAATGACAAGAGAAGAATCGTAAAGACGAAAAGAAGAAGACGATAGAAAAGAAGAATAAAGAATGTAAATTTAAGTATAGAGATAAGGAAACTTGAAGTAGGTTAAAATTGTATATATAGATGAAATAATAGAAGTAGGCTTGGACTAGAAAAAAGAATAGACTTAGTATAGAAATAGGTAAAACATATTAATTTTAAGAACATATAGCTATAAGTTACAGTATTCATTATTTTTATTATTTTTAAACTCTTTTTTATCTCTTATAAAGTTAGGTTGAGTACTTTCCTTTTTTTTGATCAGGCTACATACGATTATGCTAGACATAGTTGAGGTATCATGATAATAACAAGCCCGTAATATTTTGTTAGATATAGAAATGCATAGCTAAAGAAGTTTTGTTATTTTTACGTTGTCATCTGCGAATAAAGAGTAAAATAAAGAGTAAAATAACAGACAAAAGATAAAATACTCAAACTCGAAATGGCGATGTCAACATCAAATCCGAACTTCCACTCCTTTCGGCACATCAGAGATGAAAACTCATTGCTCGTTCATCCGACTTCGAATTTGGGAAGTTTGCATTCGTCAATTTCGACGACCGAGTATTGCGGGTTGATCGATATATCAATTTCGCGCAGCACTTTCGGTGGAACACATATACACAAGCTAACATATAATAAATAGCTTGTGCGCATTGGCGTTATTGCGTAGCTTGTTCATATATGTTTTACGTATACATTTGTGACACCTACCGGGTAATAAAATATGCGTTCTTCCACAATTTTATATATTATTTGTAATATTTTTTATATTATTTCTGATTAATGGTTAGCGGGTGCATAGTAGAATTTAATAAAATAAAATTGTTAGATAATTTTATATTTAAAAATAATTAGTTTTTAATTAATAAATAATTATTAATTGATCTTAAAGTCGCAAATAGTTTTTTAAATTTATTTAATAATAATCATTTCCACCAATTCATTTCCTATGTAAAAAAATAATAGAATTGAATTATTAATATTTAAAGTAATTATTGGACCCTTAGTAATTAAAAAGAGAGAAATTTTTTACTTATAATTTATTAATTTAATTAAAATATAATAGAATTTTTTTATAAAATAAATTGCCAAGAGTAAAACTGAGGGTCGCATAGTAAGAATAACTGCTTGCTAAGAGAATTAATAGAAGACGAAAAATATAGATGTATAAATAATAAATAAGATTTATAATAATTTTTCAATTATTTATAAATTAAAATAAATTTATTAATTTCTTCGGGCCAATGTATGTTACACCTTGGCGACAGTAAGTAATTTAAAGTATAAATTTCTATGTCTTCATAGTAACAGGTCTAGGTATATTAGAAGAAATATAAAAAGGTCATATTTAGTACCTTGGTTATCTGGCAATCTGTTACAATATATGTATATATATATATATATATATATATATGGATATGCAATATGCTAATGCATATATTACATTTGTATCGCGAAAAAAGCAGGATAGATTGGGTTCTTACCGTGATCAGAATTATTATAACATTATTATATACAAATTATTATAACAGTTAGATATATGCACGAAACGATTTCTATAACTATAACAAACAAACACAAACATAGAGTAGAATAGATTGAATAAATTAATCGTATATTAGTATAACCAATATAAATAATTGAATTGTACTTCTGTCGACTGCCCATATACAAATTAATAAATATTTTTTATTGGTCTTACAGTCCAATCAATTTCAACCAAAAATAAAATAAAATAAAAATAAAAATAAAAATAAAATAAAAATAAAAACTAAAAAATAAAAAATAAAAATAACAATAAAAAATAAAAAATAAGAAATACAAATAATAAATAATAAAAATAAAAAATAAAAATTAAAAATAAAAATTAAATTAAAAATTAAATTAAAATGATAATGACAGTCAGACTGTCCTTGTTTATATTCACCCCCGTAGACTAATCTGAAAATAAAATATTAGCTGAAAAAATTCTTTGTTAGTAAAGTGCAGTCTGACTGTCCCCAACACCCTTACCTAATTGAAGACTTGTCCAACGTTTCGAGCTCGCTACGGCTCCTCATCAGGGACTAATCTAAACCTTATATTCTAATCTATATATACTCATCCCCACCACCAAATTTCGTAAATTAAATATAAATTCCCCCTCTACACAAATTGTCCAAAACCAATCAATTTAATAAGGAATGATAAACACTGTCCAATCTACCAGACTCTAACATTAAATTCACATTATTTCGATTCTTGGAAATGTGAATACTTTCAAGACTCTCCCGTTTATACTTATTATTAATACCATATTCCAAAATATCCACATTCACAAAATCAAAAGAATGTAAAAACTTTAAACAATGCTCTTTTAAACCAGAAGTAATATGTGAGCTACGTAAACTATATTTATGCTCATAAATTCTCTTTTTTAAATATCTACCTGTTTTTCAATATAAATAATATTACCTTATTTTAAAATAAACACTAACCAATCAGATTTTTGTTAACGTACTTTTACCATGTATAAAAGTGCGTTAAATTTTACCAAGAACACGGTTCGTTTTCGGCACTCATCGAGGAAGGATACCTCCCGAGTGACGAAGGGATCTGTCATCTACCGACCGACAAATTCTGTATTTTCCTGGGTGAAAACTCTTTAACGAGGCCAAAGGAAAAACACCTTTACTCGTAAGAAAAGGGTAAAAGATTACCGACCCAGAAGAACGGGCGCTCCCAACTTCTGAAAAAGTAATTCTTTTTCACCTAGAAAATAATCCAGAAAGCTGCCGGGAGACAAATTTATAATCGATCTAATTTAATTTGGGGAAAAGGCGCTCGTTTTCGTCGAATTAAACTACCAGACGGATATTAATCACGAGGCACACCTCGAATTACTACCAGACCGACCGGCGACCGAAAATTGGCAAGTCATCATAACGTTGATCGACTTACTATTATAAATATGGAAATCAAATTCTGTAAAATAAATCAAAAGAAAACGGAGTCTTGCTACGGAATAATAAATGCTTATTCCTAAGTAAAGCACCGAACTCTTTTAGATCACCGGCTAAGACGCACCTTAGCGCAATATAAAAGAGAGAAAAAGATTTATTGTGATAGTGGGGAAGAAGCTCCGTGTAAATAGACGGGCTGCTTATGTAAATATAAGATATAGAAAGAGGAACCGCTCAAGTAAATATAGTAAATAAAGCGAGAAAATTACTGGGTCAAGGCCGTGTGAATACGTGGAAATTTAGATAAGCCAATTAACTAATAGACATAATATAAAATCAATTGAAGGCGCGAGTAATGAATCATTATTTTTTTTGTTTCTGGGTATCTACAGCGAGATCCCAATAAAATAAGATTTATTATTATAATTTTTTTATATAATTTATAAGACAATATATTTGTTTTGTTATTTTTAAAACAGAAAAAACGAGTCTCAAGTTATTCACCCGAAAACCTGTCCTGATACTTTCCTCCCTCCGAATCACGTACCCTGAACCTCACAAATTTCCTGTATTAATAAAATAAAACCTGCAAAAAGTATGACGGAAGAGACCGAACGATACATATTCTATACATTTCAATATATACTTCTAAGAGTTCAAGCTTAGTAGCTTTGTTTTTCTCTGTAAACCTTAACAACAAGTTTATCTGATCTCCCTACATACAGTGCATAAGATGCTTACTGAGCATGTAAACATTAAGGATTAATTTATTCCTGGTAAATATGTATATTATACTTTGAAATATTTATTCATTTGAATTGAACATAATCATGGAGCCCCAAATATAAACACTTACACTTGCTCCAGATCGACGTAATCGTCCGCACGTACACTCATCATCACTACAAATTCCATTTAAAGGATATTGTATGCTGTGAGACTGGGGATCGTTATTATCCAAGAAATCTCGGGAATGATTAAGAAAAATTACAAGAGACTAGGGACGCTGTGTTTATATATTTAATATAAATTAATATAAAAGCATAATGCATTCCAGAATCAAAGTATCGCGGTCGCCATGCAGGCTCCAATATAATTTACATCCTAGAATGGGGCTCCAGATGTCGCAGCATCGTACATACATACATCGCATACATACCTCGTTGTTACTTATTTTAGCCGGCATGTCCCGCCAATGGCCTTCCTCAGCTTCCACAGGCATGCTGTGAGCCCACAGGTCGTATACTGCAAATGCTTGCTCTTTGATAGTTTGCTATCAATGATGACCGTTAGAGATTAGACTTGATTTTTGATAAACAGGTCCTGCTCTTCTAAAATCAGCTTGCAGGTCCTATTCCATTTATATTCCGTAGTGCAGACATAACCTAGGTCTTCGCTAGGTTAACGGAGATAACGGTCTGCCTGCAGCACTTGATTATAGTATGTAGCGCACCTAGCATAGTCCCAATCAGTGAGTCAAGGAAGGTTCATCGGGTGATTACAATCAATCAATAGAGGGGGGCTTTGTCCTCGATGTATTGTCAACAAAGATTCAGTTGTTGTTGATCGTTTGAAAGAGAATCACATTAAATACCACGAGTGCCAAGATACTAAGCACGCTTTGCGCGACGAGGCTGTGATCTTTTGTATCCACCCAAAAGTCCGAAAATCTCGTAATCAGCGACTGCTAAGTATATGAGAAAATCAAAGGCATTTGTACAGAAATAGTTACAGCGATATGAAATGGCTAAAAATGTCGATGATCTACTAGAACGTGATTTTATAGGAAAACTAGACCAAAAAATGAATAAAAAATATTTTTTAGAATCTGTTTTCGTGGAATCCTTCTTTAACACTGCGGCCAGGATAAGCAAAATTAATGGCAAAAGATTGAGATATATCTTACGAAATTATCCAAACCCATCTTACTCATAGCATTCTTACTCATTGCCAGAAATTGTGCAACGTAATAAACATCCGTTGACTGAAAAACATGTGACAAAGCGACTCCCTTCGGTGAATGAGAATATTGATAGAGATTTTGAAAATGTTAATTTTACTGATGAATATTCTATATAGGCCCGTTTTATCCCGACGAGATCATAATTAACTCCTACCAACAGACTTATTCAGCGCACTGTAAAGCACTGAATAAAAGTGCATCTTTGGGGCTGCTTCTCAAAATGGGGATTCGGAACTTTGCACCTCTTTATTGAAAATCGATATGCCGAGAAAATGATAAAAATCTATAAAAACACTTCACTACTATCTGCCAAACGATGGTTCATCAGAAAATATGACGATTGGGTTCTGCAGCATGCAATGGAAATTGCAGCAGCCTACAACCTGCAAATGAAGCGAATAATGAATAAAAAGGTAAAAACAAAATTAGCGAGAAAAGTTATATGTATGCATGCAACAAACATAAAGCTATATGAGGGAGAGAAATAAAAAAGGCAAAATATGCATAGCAGTACAGAAAGATAGGAAGAGACACATAGTTAAGAACATACGCAGGCAGACAAGTAAAGGAATGATAGAAGGCGAGAAGTAGAGAGAAAATTACACGTATACAGATAAATATAGAAAGCGAGAAATGGAGAGAAAGAAAAGTATCTCCATGCCGAGAAAGAAAAAAACACACATATAGAAAGAGAGACAAAGAAAGGTACATGCAGAGAAGGAGAGAAAGAGAGAAAGGGAGAAATGGAGAGAGATAAAAGTAAAAGCATGTATCCAGAAAAATAAAGAAAAATATACACTGCTAATATAGAGACTGCTGATTGGCGCGTAACGAAACGAAGAGCGGTGATTGGAGGATCGGAGATGAAGATGAAGAAGACTTCAGAAGATTTGAAGCCACCGTATCGAGCACGTGTCTCGGCCATTCACGCAAATAAATTTTGTTCTCTCTCTCTCTCTCTCAAGGGTGTCACCGCGGAAGACTTGGAAGGAAGCAGCAGCGAGCGCACGAGGGGACGCCCTCGTATATATATCGGTAGCGGGTGAGTGGGCCTGCGCGCTCTTAAATTTAAATAATTATCTGTAATTTGTGCGAGCGGGGGAGGGGCCGGGGAAGTAGGTAGTGGCGGCCACCAAGGGGAAATGGCGGAGGTTTTTTGGTTCAGCAGAGGCTCAGCGAGCGTGGCACGATATGGCACGGAAAATGGCGGATGCAGCCACATTTTGCGTATGACCGAGCGGCACGTCGGGATGTAAAATATTGCGAGAAATATTGTAAATTCTTTTATAATAAATGAACCTATTTGGATATCGGCGTAGTTATTTTTCTTTTCTTTTATCTATTACATGAAAAATAAAATACACATACAATTTGATATATAATAAGAGCAAGATATAATATGATATGTAATATATAATATATACTAGAAGATACGAAAATAAAATAACATTACATAATATATAAAATGGTGGAGAAAAATTTTAAAAATAATCAGCCCGACTTCCCGCCCTGGAAGTGAGCAGAATTAAGAAGAAATAAGTAAAAGTAAGTAACGAGCGGAAATTTGCACCTCGTTACAAGCAGAACAACGAAAAGACTTAATCTGGCATCATTACATTGAATTGACGTGGCAATCGCCTGATGCAACCCTATTGAGAATGTGTGGGCATACATTAAACAGAATCGCGTATAAGACGCACGCATACTTTGAAGCAGTTGTCTGACTAAATTCGTTGGATCTGGAAATCATTGAAACTAGAATATGCTGTCAAATTATTAGACAGTATGCCTCGGAGACGCAGGCAATGAACGACGCCGGTGGTGACTGGACACATTATTGACCGACTTGTGTACAATGTACATATATAAAAGTATCACCAAATAATTTTTTTATAAATTAAAAGCACCACGCTCGTACTTGACAGACTGTATTTAAGGTACAAAATTATTTTAAACAATCGATGAATTTCGAACAACAAATTTATAAAAAAAAGTTAAGAATACATATAGTAATCAATCACCATATCTCACGATCATAAATAATATACTATAATATAATGGTCACGTTATGCAGATTAAGTTACATACCTGGAGATTCCATTTTCGTAAACAGCTAAAAAATGTACTAAATATAATTAAAAATCGAACACCTGACAAATTGAACCTTTGATTCTAGGAGTCTTGATTCACTTTATGCTTCACTATATTCTACATAGTATATAGTTAAGACTCTATAGAATATAGTTAAACATAAATTGAATCAAGAATACTTTAATAAAAGATTTGTCAGGTGTTTTTAATTATATTTAGATTTTTTATATTAGATTATTTAGATTTTAATTATATTTTTAATTATATTTAGAATAATTTAATTGTACTTTTGTCGACTGCTTATATACAAATTAATAAATATTTTTTCATTCGTCTTACAGTTCAATCAAATGATTTGAAAACAATACTTAACAATATCAATACATATCTAGATTAACATTAATATATCAATACACAAAAATAATAAAAATAAAAATTATAATGACAGTCAGACTGTCCTTGTTTACAGTCATCCCCGTAGACTAATCTGAAAATAAAATATTAGCTGAAAATAATTTTTTTGTTAGGAAAGTGCAGTCTGACTATCCCCAACATCCTTACCTAATTGAAGATCCAGTCCAACGTTTCGAGCTCGCTTCTGCTCCTCAGTAGGGACTAATCTAAATCTTATATTCTAATCTATATATACCTTATCCCCACTACAAAATTTAGTAAATTGAATCTAAATTCCCCCTCTACACAAATTGTTCAAAACCAATCAATTTAATAAGGAATGATAAAGATTTCATTCCAATTTACTAGACTCTAACTTTAAATTCACATTACTCCGATTCCTGGAAATGTGAATACTTTCAAGACTCTCTCTTTTATATTTATTATTAACACCATGTTCAAAATATTACTTACAAAAAATTTTTTTTAGCTAATATTTTATTTTCAGATTAGTCTACGGGGGTAACTGTAAACAAGGACTGTCTGACTGTCACTATAATTTTTAATTTAATTTTTATTTTTATTTTTATTATTTTTGTGTATTGATATATTAATGTAGATTAATGTAGATTAGTGTAGATATGTATTGATATTTTTACGTATTGTTTTCGAATCATTTCATTGGATTGTAAGATCAATGAAAAAATATTTATTAATTATATTTGGTACATTTTTTACCTGTTTAAGAAAATGGGTCTCCAGATATGTAACTTAAGTTTTTCAGTTAACTCACTGAGCTATTCACTTACACATAGTATAGTTCAAATTAAAATCGAAGATTCTCGTACTTTTATTTAATTTTCATAAAATATTTACACTCACTTTGAGGTGATGATAATGATGCTGGTTCGTTACAAAATCCAAGATAGAAATGAAAAAATTCTATGATTTCCATTATTGGTTTTTCACGTATAAATTTTTTCAGGAAATTGGAAAAATTCTTCGAGTTAGTTTTATTTAATTTACTCAAAATTGTTTGAATTTGAGAGCGGTAAACATCTGTTTGTATGCCTCGAATTCCTTCAGAACAGCCATGTGGACACCCCAAATATCGCAAAATGTGAGTGACGCATTCAAGCGTTAAGTTTTGGTTTACCAATTCTCTATCTTTTAAATTGCGAATAATATTTCTAGAGAACAGCATATCTGTAGAATCTAAAAAACAGATAAATATATATATATATATATGGAAATTATTTTAAATAAGTTTAGTTCTAAGTCAATTCTATTCTAATATAAGTTTATAAATAGTAAGTATTAATAATTGTTTATTAAATTATTTTTTAGGAATTAATCGACCAATAGCTTTTCCACAAGGGAGCTTTTATTAGGGAAAATTCCATTGGCATAATTAATCAAATACATGTATTACAATTGATAAAAAGTAATTAATTAAGTGTATGTGTATCAATATGAGTAGATATAATCAGGTCATAAATTTTAGCAAAGGTAAAACCTAAAATAGAAATTTGTGGTACTTTTTTATAAATTATCTATGATGTAAATTTTTTATCTAATAGCATCCTATAAAATAATTATATAATTTTTTAACAAAAATATACACAAAACGAGGTACTTGTGTTGGTAGTTTAATCTACATTGTTCCTAAATTTTCACATATTAGTCATATTTAGAACTTTTGACAGCTTATTTCGGTAAAATTGAACAATGGAATTCTAAGTAGCAAATTCAGCGCGCTTTTAAGGAAAAGCCGTTGTAGCAATATTTTTGCATAAATTAAAACAGTACAAGCCGATAATGATTGGAGTAAACATAGTAGGCAACTGAGTAGGCAAAAGAAAGAGAGACAGAAGATAAGATGCTTTTAGACACGGAAAAACGGCTTGTTGTCTGAAGCCTAATGATGCAGTAAGTTCTTCTTGAATCTGAAATAAATCCTCTTTCAGCAAAGCCTTGTATTCCTCATCTTCAAAACTTGTGTGCTTTTCGTAGCAATCCTTTTTTACAACTCCAAAATCACCAGTTTTTGGTTGATTCGAATTTATATCTTTACAAACTTCCTTATTGAGAACATGAATCTGCAAGAGCAAAGTACACCGTCATTAACCGCCCACTTAATTAAATTAATAACCTCTGGAAACATTTTTAGAATATCGGTAGTTAAAACAAATTATGACAAGTTAAAAGGATTTATCATATATCACTCTGTACTGAAGACCCCGAGAATTTATTTCGAAAATTATCTTTGTTTGTACGTCTAGAAGCAAGAAAAGCTACACGGAGCCTCCAATATTCGAGAAACTATGACATGATGCGGCAGATACTAAGCACACAACACTTTTAAAACTACATGGCGAGATTTAACAGATACTTGCGGTAATTGGGATTTCAGTAGTACATCACACAATATACTCTACGGTCTGGATTGCGCCTTGTTTTACCCAAATTTCGTCCTCATCTTTTAGTATTTATTTATTCAGGAATACTTCTTCCAAATTCTACCATTTTTGCAATTCCATATTTAAATCACCATTAGAAATACAATATATTACTATTATATAAATTATATTAGAAGCTGCTTTCCGCCTTGACAATTTCTTGCGGGACAGGATATTACGCATCTCAATTCTATATCTAATGCAATGAACCTTGATAATTTATAAAAGCCTCATTTTAACAATTTCAATATACTAATGTACAAGTATGCGGAAGACTTTTCAATTGAAACTTACCATGTTTATCGACTCGGACAAGTGTTTTTATTTTCTTGGATATACCGTCATTATCTGTACTAAATTTCACGCCATTATCTTCATTTGTCATATGTTACGCATGTTTTTTGTGAACAAAGAAAAGTTGTCTTTTCGATTTTCATAATGTCTGAAATTATTCAACAACGTTCAGAATGTTGCAGAAGGCCTTTAGTGAGGAGTCAATATGAAGAGCAAGTATTTTTGATTGGTACAAATGGTTGAAAGACGGTTGAGAACGCGTTGAAAATAACCATATCAATTACTACCAAGAACATATATTGATGGACTACAAGTCGACAAAATCAAAAAGTTAGTTCAGTAAAATCATCGATTCAGTACTATAGTGCTTGCTGATATTGTTGGAATTTCAAATGGGTCAGTGAATACCATTTTGAATGATATTTTGTGCCTGGCAGGAGTGAAATCTCGATTGATGCCAAACAACACTCAATTTTTTAGAAAAATAGCGTCGCATGGAGGTCTCTGAAACAATGCTTTCGGACTATCAGGTCAAAATAGAACGTATAATAACTGGAGATCGGCCTTGGGTCTCATATAATATACAATCATACAATCCCCCTTCCACACAAAATATTCAAAACCAATCTATTTAGTAAAGAATTATAAATATTCCCTAATTTACTTGACTCTAACATTAAAATTATATAATTTCGATTTTTTGAAATGTGAATACATTCATGACTTCAAACAATGTTCCTTAAACCAGAAGTAATATCTGAACTATATTTATGTTCATAAAATCTCTTATTTAAAAATCTACTTGTTTGTCGAATGTAGCATTCACTACATTCAATACAATTAATTTTGTAATCGAGATCAGATTTTAAACATGGACTATTCTTTTCTTTGCAATTTTAAATAACTAACTTAAATTGTTACTGTTTTTAAAGAAAATTTGAGTATTATATTTACGAAAATTTGTTTCAATTCTGTATGAGAATCTTCTAGATCGTAAAACTGTAATGGTGTCCCTATTAACATGAACGCTTACATTATATCGATTTGGTTATTATAAATCTCAAACTATCTCTCAGCAATGAATTTATTAATAAATTCAATTGGATATCGAATTGGTTAATGAAAGTGTCCTTACAATCTGCAAATTATTCTGTCTAAAATCCTTATGTAACAATTTTATTGCTCTGTTAATAGCCAAGTAGGTTTTCTCAACCATCTAAGCTTCATATTATTATTATATCTGATGACATTGATGTCAACTGATTTGAATTTCTTTCGTAAATTTAATTCTGCCATGTACAGAATTAAAAATATCCACCATTTCATCCACAAAAACTCCTGGAAGAATTGTAAACATATTATCAACATATCTCTTAAACATAAATGGTGCAAATGTGATACTTTCTAATTTTGCCATAACTAAATTTGATATAACAGGTGACAGAGGTAACCCCATTGGAGATTCGTGTTGTTTTGCATAAAAATTATTATCAAACAAAAAAAGTTATTATAAAAAAAAAATTGTTATTAAAGACTAAATTATAGCCTTAAAAAATACATTAATTGTTAATTTTATATGTAAGTGAATTTAAATGCCATTTTTCTTGTAGAATATCATTTACCAATTCCACAGGTACATTTATAAAAGCTTAAATTATGATTTGTGGCGTAGCCGAAATAAGGGATGCCAGTGAATTTATATAATATTTATAGTCCCACTCCTCTTAATATTATAAGTAAAACAAAAATTTTAATACTTTATTTTATATTAATAAAGATTGGTAAGTAGTGTTCAATTTACGTGACTCAAAAATGATCAATAATTTAATCGCAAAAAGTAAATTGGACAATACCTATCATTCTATATGAATAAAAAATAAAGTATTAAAAATTTTTTTTTACATTTCAGATCTAAAAATTGGATTGTGTTCTATAAATATTATATAAACTAATTTTGGGTGAGAACAGAGTATATACATTCATATGCTAGGTTTCAATTTTAATTTATTCTTTAAAGATGCACCGGTGACAGTCGAATTGTTGTTGTTTATATTCACTGATAGTTTTATAAACTAAACTGACAGTTTAGTTCCTGAAGATGAACCATAGCGGTTCGAAACATTCGACATCGATACATTTAAATTTAAGATGCTGGGCTAGTGAAATTGTCTTTTGCTAATGCCTGCTGCGAGATGAGAAGAAGAGGCTCCGTTGCAAGCAAGCGGTGACCACGAGTGGCTGCGTGTGTGATGGAGATAGAGTTTATATATCGCGAGTCGGGAGTGAGTGCGAGCGAGTGAGAGAGAGGGACCATAGTTGAATATATTATAATGCGTCAGAGGCTTACAATAAATGAAGCATTTTAATAGAACCGAGGCGTGTATTTATTGAGTGCTACCCCCTTGTTTTCTTTAGCGTTGCCCCGCTTTGATCAGCGAACCCCCTTGTGGAAAGAGGATGGGTTGTCAGCAGACGTAGGAGTCAACATGTAGGTGCTGCAGGAGTAAATATTCTGTATCAGTGGCCAGGGTAAAGGCCATCATATTACAATATATATAACGATTTTTCTAATCCGGCTGGGCCACAGTCAGATGCTAGACCGCTGCAAGGTTCCAGATTGGCGACGGGGTTAATTGCTTACCATAATACCCATGTACCAGAAGCTTACGCGTCGGAGTCTAAACTCCACTTCCTTGTGAGTCCCATTCAGCACTCTCTCAAATGGTCTCGACCAGCTACAAAGGTATGAGGAAGGTTCGAGGAGGTCTTAACAGCGAGAATACGCCGTCTACATTAAGTTAGACAAGGTTTATTACTAATCAGTCGGTAGCCTACACAATCGGCAGCCTATGCATCAAATAGCCTATAAGTTGGTGCGCTATACATCAGATAAACCTCTAATGATACCTGTTTGCATCACTCGTAGTTGGGCTCGAGTCTCGCGCACGGTTTGTGCTCACCTTCTAAATCTACACCCCTGTATCTTACTTAAAGCTAATAAAAAGAGGTAAAAATGGGAGTCTCCGTTGACGGTATCCATAAGACCTACTCACGACCGCGGCAACGCGACCGAGACCGCCGCACGACCGGGCATCGCTTCTCGAAGACTAATGACTCTATGAACACCACCCAGGCGGCAGGCAAAACAAGGTGACTGGAGAGAAATGAGAGAAATCTGGAGACAAAACCACAAACCCCTCCTCAGGGCAAGAAAAAGAAAGTTGCAAAGACCAGCAAGCATTTGCGCCCAGCAAAGCAGAGGAAGTGGTAAAAGCTGTAGATGATGACACCTACGCAGCAGGGATTGTCTTGATGTTCCAGCACAGGCTGCGGACCAATATGAAATAACTAAAGCGGTCCTCAAAACATCTGAGGATGCGGAACTGAGGAAGGAGGGGCTTATGAGCCTCAAAGTGTTAATAGTGGTTATTTCAGAAAGGGACATCAGACCTATGCATCTGTGGTCTCTAACAACAGAAATTTGACCAAAAGGCAAAAACCAGAAAGCAGGCTTGTCACCCCAAAGGCCCAAGTTACCAAAGCCATAATATAGGCACCACCAAATGTGGCCTTCCTCAAGCCAAGGAATGTAGAAAAAATCTTCTTCATAGGAAAGGCAAAGGAAGTCTTTGAAAAGACTTTCAATCTTAGGCAATCGAAGATCCAGATCAGGAATCTGAGGGAGACTAGAAAGGGTCTCCTTGTGCAAAAAGGCAACTAAACCGGGATTGCAAAAAATTGAAAGCCTTGACAATCCTTATGGAGTTTTTTAAAATAGAGGCCAGTACAAGGAACAAGCTGTGGCTCATCATCTGCGATGTGCCGCAAGATGAGAGGACCTCGGTCATATGTGAGCAAAACCAGGGGCTGGCTTCGACAACTGAGGAGTTTTTCGAACAATTTTAAAACCGGCCAAAGGAGAGAGACAGCAGCAAACTGGGAGCTGGAAATCACCTGGACAATCGGGGCAAACTCATCGAAAGGAAAAGATTGTAGAGTGGCTATCTTATCGTGTACAAGATTACCTTAGAATCTCAAGTGCCAATTCTACGAGCACGTAGCCAAGCACTGTAAAGGAGAACAATGCTGCTCCGACCACAGTTTATCGGGAAATGGCAACAAAGAATGCAACAAAATGGAGTCAGAGCCTAAGTGCGTATATTTTAAAAAGGCTAAGTCACAGTTCCATGGACATCAAATTTCCAGCATATAAAGCTGCTATGGAGAGATTAGTTAACTCCACGGATTCTGGACAGTAAAGTACGAAAGAATCAAAGTGGACCTGTTCTACGCTTAGGGCAGCTAAATTACAGACAAACGCACATTTACTTCTGAAATAAGAACAAAATGCATAGAAAATGGAGTAGACATGCTTGCAACCTCCTTCTTCTCCAGGAACCCATACCAGCGCAGCGGCCGAAGAGAGACGTTCAGCCTGCGGACGAGCATGGCATATATGGAAGGGAATATCCCCTGGGCCGCGATAGCACTCCTCAATCTTGAGGTATCAGTGCTGAAATTAAAACGCAATTTGCGGTAGCGGAGGTGAGGATGCGCACTTTGTCGATGTATGTGGTTAGTGGATACATGCATATGAGCCACAAAATAGAGAGGCACGCAAATAAATAAGGTGCTGCACACACTTCGGGGGAGGATGGTGCTATTTGGTGTCTATTTCAACGCCAAATCCAATCAAGCCCTGCGGGTACTGACCGCACGGACTGCAAAGACGAGGAACTGGAAAACTTCATAGCGTACTGGAATCTCAGGATTGACAGTGTATCAGGTAGTATAACTCTTGTTTCCATGAATCTGGAAACACTCATCTAAGGATGGGCTGTCAAAGACGATCGGACTTCGAGTATTCACAGAACGATCATGTTCCGCCCAAATGGTCCTTGCACACCTTCTAGTATAGGTGCTGAAAATCAGGGACAGAAGAGAGTCTGTTGAGAGAGTCCGCTCGCTAACAGCTCGCTAACTTTGAGGAAAGCGTGCAATGCTACCATACCGAGGAGTAGGGTAGCTACTGGGAGGATTTCCTGATGGAACTCCAAATTAGATAGGATAATGAGGGCTACCAGACAAGCCCGTATTCCAGAAAGAGCGTGACCCCGTTATACGGGACCACCTCAAGAAAAAATATAAAGCTGCTAGGAAGGAGTATGTCCGTAGACTCAGGCATATCAAAGAGACCAAATGGCAAGACTTTGTCAGAGGGAAAAGTAATCAGAACCCTAGGGGCATAGCTTACCGGCTTCAAGTGAGTAAGCTGTTCATCAAAGAAGTTACTTGCAACGTAAATCTGCATGATACCACTTATACGACGGACTGGGTGAGTTCAGCTGCAGCAGTACTGCACTGAACACCCTGTTCACTCCAGACAATATATAGGATGGAACGCAAGAGTAGAAAGATATGAGGTAGTACTTGAACAACACCCTCCCCTCCGTAGGGGCAGTGGGTGAATTTAATCTCTTTCAGTTGGAGCAGGTCTTGGCCAAGATAAAGCTGGACAAGGCCCCTGGCCATGACAGCTTCAACTTGGCCATCATTCGTACAGCACTGCCGACCATCAGGGAGGACCTGATTAATATATACAACTCGTGCATGAGGTTTTCGGTCATGCCCAATGAGTGGCGGGTCGTACAGATCGTCACAATCCGCAAAGACAAAGCACCTGAGGACCCTTTCTCCTATAGCCCTATTTGCCTATTGCCAATACTCGGCAAAGCCCTTGAAGCTCTAATACTGAACAAATTAAAGAGGATCATTGAAACAAGGTTATCAGCAAAACAATATCTCTTAAAACCAGAGAGAGCGATTCACCGAGGACGCCATAGTTCAGTTTCGTAGGTCTGTGAGTGAATCGAGTCGAAAATGTGTTGTAGTAATCTTCCTGGACATCAAGGGCGCCTTTGACAATGGCTCGTGGGTCATTGTACTAACAGCAATGAAAAGCAAAGCGTACCACAGGGGTCTCTGTAACCTAATAAGAGATTACCTGAAGGGTCGGCGAGTTCTCATTCGAGATGGCTTTGAGGAAGTACAACTTGGGATCAGTAAGGGATGCCCTCAGTGATTGGTACTAGGCCCAAATCTGTGGAACAGTGTCCTTGATCCTCTTCTTTGATAGTTCGCAAGACTAGGGTGCGAAGTCATTGCCTCTACAGACGGTATTGCGCTCCTTGTGGAGGGAGACTTGCGTAGAGAGATCGAAAGGATAAGCCAGAATTACATTGAAGAAGTGGAATCCTGTTGTCGCCTCAATAAAACGAGGCTGGTCTCTCAAAAGTGTGGAATGTTGATATTGAGAGGCCGCCTTCACCCAAGAGTCCCACCTTTCATTAGGATTGGTTGCTCAAGGGTGAAGAGATTAGAAAGCGTGAGATACCTTGGAATCCACTTCGGCGAACATCTTAAAATCGGCTTCCATTTGAAAGTAGTACAATTCAAATGTGTGGTCAAATGCGCCTTAAATTTAAGGCGCGTAGTACTAACTATAGCGGGCTGTTCATGATTTGATGTGTGTAGAACAGCAACATGTAGTACAAGTATGTAGAACAGCAAGTTTGCAAGTACTCAAATACACGGGCTCATTTGAGTCACTGGTGCGTACAGAACCAAATCGACTGACGCCCAAGCAGAGATAGCTGGCAAACTTCCCATCGCGCTAGAATGCAAACGTCGAGCGGAACTGTATGTAAACTATAAAAGTGCAGCCTCACCTGAGGACCAACGTTGTGCCGCGCGAGAAATATCGTACAGATACCTCGATACCTGGCGGGAAATCTGGGACAACTCGATAAACGGTAGGCTGACACTTTCTTACCTACCTAGTAACAAAGATAGGATCGGGGCAGATTCGATTAGGCCGTCACGATGGCTAATCTAATTCCTCACTGGCCATGGAGATTTCGGATCATATCTCTCTCGCTTTCATCTGAGAGAGAGATATAACATGCTCATGTGGGGAGGCGGACAAACCAGAGCACGTCCTGACCGTCTGTCCCAAATATGAAGAAACGGTTCATTATTCCATATGCGGATCAGATTGAGTTCTGAGCTCTATTAAGCGAGGCGCATTACAAGACCTTCGAAAATCTAGTCAAAGAACTCCTCCAGACCAAGGAGTCACTCGAAGTGATAGAGAATCTTCTTATAGCAGAGATAACAGAGGACACTGAATAGGTAGGTAGGGATCTAACAGTTGCAAAAGAAAATTAAAGCTCTAATCATATCCACTGGCAAATATATACACTGGCAAATAAACTATATATATATATATATATATATATATATATATATATATATATAAATTTTATTTATTCGTACAAGTAAACCTGCACTATACACCGGTCTACAAATCAGCAAATAAGTAACAGCGAATAAGAACTAACCAGCCTTTAAACTGATTGGGACCTTTAGTCTGGATTAACAATATGCAATAAACAGTGGTTCGGTTCACACTATAAACTGTAGATCCACAAAACTCACAACGATATACAGATCTGCAATTAAAGAAAAGTAAAGCAACAAATGAAAGTTTTGGACCACAACCTGCCGATAAAGCGAAAGCTAGGTGCAGCCGGGAATGTTAATGTATAACTGAACAACCTTTGGTTTTTCTTTTATTTGTGTGAGTGGAGGAAATAACCGGGATTTATTATAATAATCAACACCTTAATATTGAATGAACATTCATATCTTATACTGATGTTTTGTTTACAGAAGATTCCATGTGCACAATTTCGCATTACCTTGCCGAGACATCAAATTTCATCAACTAATCAGTACTAACTCTGGAATGGACATTTGTGACATAGAGATCGAACTATTTTTTGAAGCAGCTGAGGCCTATAATCGAGAGCTACTGAAAGACTCATACCATTTCTAGATAACAAGCCAGTAGGGTTGAACATAGTTAATCGAGACATTTCACAATTTAAGTGGCAGTTCTTACTCGCCGATGCTGTGCCATCGGAATACTTTTACTCAGGAGGGTTTACTCTAACATTTTATTATTTCCTGTCATCCCATTCGTAATTTATAGTGGCATCACAGGGGCGATGTTGCAGGGAAACCGACAGTAAGCATTTATAACATTCTAGGTACAATAACCAATACATCTGAGGCCATTTGCTCGGGAGTTCTACCTTTATTTATTCAGATAAACCATTGCCACTGGCATAATGATCATGACTGGCTGCGCGGCTTCTAGTGCGGCTGCAGCCTCTTGCAATGTCTGCGCGACTGTGGGGCCTTCACTTCCTGCATACGCCTCCTTTCTTTCCGGCATACTTTCAGTAGATATCTGGCGTGTTGTATTCGCTTTTGTCTCCGATTGTTTTTTGCCTTCATCATGCTCCTCCCAAAATGATACGGCAGGTGTCGATCACTCTAGGGCTTATGAGGTGCACATTACGGGTCGTTCAGCAACACCTATAGCATGACTTTCTTTTCCGAGGGTATGGGCGTCATACGCTGGTGGATTGATAAGTTTCCAGCCTGACCAAGAGATGGCTCCACTAGGCCTACCTTGAGGTGGCGTTCTACAGAACCATCCTTCGATAGCTTGTAGCTATAGTTTCAGTTAGTCTACGATCGCCATGTTGCTTTAGGTTTGAGAGCACGCCAAACAAGACGCCTCTGTGTTTTTCGTAATAGAAAAAGCTGGAAAATCGTGCTGTCATCAAATACTTTTATTTGAAGGAGTTAACGCCGAAGGGTATTAAAGAAGAGATGGACTCAATACTGGCGACATTCTCCCCATCATATTCAAGCGTTAAGCAGTGGGTTTTCGAGTTAAAAAAGGATCGTGTGAGCACCTCTGATGAGACTCGCTCAGGACGCCCCATTGAGGTCACAACTCCAAATATGATCGAAAAAAACCATCAAATAGGGCTGATAGATCGCAGATTAAAAGTGCGTGAGATAGCTAAGACCTGTAAGATATCATATGAACGTGTTCAAAATATTTTGCCCCAACATTTGTATATGGAAAAGCTGTGTGTAAGATGGGTGCCGCGTTTGCTAACAGTCGACCAAAAATTCATTCGAAAGAACATTTCTACCGTCAATTTGGCGTTGTAGAAGCGTTATTCAAGCGAATTTTTCCGTCGATTCGTAACCGTTGATGAAGCTTGGGTCCACCACTACACTCGTGAAACCAAAAAACAGTCTAAACAGTAGATTGGACCAGGGTAACCAATTCCAAAGAAGGCAAAAACAATTTTTTCGGTAAACAAGGTTATGGCTACTGTTTTTTGGGGTGTGAGAGGTATTATATACATTGATTACCTTGAAAAGGGTAAAACTATAACTGGTCAATACTGCGCAGACTTATTGCAACGTTTGAGCTACGAAGTGATTATATTAAGCGCCCTCATCTGGCGAAGAAAAAAATCTTGTTTCATCACGAGAACGCACCAGCACACACGTCAATCGTTGCTATGGCTAAAATCAACGATCTGAAGTTTAAATAGATGCTGCAACCCTCCCTACTCATCCAACCTAGACCAGAGTGACTATTATCTGTTTCCTAACCTTAAAAAATGGCTTGGCGGTAAGAGATTTGCGGACAATGAAGAAGTAATCAAAGCTGTAAATGGGTATTTGGGGGAGCTTGACAAATCAAAGAGATGGCATTACTAGACTAGAACTCCGCTATGAGAAATGTATCAGCCTTGGAGGAGATTATGTTGAGAAATTAAAAAAAAATTCTTAAAAATGTTGTTTTTCGTGGTCACGCCGGAAACTTATCCATCGACCCTCGTATACCTCAGCAGTGATGGTTTCATTTAGTTTTAGCAGCTCGTAGTAGAGCATACCATGCCATTCCTTACCACAATTCCGACAGCCCCTCAGAAGCACTACTATCAATCTTTTCCGTACACTATCTAGTTATGATGGTGGCCTTTCTGGCCATAGTGTCGTCGTAGGGCGGGGAAAATTGGCAGATTGTACAATAACTGTATTGTACGTCGCCTGTGATCCGTTGGACGGCTCTTGAATGCATGCAGTCTCAATTTGCGCTTCTGTTGCCGAGATTTCAGAAGAGCTCAATCCGTTTTTATACTTGAGGCGGTGAGTGTTTCGATGGATATTAAGCGAGTTTTCTGGGTGTAGCAGTTCATGGGGAATCTCTTGATCGTTACAGGTACCATCCTTGTCGTAGATTTTGCTTTTTAATGGTACTGTAATACTTTCTTTCTACTCCATATATTGAGCATTTTGCCGCTCTCAACAACTTGTATCTCATGGTACGACTGACTTAAGTCAATCTTGAACAGGCGCCTAGCATTTCGTAAATTGTCTAGTAGGACGACCATGTGTAATAGATATGCGTTTTGATTACGACATTAACTGCCCGATAGTAGATGCAGAAACTTACTTTGACATTGTTTTTTCGGGATGGTTACCAGGCAGTTGCTCTAGGAACTTTCTGTTACGGGAATATTTAAGCTACTTAGTGTTTCCTCCAGCTGCTCAATAAATACCTTTATGTATTCTCGAGAATCTCCGGTGAACTGTACGCGCTAATGTTGTAATAACAGTAATAATACCATTATTTTTGGCCATGTTGGTGCTGTGTCTTACCGGCAGCGTCCGAAGTTCAGGAGGGTAGCCTGCATAGTTATTCGTAATAAATTTTGATAATTTAATTGAGTTAATCTCTAATGCATTGACAAAACTTGCGTTTTCAGTTTCATAACTTCATATGTTTCATTAAAAATATAGAACATTAAAAGTTTTAACCAATTTTAAGAATAAGTAAGTGTAATTTTCAAGTGGTCTCATTATTTACCGCATCACATTTCTAGTCTGAGTGTCCTTCAAATTAAGAACCGATACTATTTCTTGCTGACCATTACCAGACAAATATTGTGCCATAAAATTTGTTCATATGGTCCTTCTGCAGTATGAGCTTGTTGATCACTGATTTTATCAGAATCTTCCAGCATTTTGCCTAACTCTGTAATTTTCGTATCTGCAGCTTAATAGTGTATCCGTGTTGAGCATCTATTTCTCATACTAAATCTATATCCGCTTCGCACTATTCTTAAAAATTATACATAATGTTCGATATAATTCCTGATCCATGCATTAGTTATTGTGTAATATCTCTCATTTAATATTAGGAGTGTGAATAAGTCTTTCCCGTTTTTTGTAAGAGATGGCGCCACCAATACTGTGCGAGTATTCAATGGTTACATATGTCATAATCAAAGCTTATTCATATGTCAACAATTCCATACTAACACATTAGTTAAAATTTTTTCGCATCATAAATTTTTGATATCGTGAAAATGTCGAAATTTGAGCCGAGTCGACGTCATTTGCGGGAAGTTTCACTTTATTGGTTCAATTTGAAGAAATCTGCTGCCGAGACGCATCTATTGCTTCAGGAGGCTTATGGAGAAGGTTGTGTCGATGATTCAAGTGTTCGCGGATGGTTTCGACGCTTCGAAAGCGGTGATTTCGACGTGGAAGACAAGGAGCGTTCCGGGCGGCCGCAAATCTTTGAAGATCGAGAATTGGCGACTTTGCTTGATGAAGATTCTTGTCAAACACAAGAAGAACTTGCTGAAGCATTGGGAGTTGACCGAACAACCATTTCCAAGCGTTTGAAAGCCATGGGAATGATCCAAAAGCAAGGAAAGTGGGTGCCGTACGAACTGAAGCTGAGAGACGTCGAACGGCGTTTTTTCACTTGCGAACAGCTGCTTCAGCGACATAAAAAAAAGGGTTTTCTGCATCGTATCGTGACTGGCGATGAAAAGTGGATACGTTACGATAATCCGAAGCGAAGAAAATCATGGGGACTACCCGGCCATGCATCATCATCGACGGCCAAGCCAAATATTCATGGCGCCAAGCTCATGCTCTGTATATGGTGGGACCAGCTAGGTGTGGTTTACTATGAGCTTCTGAATCCGAATGAAAGGATCACAGGCGAGGTCTATCGACGACAATTGATGCGTTTGAGCCGCGCACTGCGAGAAAAACGGCCACAATACTCCGACAGGCACGACAAAGTTATTTTGCAACATGGCAATGCTCGCCCACATGTGCACCGCCGGTGAAAACATACTTAGAAACGCTCAAATGGGAAGTCCTACCCCACCCGCCGTATAGTCCAGACGTTGCTCCGTCTGATTACCATCTCTTCAGATCGATGACGCATGGCCTGGCTGACCAGCACTTCCATTCCTACGAGGAAGCCAAAAAATGGGTGGATGACTGGATAGAGGCCAAACCGGTCGAATTTTTTCGCAACGGGATTCGTATGTTGCTAGAAAGATGGGAAAAAGTTGTAGCTAGCGATGGCCAATACTTTCAATAATTCATTTGTAACCATTTTTTCACAATAAAGGCTCAAAATTTGAAAAAAAACGGGAAAGACTTATTCACATACCTGATAACATATCAATACATTAGTTGAGGAAAATTTATTCAAGTATCCATGTGTCTTATAATGGTAGAATTTTTCCGGGGATCCCGACACAGAGCTATTTAACTTTTCTCAAAACTCATCTCTCATCTCTCTTTTAGGCATGATTCGCATGGCTGAGTCCATTATTTCAACTGTCTTGTGATTTCAGGTGTATATGTACATATTCAAGTTTCATCTGCAGCTATAAATCCATGACAAAATTCGTTGGAGTTTCACTTGTGTAGTACCAAAGTCTCGATAGAAACGACTTCGCGGCAGTATATAATCGACTGTTAGCAAACGCGACATCGCCAGGCAGAGTTTTCCGAAATCCGAACGTTCATGTAAAATATTAGATATACCTTTAATTGACATTTCTTTTTGTTTTTTTATGCTATTTAACGTCGCTCTATTTATGCTCCGGAATACCAATGCTAATCAGCATATTTAAATTATTACAATGATGCTCCTGTATATAGATCGGGATTTGTACTCGGATCACTAGGTTTCTAGTCCTTCGCTCCAGCAATCGAGCCATCGTAAACCTCCTTTAATTGACATCCTGGTGATCTCAACTATTTCACTTAACTTTGATTTACGCATATTTACTATTATTTTCTGAATTTGTTCAATTATTGCGGTTGTCATGATCTCATGAGGACTTATTCACATACCTGATATCTTTCATCTATTAACGTATTCTCATTTATATCTTAAGCCGTTTAGTGCACATTTACATAATAAGCTCCTGGAAATACTGTTAGCTCCAATTTCTGAGGCTGATGGCCGTAAGCATCTCACTTTCTTCTGTTGCATGGGTGGCGGTGATGCTTGTAAGGTTATCCCCTATTCACGAGCGAGGCCATAAATGTAGCTTGGGCAGTTGTGATCTGATTGCGTGATCTTAAATAGCAAAATAATCCAAGTGGTTATTCTCCCTTCTCTTTTTTCTCTAGCCTTTCTTTTTGACAGCGTGCCCTATCACGCTTCTTTATTCGCGGAATTTTGTTTTCACACGCGTACAATCGATTTTCGAATGTATTGTACCGTATATTTTGACTATTATAATATAGATGTATGTAATTATTTTTAATATTTTTGTAGTAATTTTGATTATGATATTCTACGATGATAAATAGGTACAGTTGGACTATCGTTATACGTGTAATTCATAACACAAAAATACGCAACTGTCGATAATAGAGCATTTATATTTACAACAGTTATATTAAGGATATTATATTGAAGAATTAAGGCGTAATATATTCTTAATCAGATTCTTAGTTATAGATTAAACAGCAAAGTTTAATAAAATCATTTATCATAATTATCATATACAGGACATATACAGGACGTAAAATAAAATATAATTTTTAAACTTGAGTAACATTTAAATAATTTCAGAGTCAATATTTACCTTGATTACTTTCCATGGCATTATCTTCTGAATACTTTTTGAAAATGTCCATTTCTATTAAAAGTTCAAGGAGGTTCAAAATTAATTCACATATTCGAAGTGTACAATTATGACTATCTCGGATAGAAATGTTGTATATGGCCTAATAAAAGAATGGGCTGATTATTGATATAATATATATGTATATATCTCGGTGTTTGTGTGTGTGTATGTACGTCAATGAATAGGTGGACATCTATGTATGTGGGTAAGTGTAACAAATATAACATATATAAATAAAATATACATTATTTGTGCTTATGTCGACTGTTGTTAGATATAATTAATAAAATATGTTAAACTTACAATGAGAAAATGAAATTAGCTAATTAGTTGGCTAATATTGAGCAATATCGTCATTTTTTTATAATTATCTGATATAAAATGAGAAATTCTAGAAATAAACAAATGTATAGCAATTTGATTTTCTCAATATTATTAAAAAATAATAGAACCTATAAAATCACAGGCATACAATTTATACTTATAAATTATATACTAATTATGCATATAGTTAAATCACAGAACCTCCAAACCTTTATGTTGGGATTTTATAAAGGAAAGTAATTTACTCTTAAAATTTAATTTACTCCTAAAATTGATAAGTGCTTACTTAAATGGCGCCTTCTCAAGTACACAGTATATGACCGAGCATTCTGTGATATCTTTCCTTCCGAATCATTTTACAATTATTATTAGCATTAGCTATATTTACAACATTATCTTGTTTTTTTAATATACTTTTCAATTTATATAGTTCATTTTCTTGAAATGCTACGGCATTGAGTTTATTGTTTCAATCAATTATTACCAAAATATTATTTTTGAAAGAATAATATTATTATATGTCACTTTGTAAAATGTAATTAAATTCAAATTCATATTCTTTGTGAAGAAATAAAAAAAAACAATTTAAATTGACTTTATTGTGTTTTTCGAAAGCAGTAAACTAGGATATAATATTATAGATACTGTTATAATAATTGCATTTGCATGTCTATTGCCACCTATATATATATATAGTTTATATACGAGGTAAGACAATTAAATAATGCGACCGATTTTATTTCTCGGCCTGTGGTAACACTGCAAACCTGTAACTCCGACACCGTAATGATAGGTCCCTAGTCTGTCGATTGAGATCTTGACAATCCTTGTACAATTATTTATTCGCGAGCTCTTTAGTGTTTTGTAACAAAGCGCGAGTAATACATATCACGAATATGTAAGAGAGAAATTTAGAACAACGGTCCGCGATAAAATTTTATGCGAAACTCGGCGAAACCGCCGCAGAAAATTATGAAAAAGTGCTGAAAATATATGGTAGTGATGCCTTAATTCGTAGTCAGTTGCTTCGGTGGTATGTTGATTAAAAAAAGGCCGTGAGAGCATCAAAGACGAGGCGCGAAAATTCACCAAGTCCAACGAAAACTATTTTCATTTAATTTTTCGACAGCAAAGGGGTGGTTCATAAGGAGTTCGTAACACCTGAACAAACGGTAAATTAAGTATTCTACCACAATGTACTCGAAAAATTACGAAAGCGTGCAGAGGTCGCGAAGACTTGAAACCGCTCTATTGACATACATGTCAGAAGTTTTTTTTATTATAGAAATGTTGTACTTCCCTTTATCTTGTACAATTATCGCTTTATTTTTCCTTCTAGAATACGTTCGACAAAGACTTTTCATACAAACTACATGAAAACCATCCTAGACGTCATCGTGAATTATAAATTACTAACATAATTTAATATTTAATAGAAACTATAATTATAATTATAGAGTTAATAATAATAATTGATTGATTGTATACACAAATATATATATATATATATATATATATATATATATATATATATATATATATTCATACATATATATCCGATATAGTTGCTGGAACACTCGCAACCTTAAATGGTTGGTTGGGGATTGAAAAGATCCAAACAACCACGCTGAGTTGTTGCAACCATTGGGATAATGTTGGACTCCTGTTCTTCTTGGTAGGTTGGTTGTTACTCGTTCGATGGCGACAAGCATGAGTAGTTGGCACGTACTGGCTATCCGAATTCTGACTCTTCTTTCTTCAAGTTATAGGCGCTATTAATCTACTTGCAATGTTACGGTTACAAATATCTAACACGATTGTGGTTACGTTGGTATACTCAATGAATTTCACGCTAGCACGCAATCAATCGTAGTACAAAAATCTTAATCTAGCTTAATACGCCTTACATTCATTATCGCAGTACTGAGTTTAACGATCTAGGATCGTATCCAAAAAATATATATTTTTTTTATTTATATATTTATTTACGATTTTTTTGTATTACGTATTTATGTATTAAATATTTATATATGTATTTACGATTTTTATTTGAATATATGCATATATACGCATGTAGATACGTACTTCGTACATCCATATATTCTCTAGTTGAGACTGCCAGTTATGCTTATGATTAGGGATTATTATTACTCTTAGTTTCATTATTTCCTTCGCCCTTTTAAATTGTATTTTTATATTGTTTTTCCCGACGATCTCTAATATACGGAACGGACCGAAATATTCATTTGATAATTTCGCGGGTTTCGGACCACACAGTAACTTACTCTAAGTCGCTTACTCTAAATTTTACCTCTTTAACGTGACGATCGTTCGATTATACCGTTCATACCGTTCCTTCGATTTCTCTTTGGATTTGATAATCTTATCGTGAACTAATTTTTTTATCCCTGTTAGTCTAACGACTCATTCCTTGACATAACCTTGATTAATTCACCGTAATTTGCCAAGTTTTTTCTAGCCAGGTTCGAAATCTTTCGCTGTCCCTTTCTAATTCTTATATACGAGCTTCAGCGTCCATCAATTTTCGACTTAGAAAATTCGTATTTCCGTGAGATACCACACAGGCCTCTTAGAGCTCCTCTACAGAAGTGCGATTATTTCGCGATCGCGTTTCGATCGTACAAAGCGACCTGTGGTGGGAACTCACTCGCTCTTCTACCATCTTTAACCTGTCTTCGTTCGACACGGGGGGGGGTCCCTTAGCCCTACCATTTAAACGATAAGAGAGCGATGGTGTATGTATACGGAGAGGAAAAATGGTATAATGCGCGCGAAGTTGAGTTGGGCAGAAAAAGGAAGAAATTAGAAAAAGGAATTTTAAAGTACAAATTAAATTAAGATTAAAAGTTAGAAAAAATTCGAAGGTTCAAAAGAAAAAGTAGATACGAAAAATTGGTTAAAAATTAAGAAAAATAAAAATTTATATAAAAAGGATAAAGGTTAATGACGGCTAAACACTAAAGTTTCAGTTCGAATGTAAAAAATTAGTTAAATTAATAGTTAAAATAAAATAATAGTGAAAATTAAAGATTAAAACAATAATAAGATTTAAGACCTTAGAAAAAAAAACAAAAGATTAATAATTAATAATTAAAATAAAAGATAAATGGCGAATTAAATAAAGATGAAAATTTAATTAAGAATTAAAGTAAAAAAAAATTGGGAATTAGAATAAAAAGGATTAAAACTTAAAATTTACTTAAAATTATAAAAATATTTAGTTAGTCATAATAAAAGTTAGTTAGTTAAAATGTGTTTAAAAAATTTCTTTTATAAAAAGTTTAAAAAATAACTAGTTTAAAAAAATATATTTAAAAAGAATGCAAAATAAAGAGATTTAAAAGTTACAGTAAAAATAAAAATTAATTTAAGGATTAAAATTAATAAAGATTAAAAATTATTATAGATTAAAAATTAGAAAAGAATGAAAGGAATAAAATTAAACATAACAAAGATTCAAAATTAATCAAGAAAAATTAAGGATACATTAAAAATAATAAAAAATTGAATAAAAATGAAATATTAAAACAATTATAAAAATCAGGAATTAAATGACGGAAGTGGGAAAGGGATGGTACACTCAATAATTATATATTTCGTTGAAATTCTACGTTTATTAAAAATATTTCTCAGACGCTTATATGTGTATATGTGTATACATGTTTTATTTAAAAAAAACTTTTTAATTTTAAGTAGTTTTATCTCATTCCTCGTCGCTCTCGCTGTCCGAGTTCAGAAATAACTTTCGTTTCGACTCCGCGAGTCTCATACGGCTCGCGTTATCGCAGTCGCGGTGGTTCCACGACGGCGCCGTATGTCGCACCAGTCACGGGGCGGACTAACTCCGCTATTGAGGGCAAGCCCTTCGACGGAGGATACACCAGGGTCAGCGGACAGTCAACGACCGTTTGCTGCAGTCCCGAAGCGCGTACACAGCTCGTGAATACGCCGCACCGCGCGCGGCGGATCTTTGTTGGTGCTCGGAACGCCTTGGTCGCGCTGGTAATTACTTTTTGGGTGTCCGAATGCCGGGGGTGGCAGAAAAACGGCTTCCATATCTGGCCTCGGATTAATAACCGGGTCTCACATTGCCGCCTCTTATGTTCCCGATTCGTCCGTTGTTTATAAGCTTTCCGGCCACTAAAAAAAATTAGAAACAAAAAAGATATGTAGTAAAGTACCGCTTCGCCCTATTCTTCGCTACGTGAACCGGCTTAATAATAAAAAAACGCGAAAAGAAAAAGGAATAAAAGTGTCTGCGATATGAACTATCCCGGACGAGCCCTCAATTTTTTTGTGACGTTCAGCCGAAGTTAGTGTCACCTGGAAAATCTTAACAGCGATTTAATGCCATTAGTTACCGGCGAATTGTCTCCTTAAATTTCGGCCAACGCCTTCGCGTTGAAGTGATAATAATTATAATAAATTATGATATTGAAGTGACAATAATGATAATGATCTCAACATACGAACATAATATTCCTGGAGACATCGAAGCAGAAATTATATTTTGAAATATTATTTCATTATGGGAGTTCCTCTTAGAATTCTAAAATTTCTTCATAGGGTCGGTTCTCGGTGATCTTTTGTCTCAAAATTAATCAGTCAAAAGGCACAAGTAATTGTCACAACGTCAATGTACTTATGTGAAAGAGAAAAGTATGAGGTTGTTAATACTTCTATTTAAAAAAACTAACACCACTTCAAATTAAAAAGGAACTGGATTTTAGAGTAAAAGTCTCCAACCCATCACATTTAATGGTTAAACAGTGGGTTTTTGAATTTTCGAAACATCGCAGGAGCACTCCTGATAAATCTCGTTCAAGACGTCCTCATGAGATCATGACAACCGCAATAATTGAACAAATTCAGAAAATAATAGTAAATATGCGTAAATCAAAGGTAAGTGAAATAGTTGAGATCACCAGGATGTCAATTAAAGGAGGTTTACGATGGCTCGATTGCTGGAGCGAAGGACTAGAAACCTAGTGATCCGAGTACAAATCCCGATCTATATACAGGAGCATCATTGTAATAATTTAAATATGCTGATTAGCATTGGTATTCCGGAGCATAAATAGAGCGACGTTAAATAGCATAAAAAAACAAAAAGAAATGTCAATTAAAGGTATATCTAATATTTTACATGAACGTTCGGATTTCCGAAAACTCTGCCTGGCGATGTCGCGTTTGCTAACAGTCGATTATATACTGCCGCGAAGTCGTTTCTATCGAGACTTTGGTACTACACAAGTGAAACTCCAACGAATTTTGTCATGGATTTATAGCTGCAGATGAAACTTGAATATGTACATATACACCTGAAATCACAAGACAGTTGAAATAATGGACTCAGCCATGCGAATCATGCCTAAAAGAGAGATGAGAGATGAGTTTTGAGAAAAGTTAAATAGCTCTGTGTCGGGATCCCCGGAAAAATTCTACCATTATAAGACACATGGATACTTGAATAAATTTTCCTCAACTAATGTATTGATATGTTATCAGGTATGTGAATAAGTCTTTCCCGTTTTTTTCAAATTTTGAGCCTTTATTGTGAAAAAATGGTTACAAATGAATTATTGAAAGTATTGGCCATCGCTAGCTACAACTTTTTCCCATCTTTCTGGCAACATACGAATCCCGTTGCGAAAAAATTCGACCGGTTTGGCCTCTATCCAGTCATCCACCCATTTTTTGGCTTCCTCGTAGGAATGGAAGTGCTGGTCAGCCAGGCCATGTGTCATCGATCTGAAGAGATGGTAATCAGACGGAGCAACGTCTGGACTATACGGCGGGTGGGGTAGGACTTCCCATTTGAGCGTTTCTAAGTATGTTTTCACCGGCGGTGCACATGTGGGCGAGCATTGCCATGTTGCAAAATAACTTTGTCGTGCCTGTCGGAGTATTGTGGCCGTTTTTCTCGCAGTGCGCGGCTCAAACGCATCAATTGTCGTCGATAGACCTCGCCTGTGATCCTTTCATTCGGATTCAGAAGCTCATAGTAAACCACACCTAGCTGGTCCCACCATATACAGAGCATGAGCTTGGCGCCATGAATATTTGGCTTGGCCGTCGATGATGATGCATGGCCGGGTAGTCCCCATGATTTTCTTCGCTTCGGATTATCGTAACGTATCCACTTTTCATCGCCAGTCACGATACGATGCAGAAAACCCTTTTTTTTATGTCGCTGAAGCAGCTGTTCGCAAGTGAAAAAACGCCGTTCGACGTCTCTCAGCTTCAGTTCGTACGGCACCCAATTTCCTTGCTTTTGGATCATTCCCATGGCTTTCAAACGCTTGGAAATGGTTGTTCGGTCAACTCCCAATGCTTCAGCAAGTTCTTCTTGCGTTTGACAAGAATCTTCATCAAGCAAAGTCGCCAATTCTCGATCTTCAAAGATTTGCGGCCGCCCGGAACGCTCCTTGTCTTCCACGTCGAAATCACCGCTTTTGAAGCGTCGAAACCATCCGCGAACACTTGAATCATCGACACAACCTTCTCCATAAGCCTCCTGAAGCAATCGATGCGTCTCGGCAGCAGATTTCTTCAAATTGAACCAATAAAGTGAAACTTCCCGCAAATGACGTCGACTCGGCTCAAATTTCGACATTTTCACGATATCAAAAATTTATTATGCGAAAAAATTTTAACTAATGTGTTAGTATGGAATTGTTGACATATGAATCAGCTTTGATTATGACATATGTAACCATTGAAAACTCGCACAGTATTGGTGGCGCCATCTCTTACAAAAAACGGGAAAAACTTATTCACACTCCTAATACAATATATATTATAGATGATACGATATTTTTTTAATTTAAAAAACATCATTAATTATCTAAGTAAAATTTGTTTAACATGGCTTAATCAAATTCATTTTCTTAAATGCATTAATGGTTTGTTTAAAAAATATATTTGTAATAATTGCAATATTGGTTTGATAAACATAATAATGTTTCTAAAAATTTTATTTCTTTATTCTCTAGTTACTTTACTAATAAAGAGTGTCCTAACATTTATACTTAATATATGTAAAGTTTGAACGGCGAGGATTTTGTGTTTAAAATTAAGTTAATTATTCATTCGAAATTATTCAATTTGCACTGCGTACAAATAAAATATTATGTATGTGCATGTAGGTATATACGTATATATATGTTGTATGGGGGTCGCGAACGCAACCTGTGTTTGATTTCCCGCGTCCATAGGCTCACTCCCTCAGGTCGGCGACAATACCATCTACGAAGAAGTAAGGTAGTGACCGAGAGAGTGGAAGGGGGGATTGACACCGCGCGCGATTTGTATCGTGCTTGCTGCTGAGTGAGAAAGAGCCCTAACGCAAAACATTAGCAAATGTTTGCCTAGTGAAAGTGCTTTTTTTTCAAAATACTAAGGTTTCTCGTACTATTACACCAGCGCCACCATGTTTTGGACCAGCTCTCCGTGCTCGCGCTATCCGTGCAGCCGCATGAGCCCCCCACGTCAACAGTACGAATCAGTTACCTTTCTTGAGGGCTACCTCAATAGACGGGCCGTTGACTATCTCTCTCTCTCTCTCTCTCTCTCTCTCTCTCTGTGTGTCTCTCATGATTTCCCGCCTTTAGTTCGTTCCGTTTCAGCAGCACATCGCAGGCGTTGATTCCTGTCCAGAAGGTTTTTTTGCGTCAAATAATGCGGCACCCAAAAATCAAGCTTTTTTTATATCAGCCTTCTGTAGATGATTTAAAATAGTTTGGTGACTAACTCGCATCTGCTGGGCGATGTCACGACATGCCACATGCCGGTCTAACACGATAAATTCCATGATTTACACGTCTATAACTTTTGAACGCAATATCTAAACTGATCATGCATAGCGTCGTTTTGTACGTTATGTCAAGACCTATCATATGATGTACAGTATTGTCAGATACGAGCTCTGTAGCGCTTTGTACATAGCCGCGAAATTTATAAGACAAAAAGGCGGGAGGGAGATATTTGACAACCTAATCTAAGCGTCTATCTTTGGTGGTATCATTACCAAAATCAATTATATTATATGCAGTCGATTTCTCATTTTCAATTTTATCATTGTAATAACTTCGTAACAATACGTTAAATGATAACAGTTTATTAAAACTCATTGTTTTAGAAACGATAGGAGGCATTTTTTTGGTTTAAAAATTATGCATTTATTCTTGTTCATTTATGAGAATGTCTTATTGAAACGTGGGTATCAACAAGAATGAGTCAGTATTCTATACTAATATTCTAATTGTGAACCTTTTGAGAGATGAATTTCTTTTGTTTTCAAGTGTCTTTATTATTATACATAGTAGTTACACATTTATTGTAACATTTAATATTTATGATTACAAATTGTTCCGTGGACTGAAGATTATATTTTAGGCTTGGTATTCGGGTTTTATTTGTTTATTTTATAACTATCGATATCGACTCAACTGCCCGAGCGTCACAAAGGGCGTGCGCTCGCGATGATCAAGCCCGCTGATTATATGAGCATTCAAGCGCGAACAATATTTGAGTACGGTCATACATGTGCTTCACACACGTTTACTATTGAATAGAAATTTATTCATATAACCTTTGTTAGGTCGAATTCTAAATCATTATATTTCATAAATAATCAAATTGTAATATTTAATACATTTGAATAATTTAATTAGTAGCGCCAAAGCGCCCATAAGCAGTGCAAGCACCAAATACCAAGCGCAAAGCGATCAGTACATAGCGCGAAAGCGGCCAATAAAACAATAGTGCAACAGCACCAATTACACGCATAAACCAATATAGAGATAACAATATTTGTTAGACGTTTCGTGGGATTTTGATGCCTTTTAAGGCTTTTCCCCAAGAGCCAAAAATATTGTTATTTATACTGGCTCAAATTGTGTGTTTTTGTTTTATAAATCCTATTTTTACCCATTTATACGTAATAGTGAAACTTCTCCATGTTGGAGATTTTTCAACAATGCACAATTTATTTACCTTCCTATAAGATGCTATAAAGGAATTTCAAAATTTATTGCCTACAGGAATATTTATAAGGAATTATATAAGAATAATTAGAAGGAAAATTATTGCCTATAAGAAAATTTGAAAATTTATTGTTCTCATTGTCTATATTAGAAATTTCGTGAACTTCAAAAATTATACGTAATAAATCAGCCTGTGTATATTTTAGAAATATTTTGAGAATTATTTATTATATGATAATATTATTAGGATATTTATAACAACTATTCTTGGAAATATGTAACTATCTTAATGCATAATAAGCTACTATCGTACGAGGATAGAATAGATAACTGATCCCCATAGACTAGAAAACTTTTAGTTATGAAATCACTAACAATATTATAGAAAATGTAATCTAAAATACATACTGCAAACAATAGAAATTACCTTTAATATTATTTCTAAATTAATATCACCTTCTTTTGTTATGTAACAGCTAGATCCGCAAGCAGTAATATTCTCACCACAACCATATATTATATCAGCATCAGTCTGTGATCGCGTAAGTCTCGGCTTATGAACTTGAGTTAAGCTTTTAACCTGATTACTTAAATCGTCTCGTTGACTATCCTTTGAAATCTAATGTATGGTAAACATTATTTTAGATATAAATCTTATTCACACGATTAAACAAACATAATAAATAGAAGATACATTTTCATGTGAAAAAAAGAATAGCATGGAATAGTATATTACAAATGTTTGTAACTGATAATTAACATTTAATCATACCGGTTCTTTTCTATCATCATCAGAAGGTGTAGGAGTTTGTTCGGTAACGGTAATAATTGGAGTTGGTACTTCGTATCTTTGTCTACAAATGTTTATCTCCTTTTTTTCAATACTGTTATCTTCAGTAAATCTATAACTAATATTATACAATTAAATGAAAATATTAATAAAATAACACGAATATAGTAAGTTCATATCCTCAATTTTTTAAAATTATTTTTTCTTATTTAATTCAGTTGTTCAGTATTTTTAGTTGTTTTTGAGCACCATCTTCTTTATTTATTATTATTCTGAAGCACTGGAATTATTAAAAAGCACAAAAATAAATACATGAGAATGTAGGTGAAAATTAAAATATACGTTCAATATAAATCATACTATTTAATAAAACTAAAAGAATAAAATTAAAATGAACGCTATTCTTTGATACAGATTAAATAACGAGGGCCTTATATTAAATTACGTAGGTGAGCAATTTAAGCGCGTGCTTTCGTACATACATGCTATGTAAAGAAACAGATTAATCTTATTAAAATCATGAAAAATTTATGCAATCAGCAATTATTAAAACTTTGAGATTTACATTAAATTTTACATATTACGAATTGGTTGAAAGCCCATCTACAATACATCTCCTAATGAATAAATTAAGCTTCTATCCAAAAATAGGAGGATGTTAGATTTATGGAATAGTAAAAAGATTTAGCCAAAAGAAATGATTCGTGTTCTCTTTTTAGTTTTTTAGAAACACTCTAGATAAAATAAACTATACTTTATGTGCGATGGGGTATTCGTCGCTTCCAAATCTGTAGAGCACGAGGGCCTCTCTCACGGAGTTTCTTTTCTTATTCGTGTATGTGTATGTATGTTTGTAAGTGTGTGAGTAAGTAAAGATAAAATGGTGCGTGAGACGTCAATGTATTTGTTAATGTCATCGGCGCTCGCTGCCTTGTTTAATATTGTTGCGGATAAGGCAAGATGATTGATGGAGGAAAAAGGAGAGAGCGATCAAGGAACACGCGGACTTCAGCCTCTTGCCCATTGAAAGTCAACACGATTATTGGTTCTGATGCCTTTCTTCCGAAGAATTAGAAATCGTTCCTTGAGGGTTCGGAATACAGTGTTGTTGCAGTATGGGAGAATTGAGTTTTCCTCTTATCGTTGGAATTATTACGTAAGATGAAATTTTTGTAATTGCGTGTGAATTGGATTAGGACGAGATTGGAAGTAGTTAGAATTAAAAGTTAAAATTAGAGATAAGAGAAATTAAAGTAATTAGAGAGACAGAGAGAGAGTGTGTGAGAGAGAGAGATAGCAAAAAAGAATGAGATTATGAACGAGTAAAAAACGATGTTAAAATATTTATGTAATTATAATCTAGCACTTCCGTTGTAATAAATGAACTAAATAAATGTAAGATATCTGTTTATAAATAGTTTATGTAGTAAATCCACCTCTTGTTCTTTCTTTTGTTATTGATGTTTATTATGTATATACTTTAATATTTTTATGAGATACATAATTCGCTGCCCGGATTTTTAGGGGACGCCGCGCGCTACAAAGACGAAAGCAAAACTGCTAAATAGGTGGGCGATCGGGTACGTAAAAGTGAGGTAGTAAGATCAATCGCCCCCGTACATAGCATCTGCGGTTACGCATTATGAATTTAAATAATGAAATTCGAAAAGTAAAGAGTTAAAAGTGTACAGAGATATGAGAAAAAAGTGAAACGAGTAAATAGTAAAGAGAAAAGAGTAAAGAGAAAGACGAAAAGTAAATAGAAGAGTGAAAATAGTAAATAGTAAAGAGGAAAGAATAAAGAGAAAGAGAAAAAGTAAAGAGAACACTGAAAAGAATCAAGAAAAAAAACAAATAAATGTGAATACTGACAGAGAAAGAGAATAGAGAGTAGGAGCACAGGCATATATATACTCGCGCAGGTATATAATTAATATTTATATAATAATATGCGCATTGCAGCGCTGAATCAATTCCGATGTATATATATGTTTATGAAAACCTATTAATGGGTGTATCTTATAATGTTTTATATATATATATATATATATATATATATATATATATATATATATATATATGTCACTTCTACCGATATTGGCGGGAATGTATATTGGCCATTTGTATCTGTCTTGAGAAAACTGTATTGGTCACTTGTACCGATATTGGCGGGAATCTATATTGGCCATTTGTAATGGGTTATGTATGCCACTTGTAATGCGTTTTGTACGCTTCCAGATACAATCACTGGTAGTTCTGGGGCCATGTGTCCTTTTGGTATACTTTCACTTTTGCATATAAACCTTTACCCCAGGCATGAGTATCATAATGGGCTGCCCATTTTTCGTCGCGCTTGCCACCTCTTTCACGGTTTGCACAAATGTGGGCTCCTCGCTACACTCTCGCCTCTTCTCTATCCGACACACTTTGCATAGATGCCTGGCGTGTCGTCTTCGCCTGTGTCTCCGGCTGCGCTGCGCCCATCCCCTTCCAAGACGATACGGCGGGCGTCGCACGATCTTGGATGCATGCGCAGGTGCGCACGTCGCGATCCGCCCTGCCACACTTATAGTAAAATTTCTTGCTTCGCAGGTGTGTCGGTATTAAAATCTTTTCCTGCTCCGTTGTTTTTATTGTTACTTTGGGATTTTGGGCGGGTTTTCCAACGGTCTGTTTTTTATGTTGCGACCGAGCGCATGAAGGTGCGGCCTTGCAGCTGTTGGGCTTCTTGGTTCCTCGACGATCTCTTACGTCGAGTCCGAGCTGAACTCGATAAGGTTCATCTGCCCTTGTTCGAGTTCATTCAAAGCCGGTACGAGTTATTATTAGGGAACCCGGACTTGCTTGCATACACGGTGCTTTCACGTTCTTTGGGGTTAACTTCATACCAAAACATGATACCTTGGGATTCTTATCTCTCCTGGTTAGCGCGATTGGTCGGCTAGTATTGACCTCCGTAACCCTCGGCCTCTTCCGATACCTTGCATTGTGGCTGTTGTTATTGCCGAGATCTGGAATAAAATTTTCAGTGTTAGATGAGTAGTATTTTTTTATGTCCGACATATGAACTCTATTTATTTTCCCATCGTTCAGATCCCTAGTTTGGAAGACTACGGGGGTGATCTTTTTTATGAATTGACTCAGTTATTGTTTCTTGCACATAAACATTCCCGGCTGCACCTAGCTTTCGCTTGATCGGCCGGTTGTGCTCCAGAGCTTTACAGTATTGCTGATCTTTTCTTATTAGTGCAGATCTGTGCATCATTGTGACTTTTGTGGACCTACAGTTTATAGTGGGTTCCGAACCACTTATTATTGCACCTTGTATAATATATTCAGACTAGAGTTGTAACCAGTGTAAAAGCTAGTTATTCTTATTGCTAATTGTCTATTGCGTTTTGTAGACCAGTGTATAGTGCTGGTTTACTTGTTTAGGAAAAATAAAATGATATATTTGTGTATGTGTATATATTGCCTTATGATTTAGTTGCGGCTAGTTTATTTACAGTTTTGTGAGCCGGTGTATGGCTGCGGTCCACTGTATTAGTGTATATACTTTGCTTCTGTAAAAATTTTTATTTGTATAACATCCTTTGTATATATTTTCCTTTACAACTGCCTGTTCCCTACCTATCTATTCAGATTGCTCTCTATCGCTTTAAGAGACTCCTTTGTTTGTAGAAGCTCTTTAACTAGTCTCTAGTGCTTTGTAATGCATTTGGCTCAATAGAGCTCTTACCTTAATAGAGGTATTATTTTCTCTTTCGAACCTGATCCTAATTTCCTCATATTTGGGACAGACGGTCAGGACGTGTCCACCTCCCCACATGTGCATGTATCGCTTTCTCTCTCTCAGATAAAAGTGAGAGAGACCCGAGACCCGAAGTCACCATGCCCAGTGAGGAACTGGGTTAGCCATCGCGACGACGTGATCCAGTCTGCCCCAATCCCATCTCTGATTAGATAGATAAGAATGTGACAGCCTGCCTTTTGTCGAGTTATTCTAGATCGTCTGCCAATCATCGAGATATCTTTCTGATATCTCTCTCGCGGCACGACGTTGGTCCGCAGGTGACGCTGCATTCTTTGAGTGCTTGCGAGCATGAGTTGCTCCTCTACACACATCAAATCGTGCCAACCTGCCGCTGCATAAGTAGCGATAGGTGAGAACAGCCCGGTATAGTTAGTACTAAGCAACTCAAATTTAAGGCCCCATTCCCATCTTGCCAGGCGTCCAATCCTGTTAAACAAATTCACACATTTGGATTGTACCACTACAGCAATTAAGTGTTAGAAGGTAATATAGTTAAGTCGAATGATTATTCACGCTTTCATTGCACTTATTATTATTATCTTATAAAGTGTGGGAGGTGCAGCGATACACTAGGTCGGCCCTGATAACAAACCGCTCCTGATTATCAAAGGGAATTGGTATTCGCCTTTTTACACCCTAAAACCAGGTTAAACCTCCTCTCTGAGGCAAAGTGCCCGTATGCACTACTCGTCCATTAAAACAAAAAGACTAAGCACCACATAAAACCTACAAAATTGGTGCACACAACTAGATTGCTTGAAAATATATTTTTGAATATTGCAAAATGCAATCTCTAGATCTCAAAACAATGAAGCGGCCGGTTGCGCGACTAAAACCCGAATGTGTCTGCAACAGATTGCAACCCTCGGAACTGTGGCTTTGACCATTATCTTAAACTTTTGTATATAAACTGTAAGTTAAACATCGTGACATATATATATGTTGAAATATAAGATGATTCTTATTAGTCAAATGGTTTATTTAAGATACAGTATACTCAAGATGCATTACATAATAATATACACTACGTGTTTAGTATAAGGCCGCCGAGACTCGAGAGAGCGAGCGCTGTTATACAAAGTCGGCTCAAGCCAGACGATCACATATACTACAGAGGTGGGGATCGCTTACATATGTGTGTTCCCTTACTCGCTAGGGTTAGACTCGCGTCTAATGCACATTCTCCACGCACCTCCTTACATTTGTTCTGTACGCTCATCTTATTTTTCTACTAATTTATACAATGTTTAGTTTTTTTCTAAATCTTTCAAATTTTTCTTTACATAACGCTTTCGTAAATATGTCTGCTATGTTATCATTTGAGCCTATCTTACAAACTCCAATTAGTCCTTTACTAACATGAACATAGTGATAATGAATTTCTATATACTTTGAATTCTTTGTATAATTACAATATTTCGCAATATGGGCAGCTCGTGAATTGTCCTCGAAAATCTTTACTGGAGTTTTCAATTTTATATCAAAATCTCTCAATAGCTCTACTATAAATTTCACTTCGCTAACTGCTTCTGACAAAGCTACATACTCTGCATATGTGAAAGCTTTCGTTATGCTTTTTTGTTTTCGCGATTTCCAGTCTAATACATTTCCAAATAATCTTATAGCATATCCTGTCGTGGATTTTCTATTAACATTATCACCTGCCCGATCTACATCCACTAGGTAATCTAAAATGTCTAAATTTACGTTTTTCTTATATGTCAATTTTAAATCTTTTGTTAAATATAAATATTTTAAAATACGTATTTTCGAGCGTATTTTCAATGTTACTCATTATAATTACTTTGATATATACTAAGATAATTCACGCTGAAGCTTACGTCAGGTCGCGAGTTTGAACTTATATATAATAAAGCACCTATCAAATTGCAATATTTCATACTCATATTGCATTCTTTTGCTTTCTCAATTTTTAAATTTGTTTCCATTGGCTTGCTATATAATTTTCCGGACTCTATTTGATATTTTCTTGCTAATGACTCGATATATTTTCTATGGTTCATTATTATTACATTTTCTTTATAATTATTTTCTATGCTTATGCCATGATATTCTGTAATTTTTCCTAAATCTTTCATTTTAAATTTATCCTTTAAAGTTTTCTTTAATCTTTCTATATTATTTTTCATCTACATAGAGTAAAATATATACCTTTTCACTTAATTTATCATAAGTATATAGACAATAATCTACATTACTTCTTTTAAATTTGAACTTTGTTACATATTTATCAAAACATTCATACCATGCCCCTGGGCTTTCTCGCAATCTCAACAATGCTTTTAACAATTTACACACTCTATTTGTACCATCTTCATATCCTTTTGGTTGATTTACATATATCTCCGAGCTAATTTTACCATTAAGAAAAGCCGTGACAATACCCATTTGTTCGACAATTAACGCGTTTTGACAACAAAATGCATGTAAAAATTTCAACGTCTGGATTTTAGCTACTGGAGCGTATATGTCATCAATTCCATCTGTTTGTTGCAAACCTCTCACAACTCTTCTCGCTTTATACGAATCATCCGATTGTCTTGTATAGACCCATTTAACATCGATAACTTATTTATTTTTTACATCTTCAACTAATTCCCATGTTTTGCTTCCTTTTATACTATTAATTTCGCTATCCATTACTTTTTTCCAATTTTTATTTTCATTGCTTTCCATCGTCTCCTCGAACGTATGAAGTACTTCTAATCTAGAGTAATTTACTTAAATATTATGACTTTCATTTTCAGGATATCGTTTTATTGGACTTTTTTTCTCGCGTAACGATCTACCAGGAGTTTTCGATCTCTGGTCTTCATTGAATACGAAATTCGCATCTTCATCTATATCAGTTTCGGATCTCTACTTTTTTTCATCAAAATTGAATTTCTCATTTATATCTGCATCCATTTCCGAACTAATATCACTCTCAGTATCATTATCTGATATTGATATCATTATCTGATCTCTATGCATTTAATATCCTTTTCTACTACATCTACATGTCTAGTAACTGAAATTTTGTTTTTCATTAGCACTCTATAACCTACATCATTATATCCTACGAATATACCCATTTCAGCTTTCTTATCCCATTTTGACGATCTTTTCTGGTTTTCTAACAAAGACTTTACTAACATACCATTTCAAATTTTCTACATTTGACTTTTTCCTAAAAAATATTTCATATGGAGTTTTCTATTCTATTGTATTCGTCAAAATTCTATTTCTTAAATATGTTGCTGCACAAATAATTTTAGGCTAGTAACGCTTGTGTACTTTCGCTTTCGTTAGTAAACAACGCGCCTTATCCATAATTTTTCGATTGAAACGCTCTGCCGTACCGTTCAATTCGCGTACATACGTTGGACAATTATTTAAAACAATTCCTTTCTCTTTTGCAAATTTATAAATTTTTTTATTTAGGTATCCTCTTCCATTATCGCATCTTAAAACTTTAACTTTTTGTACTGTTAGATTTTCGCTCTCATTAATAAATTGTACTGAACAATTAAAAACCTCATCTTTGGATTTTATACAGTAAACTTTAGCAATTTTGCTGTAATCGTTAGTAAATGAAACAAAATAATACTTTTCTCCATTCAATTCTGTAGTTTTAAAACTACCACATTCATCTGTATGTATGATCTCCAAAATAACTTTAGCGGTTTTTCTATAATTTTTAAAAGGAACGTTATGCATCTTATTTTCTATACATGTTTTGCATTTCATGTATTCTTTTTCAAGTTCGCTTGGAATACCTTCGATCAGTTTTCGCGAGCTTAGTATGTTTAAATAGCTAAAATTTACATTACCTAATTTCCTATGCTATTTCTCTGTCAATGTCATGTTATTATTATTTTTTATTTCACATACATAACTTTCCGTTTGACTCAAACTACTTTTTAGTTTATAAACATTGTTCTCTTTAAATACTACCACTATTAGCTTATTATCTTCATCAATAATTTTAGTTTGATTTCCTTTTGACACAATCGTATTTTTCTGTGTCAATTTTCCATAACTAATTAAATTTACATTCATATCTTTTGTATAGTAAACATTACTCATTATAACTTTATTCTTATTTTTATATGTATAAAACTCACCACAACATTTCCGATTTTTGTTGCCTTTACAGACCTATTGTCTCTTAAAGAAATATTTACGGGTTCCTTTAGTTCTATGCAATTTGCAAAATAATCCTCATTATTAGTTATGTGGTCAGTGCAACCACTATCAAGCAACCAGTCGATCTCACTTATAACTAGCCTGCCTGTTCTTGTTTTCCTCTCTTGCTGTTACTACCCAAGTGCTCGGTTCTTGTTTTCTCTGCTCGCTCATTCCCACAGCTTCGTGTTGACGATAGTTTACTTGGCCTCTGTTTTGATTACCTCTCCTTCCTCGTCCACGACCTCTGGCTCTTGTCGAACCTCTCCATATACCGACGTTATTGCTTGCTTGACCTTCTTAACATTCTTTTGTAAAGTGCCCCGTTTTTCCGCATTTATAACATTTTCCTTTTTTTGTTATAAATACATTTGTTCTCTTTTCTTCATTATCTTCTACGATTTTCATCTCGGCTATTTGAATTTTGTTCTTTTTATATGCTGTCTTTTTATCAGCTTCTTTTAACGTATCTATCAAATCTGCAAAATAACTACTTGGCAATGTATTAAGCATATAATTTAGTTTCTCTTTCTCTGTGATTTTTGAACCAGCACATTTTAAATGATTTACAGCTTTCTTAAATTCACTAAAGAAGGTAGCTGTGCCACGAAATTTTTCAAGTCTTAAATTTTCTAATTTATTTCAGTAAACTATTTGTAACACCGTCGACTCTTTTAAATACATTTAATCAAGTTTTTAATTATTTTTAGTGCTGTGTCTTCTTCACAAATAAATTCTAGTTGTCTATTTGAAATCAAATTATGTATTAAATTTGTTGCCTTCACGTCCTTATCATTCCATTCTTCGTCTTTGTCTATTTGTCTTTTCTCTATTGATCACTTCATCACATTTTTTAAAAACATTCCAATTCGTATCTTCCACATTTTATAGTCTCCATCAAACACTGGTTTTACTATATCTTTTTTCTCCATCTTATCCTTGTCTTGAATTTTCTTTCGTGTTCAGAAAATACTTCTAGAATGTTATCTATACGTGGCTTCCCTATTTTCAATATGGCTCACGTTTTTTTTCTTTTTATAGAGATTCACTTTGATTTTTAAAAGTAAATCGTATGATTCATAAACAAATCACACTCTACTACCATGTTGAAATACAGGGTGATTTTTATTAGTAAAATGGTTTAGTCAAGATACATTATATTCAATATACATTATATAATAATATACACTACGTGTTTAGTATAAGGCCGCAGAGACTCGAGAGAGCGAGCACTGGTATACAAAGTCGGCTCAAGCCAGACGCTCACATGTACTGCAGAGGTGGGGATCGCTTACATATGTGTGTTCCCTTACTCGCTAGGATTAGACTCGCGTAGAGTCTAATGTACATTCTCAACAATATATATATATATATATATATATATATATATATATATATATATATATATATATATATATTGAGAAAACATAACTAAAATGAAGTGTATGAACTATAGCACGAACATTCCGCCCGCCTTCCTCAATAGACGAACTAAAATATAATTATTTACGCATATATACATATTAAAGGTGCTTAAGTTATTTGATTTCCTTATTCGGTAGGTAGTCCACTCTACGTACATAAGCGAACAATATGTCTTCCGAACATTCCAGTCACAGATTTTACCGTTACTACTCTTATAATTCCATTAGCTCCGGGATGACATTTTGTAACTCGCCCCAATGACCACTTCTAGGTGGATATCTTTCATCACGGTGAAGTATCAGTTGACCAACTTGATAGTTATGCATCGCAGTTCTCCATTTACTCCGCTCGTGCAAATACTGTAAATATTCCTTCGAGCATTGATTCTAAAATTTATTGCCAATTCTTTGAAGTAATTGATATCGGCGCAAACGATTTTCTGACATTAGTGATAGACCATATCTTTCATCTGGAATCAGTCCCAATGTTCCTCCATTTAAGAAATGTGCAACGGTCAAAACATTTAAGTCATCGTGAACTATCACAACACATGATTTTTCAGAGATATCGTTTCAGAGATATGTTAAATACTTAACATATAAGTATCTAAATATCTAACAGTGATTATAAATTGTAAAAGCTGACCCTTAGAAGTGTACGGATATTAAAAGATTATTAATAAATATTTTTTTATTGGTCTTACAGTCCAATCAATTCCATCCAAAAATAAAATAAAATAAAAATAAAAATAAAATAAAAATAAAAAATAAAAATAATAATAAAAAAATGGGTATATATAGATTAGAATATAAGGTTTAGAGTAGTCCCTGATGAGGAGCCGTAGTGAGCTCGAAACGTTGGACAAGTCTTCAATTAGGTAAGGGTGTTGGGGACAGTCAGACTGCACTTTACTAACAAAGAATTTTTTCAGCTAATATTTTATTTTCAGAATGTAAACAAGGACAGTCTGACTGTCATTATAATTTTTATTTTTATTATTTTTGTGTATTGATATATTAATGTTAATCTAGATATTTATTGATATTGTTAAGTATTGTTTTCGAATCATTTGATTGGACTGTAAGACGAATGAAAAAATATTTATTAATTTGTATATGGGCAGTCGACAGAAGTACAATTCAATTATTAAAAGATTATGTTATGGAAAATTCTAAATCTATCCCCTACTTATTTATAGTAGGTTAATTGTAAATTTGATTTGCACTGTGCCTAGAGGGACACTACGTTGTCAAGAGTTTAGATTTTGACGAGCTTTCGAAACGAAAACATTTACATGAAATAAAAGATAAAATATAAAATGCTGCTGTTATACTTTTATTTCTACTTTTCATCTTAAATGCTTTCCAAAATTCTATGGAGATAACAGGACATTACTATATATAATAGATGAAGGGAGAAAGAGAATATGAAGCTGGCTATTTATATTTTGAGATTTGACGTGCCAAGTATTTGTAAGCGCCATCAGATGTGTCCAATTGAAAGTTTGAATAAATTGTAATGAAGTGAATTGATTTTTCAGCTTAGTTACTTTGTTATTAATTATTTTATGGTATGGTAGATTGTATGTGTTGTTTAGTGTATTTATTTTATGAAAGTGTGTGCCATGATGGATACTATAGTGTGTGGGCTGTTATCATAAAGTGTGTTGTTAGCTATGTTTTTGAAATCATTTGTGTCTATTTCATTCAGTTTACAATTATGGTTTTTTAACGTGTTCCATTCATTTCTGTTTATTATTAGGTGATCTATGCTATTATTTTTATTTCTTTTGATAAGTTTGTTAAATTGGGGTAAAAACTCGCTGATTCTTTGTAATTTATGATTTTAGCGATTGTTTATTATTAGTTTTTATTATTATTTATTATTAGCTTCTTTATTAAATTCACTATTGATTTGGCTTTTAATTATTGATAGAGTATTGTTTCAGCGAAGTATTTATGATAAGTCTGATTTATTATTTCTATTATTCAAGTTATGTTACATTGTTAGGATCCTACTTTTATCTTTACGGAGCTTTAAAATTTTTTTATTGATTAACTTGTTAGTGGGGTTGTAAATTTTCGCTTTTGGGGCCAAGTTGTTAATTGTCTGTGTGATTTTGTTTTGCAAGGTATCTATGTGCTGTTCAATTACATCATTATTCAGATTGCTGTATGCGTTTATTCGTAAGTTACAGTTAGAGTTTAAATATTTGTTTAATTTTTTCCAATTTATGTTTTTTATTATGATTCTATTTTCAGGGGTGATTAGACTTTTGACGTTCATTAGTATTAATGTCAGCTGTATTGCTTTGTGATCGCTGTCATAATTAAGAGTTGTTAGATTATTTTTTGTTGTAGTTAGATCATTGTTAATAGTAGTTAGATCGATAAGTGTCTGAGATGAATGACAAATGTAGCAGCATCGGCAGTTAGAGTTTTTAAATTGAATTTAGTCTGATATTGTTTAAGCCAATGAACTAGATCCACGCCTTGGCTAATGCAGATTTTATCTCCTAATGCTATATGTCTTGCATTACAGTTGCCTATTATTATACATTTGTTACATTTGTTATATTAAATTATACAGTTTGAGTGTGTTGCACAGATGAAGAAGATCCTCACTCAGCCTATTTTTAGTATTACACGGTGCGTACATACTTATTATACAAAGTTTTGCGTTATTCAATAAGCTGATTGCTATTGTTGTTGATTCTAATTTTTTGCACGTGAATTGATTATATATAACTTCATGTGGGATATTACTTTTTATTAATATTTCGGTGCCCCCACCAGCATCGCTCGTTCTATCGTTCCTATAAATTATGTAATTTTTTATTGTTAAGTTGTGAGAATTGTTTAGTTTTGTTTCGCTTAAGACTACTATATCCGGGTTATATTTATCTAGCAAGAGGTTGAGTGAGAATCTTCTGCTGTGGGATATTATGGAATTTACGTTGATTGATATTATTTTTAGCATGTTTATTTGCTCGTGTCTGTTGTGAACTATGATTATGCCTGCCATTAAAAGTCTACTTTTAAGTGTGTTGCTAATATGTCTATTTTGTTTGAATTTAACAATGCAATTGACATGAATTCTTTTTTAAAATTATTGAATAATGAAACTATTTCGTTACGTAGTGTTGTATTTAATTCAGCTATGATGGTGTTAACATTAGGTGTTATTGCTGTCATCTGCTCTAATACCTGATTACTTGCCTTGATTTTTGCAGTGATATTTGCGTAAGTGCCTGCATCCGTCGCTGATGCTCTGGTGGTTGGTCTGGCTGGGTTGCTTGGTAGATTTCTCGTTGTTATGTTATTTATTGTTTCCATTCTTTTGTTTTTAGCTTGTTCTTTATGCTGCCTTATGCTGTTTAATTTTTCAATGTATACTGGGCATCCTTTAAAGTTTGCCGAATGGCCTTTGGCTCTGTATTTTATACGCTGAATCTCACTTTGTTCTGTTTTTTTCTGCTATTGAACATTCACCTGGATTGTGTAGCGACAGGCACTTGCAGCATCGGTAATTCATACTGCAGTTGAATGCCACGTGCCCGAATCTTTGGCAATTCCTGCATTAGCTTATGGGATTCTTTCTTAGAGGTTCCCATCTTAGAATTGGTACAATAGTACTTTAATTTCAGTCAGTGCTTTTGTGTCACTGTCTGCTGAGCATTCTTGGATGGACAAGATTGGTTTATTATATTTTTGTATATATGTTTGTGTTTATATTTGTTGTTTATATTGTTTTCGTTTTTGTTTAGTTTAGATTTTTTATTTGAGTGGTTTACTACCATAAACTCGTTCATTTTCTTAAAGTTTTTGTTGTTCGCTGCCATTATATTGATCATCCCCTCTATCAATAATTTTCCTTTTGTGGGTTTTACCATTAGGTCACTGATATCAGTTGGGAGCAATGCATTATCGCATTGCGTTCAAATCTTCTTATCGGGATTACTAACACTGATTTTGTGGGCGAGTGGCTTGATAGCGCACGCTGATGGTACTCAACGCAAGCTGTTTATTCGACGCGCACTACGATGTTACCTGTTCAAAGGTTGAAACGGAACTCTTCTACAGACGCTTTCCCTATACTAACTGAACAAAAGATCGTATACTTGCGTACGACCTTTACATAACTGAGAGTGGGAAGACATTTGTATTTTTACTCACACTGTTTCGGTCAGTCTTGCTTATAATATATTTTCGGTCAATATAAATGTACTACATATAACTAATACGCCTCCTTACATTTTATTGTATTTTATGTTCATTAACTCTCTAAATTTTTCAAATTTTACTTTGCACAGTGATTTTGTTAAAATATCTGCAATATTACTTTCAATATTGACTTTAACGATTTGAATTATTCCATCAGTAACACTTTCGTTTACATAGTGATAATGTATTTCGATATGCATGGAATTTTTCGTAAGATTCCCATATTTTGTTATATTAATTGCTCTAAATTTATCCTCATAAATTTTTAGAGGTTTTACTAAATTTAAATTACATATTTTGATTAATTCTGTAATCAATTTTAATTCGCTCACTGCCTCTGACGAGGCTACATATTCGGTAAACGTCGAAGCCTTGGTGACGCATTTTTGTTTTCTAGACTTCCAAAAAACTATATTTTGAAAATGCAAATAACAATTTTGGAAACGACTCAAATAATTCACACCGTGGCTTACATATCGTCTTGTGCTAGCACTTATGTGCAACAAAGCACCTATTAAATTCCTATACTTAATGTTTATTTCACATTGATCAGCATTTTCCAGTTTTAAGTTCGTTTCCATCGGTGTATAGTACAATTTGACTTCATTTGCATTATATTTATATGCTAATGTTTCTATATATTCAGTTTGCTTTAGTAGTATTTCATTATTTTTTGTTATATATAACTTCCGTGCCAAGATATTCTCTAATTTGACCTAAAGATTTCATTTGAAATTTTTGTGACAATAAACGTTTTTTAATCTTTTCTATACTCTTCCTACTTTTGTTACATATTAATGAATCATCGACATAAATTAATACATAAGTAAAATTATCTTTATTTCGTTGTAGATATAAGCACGAATCAACATTTGATCTCGTATATCATATGCTCGTTAAATATTGATCGAGACAATCGTACCAGTTCTAGGACTTTCTCGTAGTCCGCATAAAGTTTTAATTAACTTACAAACTCTGTCTGTCCCATCAATGTAGCCTGGAGGTTGGTAGACATTTACTTCCGATCTCACTTTTCCATTAAGAAAGGCGGTAACTACATCCATTTTTTCAATGATAAGTCCGAACTGGCAACAAAAGGATAATAAGATTTTTAATGTTTGAATTGTAGCTACAGAAGAATAAACATCATCAATAATATTTGTTTGCTGAAATCCTTTTATAACCAGTCGAGCTTTAAATATATTTTTAGATTTCTTTGTATATACCCACTTAACTTCTATATTTCCATATTTCTTCCGTATTTCCATTCCGTTTACCTTTTGTACTGATGTCTAAATATTATTTTTTTCTAAAATTTCAATTTCATTCTCCATAGCTTTTTTCCAATTTCCACTATCCTTGCTGTTAGATGCCTCCTCAAATGTATAACGAATATCAACTCTACAATAATTTGCAAAAATATTATTTGCAGGGTATCTAACAGGATTTTTTTTCTCTTGTAGATCTCCTTAATGTTTCTCCATTTTCACGATTTAATCCATTATATTCAGTTAGTTCATTTTTATTATTTTCATTATCAGAAATATTATCAAATTTTCATTTATAAAAGTATCATCCATTCTAATTAATTTTACATTTTCCTCTTCCTCATCTACGGTTCTTGTCACTATTATTTTATTGTTTAAAAGTATTCTATATCCAACATCAGTATAGCCTAATAATATTCGCATTTGCGATTTTTTTATCCCATTTCGACGCTCTACATTGCTCGGGAATTCTCACAAATACTCTATTGCCATAAAGGCGTAAATTATCAACATTTGGCTGTTTTTTAAAAAATAACTCATAAGGAGTTTTTTTTTCTACAGCATTCGCAAGATTTCGATTTTTTTTAAATGTTGCTGCACAAATTATTTCTGGCCAACATCTCTTATGAACTTTTGCTCCTGCTAATAAGCAACGCGCCATATTCATGATTGTTCGATTGAACGTCTCTGCGAATAAGCTGAACAGTTGTTTAAAACTATACCTTTATATTTTGCAAATTCATGAAATTTATGATTCATATACTCTTTTCCGTTATCACATCTCAGTATTTTTAAATTATTATTTGTTAAATTTTCGGCTTCATTTACAAATTGAAGGAAACTATCGAAGGCCTCCTTTTAGTTCTTAAGCAATATACTTTTGCTGTTTTACTGTAGTCGTCAATGAAAGATATGAAAAATTTTTCTCCTTTAAGACCATTTGTTTTCAATGGGCCACATCGATCAGAGTGGATAATTTCCATTACAGTGGTTGCTTTTGTGTGATTATTATTATAAGGAAGGCTATACATTTTATTTTCTAGGCAAGTTTTACATTTCATAAAATCTTTTTCGAGCTGATGAGGTATGCCCTTTAACAGTTGCTCTTTATAAATTATGTTTAAGTACTTAAAGTTTATGTACCCAAGCATCCCATGCCATCTTTTGTTTTCACTCATTTTATGATTATTATTTATTTCAGCACAGTTTACAACATTATCTTTTCTTTTTAATATACATTTCAATTTATATGTTTCATTTTCTTTAAATGCTACCGCTGTTATATTGTTATATCTATCTATTATGTTTGCAATGTTATTTTTCGAAATAATAATATAATTGATAGATACTTTGTCAAAACTAATTAAATTCGAATTCATATCCTTGGAAAAGAAAATACTTTTTAAATTTACTGCGTTTTGTTTTCCAAAAGTATTAAAATAACATACAACATTTCCGAATTTTGTTGCTTTTATATCTCTATTGTCTCCTAAATATATATTTACAGGATGTTTAAGTCAAATGCATGTAACAAAATAGCTCTCATCATTTATTATATGATCGGTACATCCGCTATCTAATACCCACGTGATCTCACCTAACTTATCCATTTCGCAGCTTTGTTTTACGTGCGCCGCGCAGTAGGAAATAAACGCTATTTTGTGTCAAAATCGTATATCTCTTGAAGGACTTGATATAAATGAACGAGTAAGGGATAAAATTAAAGGTATAATCATAGAGAATAAAGGAAAAATATTGAGATGTAATAAAAATTGCTAGATTATTTTGAAAAATGTAATTAAGCAAGAAAATTTAATTTTTTTGACCTAAACAGTTTTCTTGAAAGTTATATAACTTTTAATAGGTAAAAGATATATTAATAAAACAAAGATCAAAATTGAGGGCAAAGAAGCTAGAATAATAAAAATATATATGTTTAGAATTATAGCACATTTATTAATAAAAAAAAGTCGAAAGCAATGCAAATGTTGTTAAAAAATTTTAAAAATTTGATTTTAAAATCATGTAACTCTTCAATGAGACTTAATAAACTAATGAAATACATTTTAAATTGAAGAATAGGTTTTGTTAAATAATAAATCAATGGAAAAAAGTTACAGAGTTATGCGATTCGTATTAAAAAAATTTGTTACATCTTACATTTCTTTGAAAATTGTGAAAAATCGTTGTTTTTCAAAATCAAATATCTCCCAAAAAGAATAGATCAATTATTCAGACAAAAAATAAATTAAAGCTTAAGATCAGTAGAGTAAGAGAAAAATATGTAGAAGTTATAAAAATTTATTTATCGAATACTGATAGTCGACTAAGTTTGAAAATTCAAGTGTTGAAACTTAAAGTTTTAGTATCAAGATCATGTATCTTTTGAAAGAAAAAAGATATGTTAACGTAAAACATATGGAAAGAAAGAGAATAACATGCAAAATAAGAAAAAGTAGTAACAATTTAACAAAATGCATTTATTAATTGAATTATAGTATCTAAAAGTAAAACAAATCTCGTTCTTATATATATATATATATATATATATATATATATATATATATATATATAGATATATACATACATACATGCATACATGCATACATACATACATACATGCATACATACATACATACATACATACATACATACATACATACATACATACACATACAGACAACCAGTGTGGAGTTTTGTTGCTTTCTCCCATCTGGCGCCTCCCCAGGTTGCGGATAGGGGATGGCTCGCTACAATTTGTAGAGGGCACTGAGGAAATAAAATACTCAGGGCGGACAGAAAAAGCTAATAGGGAGGGCCTCCCGAACTTAAGGCCAATTTTGACTAATGTTTAGTATAAACAAGGATATACCCCAGGGAGTAACTCCGGCAAGACCGGTCCTCACCGATTCCGATAGAGTGCAAGCCTCTATGGTCGGTGGCAGCCCCTCGGATTCTGGGGAGGGCAAATCAAACATAATCATAGATAGTACACTGGGTACTAAAGGAGATGTCCTGATGGATCAAGAAACGACGGATCGAGAAATCTCCATCACGCGCAGAAACAATCACCTGGAGCGATTTGGTGAGAAGATTAGCCAATTGTTGGACTTTGTCAAAGATAGGCATAACGTGCACAAGACCATTAAGGATCTTGCTCGTTCCATTAATGCCTCATATAAATGCATTAGTATGGCAAAGGATGATCTATTACAGTATCAACGTCCTGGTACACATGAAGTGGTGACTCAGACTACGCCGAGTCTACGCTCTGACACCAAACGAAGCGCAGCAGAAGCGATGGTTTCCACTCCTAAAACCATAGGTGGCAAAAGGACGAAAGAACCACCATTGGGCTCAAGGAGACCACTAGAGTCGGTCGGAGTACCTACAGGCAAGTCTGAAGCCAAAGAAAATCAATGGCAGACCATCAAGCGTAAGAAGCCCAAAGGCAAAGATAAAGAATTATCTAGTACACGCAGGCTTAATGGACGAAATAGGCCTAACTCCATTTTGATTAAGGCCAATGAAGGAGTTACATACGCTGAGGTACTGCGTCAAATAAAGAATGACCCGGAGTTATCTGATGTCAAGAATGAGTTTAACAGGATACGCAGAAATGCAATCGGTGCCCTTGTACTTCAGTTGGAACGGACAGCCAAAGATGCACATGAGTTGGCACGCATTGTTGAATCTAAGGTTGGCCATAGCGCATCCACTTCGGTCCTGACTAATCTCATTACATTGGAGATTAAAGATATAGATGAGGTCACTTCAAAGGCTGAAGTATTAGAGGCTCTGAGAACACACCTCGAGCTATAGGATACTAACCTACTAATTGCTCGTTCCTTGCGGCAAGCTTATGGGGGTACTCAGACGGCGGTGGTGTCTGTACCATATAGCCACGCAGCTGAGCTACTACGTGCAGGGCATGTTCGAATCGGATGGGTCAGCTGCAGAGTTCGAAAAAAAACAGAAATAAAGCGCTGCTTCAGGTGTTGGCAGATTGGCCATTTAGCGTCCGTGTGCTCGGGCCCTGACAGAACTAAACTTTGCAGGCACTGCGGTGGAAAAGACCATCTATACAAGCTGTGTGTAAATGGGCCCTATTGTTTGCTCTGTAATTGTGAAGGAAAAAAGGAGATTAACCATCCAGCATACAGCTATAAGTGCCCGATTACCGTGGAGTTTTTAAACAGACATAAAACATGAGAATAGTCCAACTGAATACCAACCATTGCGTAGCAGCTCATGACCTGCTGAAACAGACAATAAAGGAGCTAAGAATAGACATTGCTGTAATCTACGAACCATATTGTGACAGGGTCAGTCCACAGCGCTGGATAAGTGACACAAGCAATAGAGCTGCCCTCTGGATTGGTCAAAATAGGCAGGTACTAGAGCAGTCGAGTCATCGGAGCGAATTGATATCCTGGGCTAAAATACAAGAAATATACGTCTTTAGTGTATATGCTCCTCCAAGCTTGACGGACAAGCAGTTTGAAATCCTCGTAGCTAAATTAGTTGATGAAACCATGGACAAGAAACCATTATTAATCGGTGGCGATTTTAACGCGTGGTCCACAGCTTGGGGAAGCGCTTCAACAAATAACAGAGGTAGTATGCTGCTTGATGGCCTTAATTCTCTTCAAATCCACGTGGTTAATAAGGGATCTGAATCCACTTTCATTAGGAGTGATAAACAATCAGTCATGGATGTAACATTCGCCAGTGATGACTTGATTCAGCGGATCCTTAATTGGAGAGTAAGCGATCTTTACACCCACAGTGATCACAGGGCGATCTTGTATGAGATTGCAGAGAAGAAAGTAAAGAACAAGTGCAATGAGTGGATGCCCACACGGAAATGGAACATCAGATCGCTAGACTGTGAAGTGTTAGCCACTATAATATCAGAAGAGCGTTTAGAATATGGTGCACCAGGCCATCTGGCAAATGCACTCATGAAGCATATCTCTGAAGTATGTGATGCATCGATGTCTAAGAGCGGATTTAAACATCGTCAATCTGACTACTGGTGGACAAATGAAATTGCAGAATTGCACAAACAATGTCATCGCGCACGTAGACTTGCCCAAAGAGCCCGCACCCATCGTGATACGTTTAATAGTTTATTTAAAGAAGCACAGAGAGCGCTTGTCAAAGCCATTAAGGCAAGCAAGCGTCGATGCTGGCTTGAACTGTGTGCAGAGGCCAACAATGACTTATGGGGACGACCATACAAAACAGTCATTGCACGATTGAGTAGGGCACCAATACAACCCACTAGCACGGTATGGATTGATAAGATTGTTTCCGCTCTCTTTCCCAATGACATCCATGGGACTGTACTGCGCACGCAACACTCGGACGATATACCTCCTATAACAGAAATGGAGCTACATAATGCTTACGCTAAGACTAGAGATAATGCTGCCCCTGGCCCTGATGGTATCCCTAATGCGGCAGTTAAGTTGGCGATACAGAAGAATCCAGCTATATTTCTAAAAGTATATAATGCTTGACTTCTTGAGGGTATTTTTCCTGATTGCTGGAAAACTCAAAGGTTAGTCCTGTTACCTAAGGGCAATAAGCCACTTGATGATCCTTCATCATACAGGCCATTGTGTATGCTCGACAGGGTAGGTAAAATATTTGATAAAATAATATGTAGCCGACTGGAAGCATTCACTGAAGGATTGCATGGCTTATCCTCACGCCAATTTGGATTTCGGAAATCAAAATCAACAGTCGATGCCATTAAACTGGTAGTGTTTACCGCAAGAAATGCAATCAGTGGTAAGAGATGGAAAGGTGGCACTAAACATTATTGTGCCATTGTCGCTCTAGATGTCAAGAATACCTTTAATTCAGCGCGCTGGTCTTCTATTATGAGTTCTCTTAAAGAGTTCGGAGTACCTGGTTATTTACAGAATGTCGTGGCCAGCTACTTTGAGAATAGGATAATATTATACCGAACGGATGAAGGCACTGTATCGCATAAGGTTACTGCGGGAGTCCCCCAGGGCTCAGTTATGGGACCTATATTGTAGAATATTATGTATGATGGCGTGTTGAGGATTCCACAACCGCCTGGTTCAATAACAGTAGGGTACGCCGACGATATCGCTCTAGTAGTGACGGCTAAGACCCTTGATGAACTTACTGAAAATGCCAATGAGGCAATCAGCAACATCAGTAGATGGATTAAGACGGCTGGTCTACAATTAGCGGAGCACAAGACAGAAGTAGTTCTCGTCAGCAGTCGTAAGAAGGTAGATAGTATTACTCTTAAAGTTGGTAGCTGCCGCATTAGTTCTGCGCCATCCTTACGATACTTAGATGTCCAGCATGATGCCAGGTTAAATTTCAAAGAACATCTAAAGATATCTGGCGAAAAAGCGCAACGAGTTTCGGCTGCCTTTTGTCGGCTCATGCCTAACATTGGTGGCCCACGTCCACCCCAGAGGAAACTATTAGCGTATGTTGTTAATTCTGTCAGCATGTATGCAGCACCAATCTGGCATCATGCATGCGGAATTAAATCGTATTGTGAGTTGGCCACTGCGACCCGTCGTCGCTCCTGTATACGTATTATTAGTGGTTACAGGACGGTATCCACCGATGCAGCTGAGGTACTTGCCGGAATTCTTCCTTTCGATTTAGCTGCTGATGAACTGGCTAGGCTGCATAACATATGTAAGGCCGCAGTGGATTCCCTACAAGGTGCTAAAAATGTGGAACGTCATCGTTCTATAGAAATATGGCAAAAACGATGGACCGATTCTAGCAAAGACCGATGGATTTATCGTATCCTTCCAGACATACACAGATCGATCAACAGGAAACACGGGGAATTAGATTTCCATCTAACTCAGCTGTTGACTGGACATGGTTGTTTTAGGTCCTATTTACACCGCTTTCACCTGGATAATAATGATCTCTGCCCCATCTGTCCGACTTTGGTCGAGGATGCCGAGCATATATTATTGAGCTGCCCTCGTTTTAGAACACAACTTGAGCACTTGATGAACATCATCAATAAGCCAATAAGACCAGAGAGCATCCTATCAATAATGGTGGAATCTTCTGAAAACTGGAAGGCAGTAGCCAGTTTCGCAAAAGAGGTGATGGCCAAACTTAGATATGCCGATAGAACTAGGCGAATGGCCCAGGATGAACCAGGCCAACTGATCCTATTTTAAGATACAGAGGACGAACACCGAACCCCTGATCACCTGTGTGGATGGGGGACGTCGGATAGTGTCATAAGAAGAGGAGTCGTATAGGCTAACTAACAGCTCCGCCGAACTAATATTCCCGGATAGTTCCGGCGGGATGCTGGTTTCGAGAGGCCACTAGTGCAGAGCTTGCTCTGCCTACGCCTAATAAAAAAAAAGACAGATACACACAATACCTGAACTCTGACCCTTTTCACAGGTACAAGATCGGCTACACCCTAATCCTATAAATTAGGGTTAGCACCATATAATGAGTTCTTCGGTTAAAAATAATATATTCATAATTTAAACAATTTATAAATAATAATCTAATAGGAATATTAAGCAAATTTAAACATCTAAAATGAAATTTGAATCGTAAAAATCGGTTAACATTAAGGAATTCAATTATATAATAAACTTTTCAGACCTACCAAAAGTTCGCCCGTATGTTTCATGTAAAACGGTTAATATTAACCGATTTTTAAAATTCGAAATGCCTTATACTTCTTTACAATACTAAAAAATAATTCATTATCATTACTTAAAAATATTAATTATTTAAAGAAATTAAATATTACTTGCATTTTTTATGTTTATGGCCCGAACCTTAATTTAGAGGATTAGGGCTTGGGTGCGTTCTCGATCCGAAAAGGGATGGCTCTGACTAATTTTTGAAAGGTGTATCGATTTGAGTAAAGTATCTTTTACTAGTACCATCACTGGGTATATGCGTTCGTTTTTACTTTTTGACGCAGTATTATATATATATATATATATATATATATATATATAATATTATTATATATAGTATTATCATAAAATAATCATACGTTTACTATATTGTTTAAATTATGAAAATATTATTTTTAACCGAAGAACTCATTATATGGCGTCAACCCTAATTTATAGGATTAGTGTGTGACCGCTCTTGTACCTGTGAAAAGGGTCAGAGTTCACGTATTGTATGAATGTATGTATGTATGCATGTATGTATGTATGTATGCATATATGTTTTGTTTTACTTTTAGATACTGCAATTCAATTAATAAATGCATTTTGATAAATTGTTACTATTTTTTCTTTTCATTAACAAAACCTATTCTTCAATTTAAAATATTTTTCATTAATTTATCAAGTATCATTGAAGAGTTACATTATTTTAAAATCAAATTTTTAAATTTTTTTAATAAAATTAGTATTTCTTTCGACTTTTCTTTATTAATAAATGTGCTATAATTCTAAACAGATATATGATTTTATTTTACCTTCTTTGCCCTCAGTTTTGATCTTTGTCTTTTTAATATATCTTTTACCTATTAAAAGTTATATAACTTTCAAGAAAACTGTAGGTCCAAAAAATTAAATTTTCTTGCTTAATTACATTTTTCAAAATAATTTAGCAATTTTTATACATCTCAATATTTTGCCTTTATTCTCTATGATTTTACCTTTAATTTGATTCCTTACTCGTTTATTTATCTCTATTCCTTCAAGAGATGTACATTTTGACATAAAACTGTGTTTATTTCCCACTGTGCGCCGTCGCTATCCGTGCACTTGCACCACTGTCAGACTGCTCAAGTGTTCCGTTTGCATGCTGTTGACGGTGTCTTCCGCGTCCTTTGTTGTAATGGCTTCCACCTGTTCTACGTCTCGCATAACTCCGTGTTGGTCCTCACCATATGCCTCTATTTCTTGCTGCTTGGCCACCATTTTGACAATCTTTAGCATAATTTCCTAGTTTAATACAAGTAAAACATCCTTCTTTTTTTGCTTCATATGCATTTGTCCTTCCTCCAGTCTCTGCTTTTTCATCCTTCATTTCAGCTATTTGTATTTTGCTTTTTACATATGCAACATTTTGATCCTCTTCTTTTAATGCATCTATAAGGTCGCCGATATAACTGTAAGAACTTGTCAGTATATTGAGCCTATAGTTTAATTTTTCTTTTTCACTTTTTGTGCTCTTGCACTATTCAATTCGTTAATCGACTTTTCAAATTCAATAAAAAATAGTGCTGAATTACTGTAATTATCTAGTTTCATTTTTTCTAATTTATTACGACACACAATCTGCAGCGCTGTCGATTTTCTCAAATACATTTCGTAGAACTTCTTTAAAATTCCATACGCTATTTCTTCTCTGCTAACAAACTCCAATTGCTTATTCGATATTGCACTATATATGTAATTCATTGCCATTAGATTTTTACTTTCCCAGTCATCTTTGTTTGTATCATTTTCACTCTCATAGTTACTTCATAACATTTTTTATTTTTGGCCGCCATCTTGTATATATTTAAATAATATATTTTTTTCTAATAAAATGCTCAATGTTTCGAATCTTTTTTTTCACTGTTTAAATATTTTTCGTCTTAAAGTTGCCAATTATTCGAACCACGGACCTCTGCTACCATGTTAGGGTTTAGAAGAAAATAGGAGCGTTTTACTTTTATACTAACATATATTTATTGATGTAATACAGTTCTTACTCTACGGACGCTTTCTCTTATACTGACTATAAAAAAAATCGCATACTTGCTCACTAGATTTACATAAGAGTGGGGAGACATCTGTATGTTTACTCACACTGTTTCGGTCAGTCTTGCTTATAACATATTTTAGGTCAATACAAATGTACTATGTAACTAATCGACCCGGACTAGTGTATTTAAAATCCACGTGTAAACTGGTGTGATTGGTGTAAACTTTTTTTCTATATTGACACAGCCTTTCTTGATGTCCATGTGAAATTTGAGCATTTAGTTGAGCATTTGAGAATTTATCTCCATTAGTGTGTGTTTGTCAGCTGTTGGCTTACGATGCAAAAGGTTTGTCTGGTGATATTGACTATGGAAAAAAAATTGATCAACAAATTTGCTTGAAATCTTGTGTTTCCAATATAATTACGGCTACGGAATCGTTGAAAATGTTGCAGAAGTGTTTTGAGGAGTCTACAATATCACGAACGCAAGTATTTGAGTGCTACAAAGCATTCGGTGAAGGTCGTAAGGTCCTCGAGAACTTGCCTCATGCAAGTTAACCATCCATTTTTGTGAACGATGATAACATCGAAAAAGTTGAGGCAATGGTACTCCACAATCGTCATTGCTCAACCACCGTATTTGCCAGATTTGGCTCCCTATGACTTTTCCTCTTTCCAAAACTCAAAAATCCACTTTAGGGATCGCGCCCTAAGTCCATTGAAGTCATAAAAAGTATTTCACTGTAGAAAAATTGGTTTAAGTATCTGCATGCCTTGATTGGTTCAAAAGGAGCCTATTTCGAAGACGATAATAAAGATTTATATTAAAATACGTAAAGATGTTGTTTTTTCAGTCCGGGTCAAATTTGATCACATGGTAGATATATGGTTCATAATTTTTAACATTGCATATATACTCATACAGATATTCTATTTATTGTATACTTTATTCGACTCTCCTATTGCTTATTTTCCTAATATAAAAATGATTGAAGTATTTCTTTATTGCTAAAATATATATAATAATTCTTTCCCGTTTTTTACCCTTTTGTACATATATATAAAGTACTGGCTGTATAACTTCTACAGTTGCAAAACCTCGTATAAACTGAGATATATTTTTTGTCAAACCATATGCAAATAAAAAGAACGACAGTTTTTCATTTTCAAAAATTGCTATCGGTCGACAAAACTCAGAAGGTTTGATTAAAATTTAAAAATTTGTAGTAAAATACTTTTAGAAGAATTATTTTACCAATAATATCCCAATAACTCCTCAGTCATTGATATTTCTCCTTAGTATTAGACGCTGGTTGACCAGAAAAAAAAATAGAAAAGAAGAGAAATAATAGAAGAATAGAAGTAATTCTTTTGTCTTTCTTTGTCCATCAGGGTAAGAGAGCGAGAAGTGGCTGTGGACTTCTGTCAGCGGCTACTGCACATGTGGAAAAATTAAAATTGCCAAAAATATATGAACGAAAACGAATTTTTCAACTTAAAAAATTCGTTTACTTAGTATTGTCTACCACAATGGAGGAAATGAAATTTGTAAACAAAATTAAGAATTTTCGGAAAAAGTATTGCCATTTTTCTTCGCTGACATGCAACGTAGTTGACTTATAATAGTAAGCTTCTTAAAATACATTAAATGCAATTAGAAATTTGTAAAAACATATAAAAACTGAAGCAGAGGAATACAAATTTATGGGATGGAACATATTGATGAATCGACTTGCGACTAATGGTTTAAAAGGTTAAAAAGTGGTGATTTTGAAAACAAGGATAGCTTCGGAAAGCCGAAAAATTGTTCAGACGACGAATTACGCTTAAAAGCAATGAGATTTATTCAAAAGGTTGGAAAGTGGGATTCGTACGAATTGCAGCAGAGAGAGATCGAACGGTCATTTTGCATGCTTTCCATGAAATGTTGCTGCAGAGGTATAAGAATAAATCATATTTGCATCGTATTGTCACTGGTGATGGAAAACGATTTATTATGATAACTTTAAATTCAGAAAATCGTATACATAGTCTAGCCCGCCCAATCGATGCCGAATCGAAATATTGAAGTATATAAGGTCAGACTCTGAATATGGCGATATCAAAACGGCGTCGTATACTACGGACTGCTACCGAGTTGTCAAACGATTAAAGAACCATTGTATGAAATTCAACTTATTTTTTTGAAGCGAGCATTACAGAAAAAAACGGACAGAATATGAGACCTGGTATGAGTCCGTTATTTTTCATTACGATAACGCTCGGCCACATATTGCGGCTTTGGTAAAAAACTATTTACAAGAAAATAGATAGTAAATTCTATCCCACGCACCTTAGAATCCAGACTTGGAACCATCTGACTCCTACAAGTTTTGATCAATGCCGAACACGCTTACGGGATACGCTTCAGTTGAGTAGATGGAAGCAAAAATTGACTCTATACGTTCTGACATTCGATGTCCATAGATGATACTTGAATAAAGCATTTTTAACCATGCTTTGGTAATAAAAACGCACATTTCGAATAAATAATACATCAATTAATACAATTCATAAAAAATAACAACAAACTAACAACAATCAAGTAAGAAATATTGGTAAATAAATGTCGGCAAAGTAACAAATAAGTAATGTTTTGATAAGGATAAGGTTAAGATCGGGATGGAATGTGTATTTGAAATGGTTAAAGAAAAAAAATCGCAACACTTTTTTTATTAGGCAAAATAATGAATTTATTAAAACTAATTGGCATAAAAGCCTCCACTCAATGAGTGTATTCCAGCCTTTATTAAAATTAAACAATGAAAGAATTAATTAGTAAAATACAACAAATAAATAAGATTTACACATATAAAAGACGTCTTAGAGAATACGCAAAAGGTCACTTTATTTATGAGAGCTCTCTTAGCATTATACTTAATCCTAAGCGCAAAACAATGAGATGAGGGCTCAGGTGGGAGGAGACTCCGCAATCCCTCCTATGCTGCGTTGCGATCCCAACCTCTTGGGCACGGGGACAGCCCTTACCGCAAACGGCAGCCGCTGGTCAGAGTCGCCGCTCGGGAGCTCCTCGGAAATCGGCGCAGGGGTCGATTTCCACAAGGCCTCCTAACTTCGCCACGGCCGATAAATGCACCTTAACACCTTTGTAATGCAAGTAATTGCCAAGTGCCTCAAGAGTTTGTCCTACGAATACCGTTACACACACGAGTCGTAATAGTATATTCTATAATACTAAGGAAATTGTCACACACCGTCACAGGCTGGACCAGAGCACGCGCAGTTCGTAGTGTTTCTTTTCAACATGTAAAACGAAATTAAAAATACTTTCACCCGCACGCGTATGAGAAGCTCGTTGTTTTCATCCTCGAAGCGGTACGATCGACAGGAGGGGGGGGAGAGGTCGTTTCCCATTAAGCACGGACAAATTGTATCTGTCTCGAGTGGACATCGTGTAAAAAAGGGGGGCTTTCTTTAAACGCATATTGCCATAGTTATACTATGGGGATTATCCCAAAGCCTTTAGGGATCGCGAGCCCGTCGCAGATGCGCATGTTTTTATTGCAGACGTAGCTTGTAAATTCCAAACAAGTAATATGAAAAATGAAAAGAAAAATTAATAATTAATAACATTTTTTTTTGCAAATTGTTCAGATATGAATTGCAATACATGCTATACTAAAAATCTAAGTAGTTATACATGCGCCTAATTGTATCGTTGCGCGCAACCATATATAGATAACTTTCTATAGCTTCAGCAGTCACTTGTGTTCCCTCTAATCATGCCAGGATGTGTTCCGTATAGTATAAATAAAGCTTGTATATATAAAGTTTATGTTTGTGGCTATTTCTTTTCCATTATAAAACCGTTAATCGGTAAGTTTCTATACAACACAAATATATAAACAATTAATTTTTTTTCTTTAATATAATCTACTGCAAACCAAAAATTTGGGTAAATTTCACTTTCAAAAGATAATCCTCTAGTTAAAAAATGCTAAAAATAAATGACTATTATACTGTGATTTACGATGAATAAATAAACAAATATATAAAATTATCACAGGCGCCTAAAACATCTAGGAAAATTGCAAGAACGTCTTTTTTAAAAAATCTTTCTTTTACGGTTGATGTAAAAGAATGCAAATTACATTTGCAATATTGTCGAAAGTTGATTCTCCCGTGCGAAATTCGAATTGATTTGGTTGCAGTATGTTTTTATCGTCAACTCACCACTGTAATATGTTTTTGATATGCATTTCGTAAAGTTTACAAGGCAAGATGTTAAGGAAATAGGTTGTATATTTTCACTATTATTTTTCAGCAAAAAGTGCATAAAAGAGTCTTTCCAAGTTTGCGGATAGGCATTTTCCATATACATTGATTTATATATATATAAATATATATATATATATTGTGATGAGTGTCACAAGGCGCCCGCGCCGACTTGTCCAGGAAAAAGAAGACGCGCGCGCCACCCGCGGACAAGAAAACCTCAAGGCGCTCGCGCGCGCCGTCGCGCCTTGTGCTCGGGATTCTCCTTCCCCCGTACCTCCCCGCGCCGCGAGTCACGCGTAGCCGTCCGCTAATGAGACGGTGAGGAAATCCTAACCTATGCCACTGCACGGACGGAGTACAGAAATGCACTCATGCCATAATAAAATTTGACATAATAAATAAAGAAATGAATGTGAAATTTGAGATGATTAACAAAACCGAAGAATGGGGGCAAAATATGAGTGATGTTAGAATAGTGATAAAGTTAAGAAGAAAAAAAAAGGGAGAGAAGAAAGGAAAGTACAAAGTGATAAAGCTAAATACATGGATGAAATTTAAAGACAAAAATAAATGATAAAAACAAACTATGGATAATGATAATGATAAATGATGAAAATAATGGAGAAATAAACGATCAAGGACAAAAATGCTTAGTTGTAAAATGAATAGTGATAATAACGAATAGTGAAAAAAAAAATGAGTGATAAATTAGTGAGAAAGAAAATAATAACATATTAAATAATAAATAATACAGATAGACAAACGGATAGTAATAGATAGTAATAATAATAATAAACAGTGACCAAATTAAGGACAGAAAGATAAATAATAAGTATTAGGGCACAACGTGAAGTAAAGATGACATGATAGAGATTGTGAAAATAAAATAAAAGATAATAAGGATTAAGTAATATAAAGAAGAATTTAATGATAGACATGAAAACATAATGAGCATATAATGAAAATAATTACAGGTTTATAAGAAGAAAGAAGATAGTCAGAAAATTAATAGATATAAGATAAATAATACGAATAAAGAAGAAGTTAATGATACATGATCACATAATTCAAAAATAATTACAGATTTATAAGAAGAAAGAAGATAGTCAGAAATTTAAGAAAAATAAGATAAGTAATACGAATAAAGAAAAAGTTAATATAGATTTAAATAGATTTAAGAGATACTGTTAGACATACTAGAAATTAACATAGATTTAAGATTGGTAATAAGCGAGAGAATAGTAAACCAATCAAATTAAGACAGGTGATGTATAGAAGTGGTTTTTTTTTTGTTGTCATTTTGAATCAGCAATTTGATTATTCAGAATTTGTATGCGTCACGATGAAGGAAAGATATAGAAATGTCTACTAAAGGACATAATTTATATTATCTTTATATTATTTTATTTAATAGAGACATAAATAAATAAATAAAATAAATAATAAGTAAATTAGAAATAATGAGAATAAAATAATATACGCTAATTAATAAGATAACTGATCAACGATAAAGTTAATTTGTTCTATTTTTTTTTATGGTTAATAATAATTGTAAATTTTACAAACTATATTTAGTATTGAAGAATTATTTCCACATTCTATGAGAATCAAATAAAGAAAATTTTTTTTTGTAAATGTGAATTAAATAATATTAAAATTTGATATTATTTAATCGAGATTTTTATATTAAATAATTGAAAGAGTTGAAACTATATAAATAAACTCAACAATCAGCCATTTTCAATAAATATTTTTTTTTGAAATTAGTTGCTTAGGAAATATTAAAAAAAAAAATTCTATGTAGAGGAAAAATGGAAGATTGTTAGATAAGAGATGATAGAAATAAAAAAATAACTAAAGAAATAGAATAGGATAATAAATAGATTAAGATAGATAAGAGATGATAGATATGATAAGGCAAGATTATCTATATAAGTATTATAGATGATATAATAAGGCAACCGAATTCTTGTAAACGCGTATTTCGGCGCGTCACGACCGCGATCGGCCGTCGTCGAATTCCCCCCCCCCCCTCCTTATCCCATCCTTCTTCCCCGTGAGGAGTAAGACGAGCGGGACTCCGCTATCGGCCAGGGAACGAGTAAGTCGTCGGAGAGAGAGAGCTAGAGAGAGGACGAGGAGTAGTAAGAGTTGTAGAAGCCAGAGAGAGAGAGAGACACCTTAAGAGAAAAGCAGCGGAGGAGATTGGAAAAAGGAGTAGAGAAGTGATTGTGATCGAAGATTTAGGAGAGGCAAGGAGACAGATTTGGGAGGTCGAAAGAGTGCGGACATCGAGAGTGCGGGGAGTGAGCTGGGGAGAGAGAGAGAAAGAGAGAGAAAGAGAGAGAGGGCGACAGCAGGAGGGCCCAGGAAGCCGAGAGAGTGAGGGACGGAGTCGAGAGCAGAGTGCGAGGAGCGAAGGGGCGACTGAGAGACTCGGGTGGAGTCACGTGACTGCCGAAGATCTTGGTACGTAAGTACTCCCCGCGGCCACAGCGAGCCGACCGTCAGCGGGGCGCCGCGTGTTTTTTTTTCCTCTGCCTTTTTTTTTTTTTTTTCTTGGCCATTATCCTTGTCCCTTTCCCATCATCCTCTCCAAATTCGGCGAGTGCGTCGGGACGCGGGTCGCGGTCGGGACGGGCCGAGCGGAATAATTTCCTTTTTCCCTGTTGTATTTTCTTATTGTAATTTTGTGAATAAAGGATTCGTATGGAGGCTTATAATTAATTCGTGGGTAGTTCTTCCCGACATCTCCCGCTTCACTAATTCAGACCGGCGGAACCCCCTCCGAGGATTAAAGGTAAGAGAGTGAAGTAATAAATTTTAAATTCTTTTTGTGTGTGCGCGACCTCACCGGGGTTGAAATACGATTCAGCTTTCGGAGAGCGGATCGCGGCATTACAAAAATGGCGTCCAACGTGGGGCCCAGCCGGTCGCGATCGCGGGATTGAAATTTTGTCGCCACGTGGCGCGGCCATCTTGGCCACGTGTTGCTGTAGGACCGCGTGCAGCGGAAACGACCGTTGCCGTGCGGGCGGATGTGCGTGACGAGGAACACGACTTAGTAATTCATTTGACTAGTATTATTGTTAACATTTACGATCGGATTTATATATAAAAAAAAAAAAGTATCATAATTTTTTTTGTGAAGAAAAAAAAAAGAAAAAACAGTTGAGTTTTTTGTGAAGAAAATTTTTAAATTAAAATTTTGTCAAAAAATTTGTGACAAAAAATTTACTTTGAAATTTGTGAGAAAAAAAAAAGAGAGAAAAAAATTTGATTTAATTTTTTTGCGAAGAAAAAAAAGTAAGGAAAATGTAATTAATTTTTATTTTTATTGTGGAAAAAATTTTTAATTAAAAATTTTTGTGGAAAAAAAAAAATTTTTATTTTAAATTTAATTAATTTTTTTTGTGTGTGAAAAAAAAATTGTGGAAGGCGAAAAAAATTTAAAACTAATTTTTTTTGAAGAAAGAAAAAGAAAATAAAATTAATTTTTTTGAAGGAAAAGGGGAAATAAGTTTAATTTTTTTGTACCGATAGCATTATATTTCGAGGTTTTTCCTCTATTGTTCAATAGCAAGTACAACATTATAATTAGCCATCCTTAGTTTCTAAAATCTAAATCTTGGATTTTTTTTTTTATTAAAAGAATTAAAGAAGTGAATATATATTTGTTCTTCCATCATTAATTGTGCAAACATTATAAATCTTTGAACTTGTTAGAGGGGGGGTGTGCTGTGTTTAAGACTGTTTATTGACATTAATTATTCGCTTATTCAGTAATTTTTTCTTGATACTATCATTATTTTTATGTCTTATTAGAGATCAAATTGCTAACGAGTTCATTATGTAAGAGAAATTGCATTTTCATAAAGTACGCAGAAACTTAATTTTGATAGCACACTTTAAAGAAAGGTACGCTCTACAATATTCATATAAATAAAGGATTTTTAATTTATAATAAAATGAGAATTTTCAATCGATCCCTAATAAAATGACTTAACTCAATAAATAATGAATTGATTGTTTTAATAATTCATAGGAAGACAAACGTAAATATTGCATTGAAAAAGCTATTAATTTTCAGGATTGATGTATAGCATTTAATAATTTATAAGAAATTTAGTAGACTATTGAATTAAATAATTACTTTGAATAATAGTTTCTTTCAAACCTTCAAAATAATCAAAACCTTGCTTTAACATACCCTCACATTTCATGGATTGACTTGTTTTGTAATTGCATAATTCAGAATACATTGACAAGTATGAGAAATTTTTTTGTGTAAATGCATATTTGTAACAGAGATTTAGATCAAATTTGTTCAACAAAAAAAAAAAAAAAAAAAAATTTCCTTAATCTTCAAATTTTGTACTTATATAAAAAGTGATTTTGTTATTTAAGATTCAATAATTATTTAATCTTAAAATTTAAAATATTGCTACTGTTTCACATCTTTAAAAGGGAAATCTAAATATGATAAATTTCTTGAAATAAACTTTACTTTTTTTTGCTTTTACTCTCAAATAATTAAGATGTTTCCTACAATATGCAATTAAATAAAAAAAAATGGGAGAAAAAGGTATGATTTAAAAAAGAAATTCAGATGACTACTTCTTTTTAAATGTAGTTTAAAACGTTAATATTTACATGAAAAACTTGTTCCAAAGGGGCCAGTCTTTAACGTTAAGTATAATTTCCATAAAGTTGTTAATTTGATAACAATAAAGCTAATGATTAATAATATTATTTTTTTTCAAAGGCACATTATTCAAGTTTATAATATTGAATAACAATGTACACATTTCTTATTTCCATTTATATTCCAAGCTGTATATAAATTATTAATTTCGAAGTCAAACTCTTAAATTTGTTTAATTCACATAAGCATTTGGATTGATTTTTCAATATGTATACATATTATCATAGAATTGGTGTCTCAAACGTAATGTAGACTGAGTACATAACGGAAAATACCCAATATGATTAGTTATCCAAATTTCAATTACGGGTGACGCATTTATAATTCTTGGCACCTTACAAACCGAAAACAAAATTTACCTTAACTTGATGGAACTGCACGGAGTTGACAGAATTGAGAGACGAGCCTGGGGCATGGTAGCATGAATCCAACTGTCGAGTGAGGTACATTTATTGATTTCATTATATGTTACAAAAATTTACTATTGATTGATTTGACTCACTGACTGTCACACATGATTATAAATCTATATATATATATTTATATCTTTGATACTGTTCATCGGATAGTTCCGATCGCTTGCCAGCCACCTCGCGTTGTTTCCCCTTTTTTGGAAGATAAGTCAGAACTTAATCTAAAAATCTACGATCGGGTGGAATTTGTAAGACTAGTGGATCAGATTACGGAAAAGATCGAAATACCTAGACGAGATAGTATCGACGGTATTGTAAAACCGAAAGTTGAGATCTTGCTGGTCGAGTTTGTTTTTCTCTCTCATTCTTCCCTTCTAGGTACAAAAAGTAAGGTAATCGCCAGATTCATTTAATTTAATTGATAAAGGTTATAAATTGAAATTCATTGTAAACGATCCCGCTGGCACGCGATTCGGTCCCATACCCGCTTGCCTCCCACACACGTGCACCCCCGTTTTTCGTCCGCTATCCCGCCTCCGTTTGACGATTCCGGACGGCAAAGTAGATCGCGTTTCGAACCGGGCAATCGTACACAGGAGCGAATAGACAAGGCAGAATCTCGAGAAGTGACCATGGCGTCCGTGAAGAGCGATGCGAGCAATGCGTCTTTGGAGCTGATTAGGGACCAGTACGATGGGGCCTGGGCGATGTACGGTCGGATTCGCCGTCTAGACCAGGACCAGCTAAAGGCCGTCTTAAGCTCGGTAGGTGCAAGTGCGCACGGCGACCGTCATACGCTACAGAGACGCCTTCTAAGGGCTGAGCTCCGTAATCAGGACCCGTCCCTAGAGATATCCTGGACCTCGGAGGACGAGGAAGATCGGGACTCGTCGCCTACGCGCGGTGTGGACCAGACCCGAGTCGTGGACGACTCCCTAGTCGATAAGCGCCGTAGATGGACAGGACGTGGGCGTGGACGCCCGATGACCACCCTGGAGGAGCTGGAGATTCCAGGACGGGCAACCACGCCGATGACGGTGGGAGTGAACCCTGTCGAGAGTCTACGGACTTCGCCACCCACGGCCGCGCAGATTCCCGGCAGGGCGGTAACGGTCACCGCGACGACGGGCACGACCACCACGCCAAAGTACACCACTGCGGGGAACACCCTTCCGAAGTCAGACTATCAATCGGTTACGATCAACTCGGGGGTGGTGTCAACGGTCAGTCTGGCAGACCAGTCGGGTTGGTTGCGCCGTCTAGAATATCAAAAACGGGTGGCCGGTCTGCAAATGGATCACATCCTCCAGACGGCCATGGAACGCAATGAAGAAGAGCGGCTGCGGCTACAGGACGAGATAGATCGTCGATCAATCCTGTCACAGTTCGACCAGCAGTGTCGGCACCGTAGCGTTCCGCCCCAGCCGCAAACGAATCAACGAGTGATCGGCGATGGCAGGAGCATCGCCCGCAATGTGTCAGGTCCTCGCGCCAGGGAGGAGGTCGACGAAGACGCAAACTAGGCGTCTGACGAGGACAGTCAGCACGGAGGAGGCGATCGGCCCGAAGCCACGCGCGCACCTACCCCCAGGACGGGAGCTAGCAAAGTAGGTCGGACCGAAAGCAGAGCCACAGAATACGGACCGACCGTGACGCGAGAACGCCCGCCGACCGCACGGACCGGAAATCCTGGCCGAGATTGTTGTCCGCCACCACCTCCCGTTCGCAACACTAGCCTAGAACGGGACGCAGTGAGGCCAACCTCGCCCCCGTGTGCGTATCCACACGGGTGCAGTCGGGGTTACGGACAGCACTCCCCAGCGAAGAGTGTAGATATTCAGCCCGCCTGACGGAGAGCGAATTAATCAGGGCGATCCCCAGCACCCTGAAAGGAGATGCTAAGCAGTGGTATCTACCTATACGGGCGGAGACCAATAGCTGGGCAGCCTTTGAAGAAGCGTTCAGGCTTAGATTCATCAACCAGCTGGGCGAGGACGACCTTCGAAGGGAACTTTTTTCGAGGACCCAGGACTGCAGCGAGACCGTCGCCACCTTCATCGCCAAGTTCAGACACATTGTCTCGTTCTTCCGGAGACCGCCGCCGTTGAGCGAGCAGGTGATGGTCGCTGCCAACAACCTACGACCAGAATATCAGGTCTACATGGTGGGCAAGACGTTCACCAACTTTACAGAACTAACACGTTATGGCCTCGAGATCGAGCGAACAATGGAGCTCCAAAACCGGTGGTGCGCACCACCAGCAAAGGACAAGATGAGACTTGAGACCCCATGCCGGAGTTCAAGGGAGCCATGCCGAAGAAAAGGGAGCCACTAAGTGGTGACGTCCAGCCGCAAGTCAAGCGTGAACCGGAGAAGCCTGTGTGTGAGGCAGCCGATCAAGTGGAGCATACGAGGCTAGAGCGAAAGCTACCGAAGGAGAACACCGGAGTCCGGTGTGAGGGACGAGAGAATCGTGAGATCGAAGATTGTTGGATAGGTCAAGTGCAGATCGGGGAGTCCCCGAGTGAGCGTCAGACCAAGGGAGCGAAGTGGTATGCGGAGGAGAGACCGTGTATAGTAAGACCGCCCCGACCAACAATAGATGCGAGAGAAGCGTCCGAAGCCATGAGTGCCCCGCTGAATGCTAACTACGGATTAAACGAAGTATTAAAGAAATTAGAGTTCCCGCCACCGAGATGGCCGGGAGGTATGCCTCCAGTCTGGCTAACGCCGGGACCTCCCCACAGTAAAGTTCAGGGGGGGGGAGTAGAGCTGGAGCGGAGTTAGATCGAACATTAGGACCTGTGGAATCCCAGGACCTGGAGAAAACTGTACAGACAGAAGAAACCGGCCCGGACCAAGATGGACCCCAGGTAGCCGGTGCGACGCTAGAGAATCGATTGTTCCTTCCCGTGGGAATGAGCGGGATGAATTATCGCGCTTTGTTCGATCCCGGAGCTGTAGTTTCGGTCGTCGGACGCTCAGCTACTCGAGTAGCTGAGCGATTCAAGGATCGACTACGGCCGACCTCGACGAGGCTGAAGAGTGCCCTCGGCGGAGGGACGACCATGCTAGGCGAGCTACCGCTAATAATAGAAGTGGGTGGAGTTGTCGGAGAGTTGTCAGTCAAAGCCGCGAGTTTCCTGGACCATGACATTATAGTGGGTATGGACTTTTGCCAGATTTGGGAGGTCGAAGCCCGTCTTGGATCTGGACAGTGGCGTATACGAGGCGGAAGATGGAGAAAGTTTAGTCGCACGGGACAAGAGGCAGAAGAGGAACAGTTAGCAATATCTGCCGAATGCGCGGGTATCGTCGAAGCCAGCGAGGACAAAAGGCCCTTAGTCGAGGACCTCGTGAGTAAGTTGTTACCCGAGGCCGCTGAACGATTGGGAGCGACTACCCTGACCGAGCATAGAATAGAGGTACAGGACGCGGCGCCAGTCAAACACCGGCCGAGGCGCATGTCGCCGATGATGATGCAAGTAGCACAGGATGAAGTGAAGAAGATGTTTGAGAAAGGAGTGATCGAGCGCTCGGCCAGTGAGTGGAGCAGCGCGCCTGTTATCGTGAAAAAGTCCGACGGTAGGTCCCGTTTCTGTGTGGACTACAGAAACCTGAACGCTGTCACCGTGAAGGACGCCTATCCGTTACCTAGTATGGATTCTATCTTAGATAATCTGCGTAAGGTCAGATTCTTATCGAAGGTAGACCTAAAGGAAGCGTACTTCCAGATACCAATGGACGCAAAGAGCAGGAAGTTCACGGCCTTCGCAGTACCCGGATCAGGTCTCTGGCAGTTCACCAGAATGCCGTTCGGCCTGACGAACGCCCCCATGAGCTTCCAGCGGCTCATCGACGCACTGTTCGGACCAGAGTATGAACCCAACGTATTTGGATACCTGGACGTCATTCGTAAGTAATACGAATAAAGAAAAATTTAATATAGATTTAAATAGATTTAAGCGATACTGTTAGACATACTAGAAATTAACATAGATTTAAGACAGGTAATAGGCGAGTTAATATAGATTTGAATAGATTTAAGAGATACTATTAGACATACTAGAAATTAACATAGATTTAAGATTGGTAATAAGCGAATAGCAAACCAATCAAATTAAGACAGGTGATGTATAGAAGTGGTTTTTTCTTTGTTGTCATTTTGAATCAGCAATTTGATTATTCAGAATTTGTATGCGTCACGATGAAGGAAAGATATAGAAATGTCTACTAAAGGAAATAATTTATATTATCTTTATATTATTTTATTTAATAGAGACATAAATAAATAAATAAAATAAATAATAAGTAAATTAGAAATAATGAGAATAAAATAATATACGCTAATTAATAAGATAACTGATCAACGATAAAGTTAATTTGTTCTATTTTTTTTTATGGTTAATAATAATTGTAAATTTTACAAACTATATTTAGTACTGAAGAATTATTTCCACATTCTATGAGAATCAAATAAAGAAAATTTTTTTTTGTAAATGTGAATTAAATAATATTAAAATTTGATATTATTTAATCGAGATTTTTATATTAAATAATTGAAAGAGTTGAAACTATATAAATAAACTCAACAATCAGCCATTTTCAATAAATATTTTTTTTTGAAATTAGTTGCTTAGGAAATATTAAAAAAAAAAATTCTATGTAGAGGAAAAATGGAAGATTGTTAGATAAGAGATGATAGAAATAAAAAAATAACTAAAGAAATAGAATAGGATAATAAATAGATTAAGATAGATAAGAGATGATAGATATGATAAGGCAAGATTATCTATATAAGTATTATAGATGATATAATAAGGCAACCGAATTCTTGTAAACGCGTATTTCGGCGCGTCACGACCGCGATCGGCCGTCGTCGAATTCCCCCCCCCCCCCTTATCCCATCCTTCTTCCCCGTGAGGAGTAAGACGAGCGGGACTCCGCTGTCGGCCAGGGAACGAGTAAGTCGTCGGAGAGAGAGAGCTAGAGAGAGGACGAGGAGTAGTAAGAGTTGTAGAAGCCAGAGAGAGAGAGAGAGACACTACAAGAGAAAAACAGCGGATGAGATTGGAAAAAGGAGTAGAGAAGTGAGTGTGATCGAAGATTTAGGAGAGGCAAGGAGACAGATTTGGGAGGTCGAAAGAGTGCGGACATCGAGAGTGCGGGGAGTGAGCTGGTAAGAGAGAGAGAAAGAGAGAGAAAGAGAGAGAGGGCGACAGCAGGAGGGCCCAGGAAGCCGAGAGAGTGAGGGACGGAGTCGAGAGCAGAGTGCGAGGAGCGAAGGGGCGACTGAGAGACTCGGGAGGAGTCACGTGACTGCCGAAGATCTTGGTACGTAAGTACTCCCCGCGGCTACAGCGAGCCAACCGTCAGCGGGGCGCCGCGTGTTTTTTTTCCTCTTCCTTTTTTTTTTTTTTTCTTGGCCATTATCCCTGTCCCTTCCCCATCATCCTCTCCAAATTCGGCGAGTGCGTCGGGACGCGGGTCGCGGTCGGGACGGGCCGAGCAGAATAATTTCCTTTTTCCCTGTTGTATTTTCTTGTTGTAATTTTGTGAATAAAGGATTCGTATGGAGGCTTATAATTAATTCGTAGGTAGTTCTTCCCGACATCTCCCGCTTCACTACTTCAGACCGGACCGGCGAAACCCCCTCCGAGGATTAAAGGTAAGAGAGTGAAGTAATAAATTTTAAATTCTTTTTGTGTGTGCGCGACCTCACCGTGGTTGAAATACGATTCAACTTTCGGAGAGCGGATCGCGGCATTACAATATATATATATATATATATATATATATTCTATGGATTCCTGAAGTACGTTTCATATTGAGTGTATTTAGTGCAATATTGTATCCAGAGAAACTGAAAAGAACATAAAAGAATTTATTCGGGTAGCTAGCCAGCAAGACATGAAAGTCTGTTTCAGCACACGGAGTATTTATTTTATTCATTCCTATCTCTGTATTTTTTTCTTTTTGAGATTTGTGTAGATTGTAAATTTATCTAGTGATTTTTGTATATGTTAGATTTATTCTATACAAATGCTTAATTTGTTTAAACATGATTTTAAAGCACTCCTTTTTCTCCTAATAAGTATGTTTCATTTGCTTTCATACTTTTTTATATTCTATTAAGTCATTTGATTCTAGGCTCTATTTCCATTTTTTAAAATGAGATCTTCGGAGTCTCTTTAATGTAGAAAATTCAGAATCCCATTATGGTATTGTGTAAAATGGGGACCTGTCCTTGACGGATTCGCCCGCTGATTATTACGATCTTCAGTTGTATTTTCACAGGTTGTTAGGTTGAATAAAAAATGCATTTATTTGAGCTAAAAGGGGAATTTGTCCTTTATTGCTCGGAGGAAAAGTCTGAAAACAGGCATAAAAACCTCCAGAAAAGGAGGGATTACAAATTATAAAAACACGTTGTATAAACACAGACAAGAAAGAAGTACTAAGTAAAGTACAGAGGAACAAGAAGGACAATTACAGCGGGAGCTCGTACCCAATAGCTTTATCCCCTCTACCACGAAGCTGTGAATGCACAAGTTCCACTGGATCCTGTTTACAAAAACCTGTCGCTAATTGAAAATTAGGAAATTCGATCTGATTATTATTGTAATGCCCCAATAAAGTTCTAACTGTTAGTAGTAGACTAAGAATACATGGTGGTTTACAGTGTTAACTGTCTTTATTATTTCATACTAAAGTTCATTTCTCTGACCATTGATTAAGCTTTTCTAAACGCTGTTGAATTTGTCGATTGTTCTCTGAAAAGGTATTTTTATGATGAGTTCTAAGTTATCATTTTTTCCATAAAATCTATAATTCTAGGAATCATATTTTTAAAAAATCCACTGAATTTTGTGAAGTTATTGAATCAACTTCATTTATAACAGCCAATCTTACGATGCTCGCCATTCGTCGGCTTAATAATTGCAATGCCAATTTTACTTCCATCACTTGGAAGACATTAGGGTGGAAATAACGATCCATAATATGTCCTAATAAATTTCAAGATTTATTGAATCGATGATCCCATGTGTTTTTCAAATCAATAAAGGAAATAACAATTTCATTGTTAATATACATAGAATCGTGGGATCTTTTTGAGCAATATCATCTTAATTTAATCGGATGTGGGTGCTTTCGGATTCATACGTCGATTCGTGATTTTCTCCAGAAACACTGCTTGTACCGACAAAGATGAATTTACAGAACAAGTAATCACTAATTAAGATACTCTGCGCATCAAACAACATAAAAAACACTTTGTTTAAAAACAGCCACGAAATGGTTTGGCTTTTCTTTGATAAAATTTTTATAGCAGTATATTTATTTCCTCTCAGTTTTTCTCGAATTATTATTATTATGACTCTAAAGTATGAGTAATTATAAAGTATGACTAATAAGAAAGCATTTTGTGCGATTGCCGAATATTTAACATTTATACAATTATATATTTGTTTGTCACTTTCACTTAGTATAACTAATAATTAATTTACTTGTTTTACTAGGAGAAAATTCACTTTTGTTTAGAAAAAGACACACGAGAGAATAATCCTCAAAACTGAAGTAGCTCGGGGCTGTAAGGCCATGGCAAATACACAATATTTATTATTACTTAACATGTACTATTACTAATTTATTAGGAGTATTTATAAAGACATCTTGATTCTACAACGGCTTGAGTATATTTGTAGTTTATTTTGGTATCAAATTCCACTTTGAATTTTTTCATATTGAAAGATTTACAAAAATTATAATATAATTTAATTTCTCGTATAATCTAAATATAAAAATTAAATTAAAATAAATAATTATAATAATTAAATGTGCATATTAATTAAATATATCTTGATTATATTAAATTTAGTTTCAATTTTTTTATTTCTTTTACATTCTCGATCACAAAGATGCAGCATTGAAAATGAATTCATGAATCTGAAAAAAATTCAAACTTGTGATGAAAGTTCAGGAGAATGCTGACATTTAAACAGGCGACGAAATATATAAGGTATGTCAATTAAAAAGACCACAGAGAATGTTTTGCCGACGTAATGCACGAAGTACCATCCTTGTGTGTCTTAAAACATGATGAACCCCATTATTGGTAGCAGTCCGATTGTGCTTTAGTATCAGTAAGATTTAGATTAATTTTTATTTATATTTCAGATTCTAAGGTAGTGGCTATAAGCCAGGAGAATCATTATTTAATTACTTATTTATAAATAAATATTTCTTAGCATGTTTTAGATACTACCTTAAACTTGGCATACTCTCGCCTTTAACTAAATTCGTTGGAAAAGTTGAATAGTTTTCTGTAGGAAAATTCTTGTAAAAAATTAGTGGTTTCCTTAATAAGAATCCTTGAGTATTATCCAAACTTTGGTAAGATGCCTGAAATCAATATTATTTTGTAAAAATACTTTACTAATTATCTGTTACTTATTATTTAAGCTGTATGGTACTGTATGTAATATATAATGTATGTATTTATATAGGCATATATAGAGAAGATTAAGAAAATTGTAGAAATTCTGAATATCCTGAGGATTGTACGACATTTGTAAATGGCATATATTGTTGAACATTGATTATATATTTTATGTGATAAACGCCACCTTCGCGATCTTCAATAGTCAGCGCGAAATAAGATCAATTATATATGGTAAATTTCGATCAATTTTTATTCGGGTAAGCGATGAAGCTTCAGAGAGAAAGAGAGAGAGATACAAATATAGTGATAAACATAAAATAATTAATAGTATATAATATTAGAACATTATAATGGGCGGGAATTCAATTAAAACTAATCAATAGAGTAGCTAACTTACTTATTATAAAAGCACAATTGAGCTAAAAAGTCTTCTTCTGTGTTTTTTTTCCTCAAAGCAGCATAGAGGAAACAAGCATTCTTCGGCGCCCACATACCAAATCGCGGAGAAATCACTTTTCCATCGCAAAGCATGCTGGTCGGGCTGAAGAAAATTTGCTAAGAAAAGCAATAAAAAAGAAAACTAATAAAACTATTCTATCTGCATCCAGTGAACAATTCATCCAACAGCTGGAAGGACGATATTCATAAAAATAACTACACCAGTATGTCAATCTTACAGGAGAATACCGTTATCAGATTCCTATAAGATTATACTGTGATGTTTCTATAAAATAAATATGTATTGCAGATGTAACCAAAATAGTTCCTCTGAGATTCTCTAAAGAAATAATTAGATACTGTTGGAAATTCTCGTGTCCGAACTGGGCTTTTACCCGTGTCCAAACTCACGGGTTTAAGTTAATGGTCCTGTTATTAATGAGTGCAGTCACGGACAAATTCTGTCACATCTTTATACAACGAGAGCATAGTATGATCGTCCAATACGGTCAAACAGCGTCCGAACTGACCAGTTTCGGATCATTATGACATTCATGAAGAACGATATGGCGATCTTCTTTAGACACAACTAGCTTTGATTCATCCTGGTCATCTACTAGATCTTCGATGGCAGGATCGAGACGGTACTAGTACAGTCGTCCGACGACTTTCCACCATATATGGTCGGTTGGATTGTTTTATTTTCTTACGCAGGCGCAGATAGCAGGTATCTTGCACATCGTTGACGCCGAGGGAAGCGACTTCGCAGGTCGACTCGCCTTCATACAAACGAGAGAGGACAACTGGACAATTTAATGTACCTTTCCGGTGGATGACTTCATAGTCATATCTCTGTAGTTACAGGGCCCAACGGGCGAGTATGCCTGTGGGATTGCGTACTGAGTGCAGTCTACGATGACTGCTGTCATCAGCTATGACCTGAAAGTGATAGCCCTTGAGGTACGGGCGAAATTTTTGTACAGCCCATAGTACAGTGAAGCACTCACGTTCGGTGACCGAATAGTCACAGTCATCGTGCGACTAGCGTAGGAAAGCACGCGCTCCACGCCATCAATTGTTTGCGTGAGCACGGCGTCTAGTCCGGAGTCAATGGCGTACGTTTGTGTAAAAAATCTTTCTTCAAATGACTTGAATTTGCGATAATCCACGGAGAATCGATAGCTCCCGTCGCTCTAGCGAACCATTACAACGGAGCTTGACCACTCGTGGGTGGATCTGCGAATTACGCCTTGATTCAGCATTTCACATACTTGCGCATACATTTTCAGCTCTATATTCTGAGAGAACGGATAGTAACGCTGCGGAATCGGGCGTGCAATACCGACATCGATCACGTGAACGGTCCGATGCGTTCAACCGAGAAGCATAGGAGTGAGTTGGACCTCATTTACCCGTACTTTTTCACATTTGCCGAACACTCGGTACAACTGCGCAAGGTGTGGACTGGCCAACTACAACCGAGCGTCAGTGTCAGCGAATTAGTGTCTGACCTTTATTACGGTTGCTGAGGGGCTTGCGTACAAGCTTTCCTCTAAAGAGAGATTTTCATTCTGATTTAGGTGAGCTCAATTTTTTAATGAACACATAACGGAATTTCGGCACACTTTCACTATTATTAGGAATATTATTTTCTTCATACACGTCTATATAGAACTTCTGAATCAAGAGAAGATTTGCTTGTTTGCCCTTCTTGTCGGATGTGGTGTGACAAGGTAATACCTCATATTTCAATCTGTACGTCGTAAGCATATAAACATTTACTAAAATATTATGCAATTTTTCAAATTTTTAAACATCTTTTATTTCTACGGGAAATTCAATATCACCAAAGCTCAACTAGTTTGCATATTTATCATAATTATTAACTCTTTGAGGATTCTTTTCATGAAGATTTAATCTGAAAGAATAGCATGTTTGAAGCATTAATTAACAGTTTATTGTTATGAATGCATTTATTTTTCATTGTTATGAACATTGACACATGCTCGTTTCGATGCTACTGACTTTGGGAGAGGAATATAAGATCTTTTAATAAGAAAATTCTTTCATATCCATCCGGAATCTTTTCCCTGAAATTCTTCTGAACGTGGAAGAAGAGATTCCGTACTATATTAGTGTAACCATTTTTCTAAATCTGTAGACATGTATACTGTAGCACTCATATTAGTAAAATATTGAATGTCTATTGTTTCCTTTACATTTTTCGGCATGGAAAACTCTGATAAAAAATCAGAATTATCTTTTATTACACTATATTCATTTAGCCTGTTCAGTCATTGTCGAGTAATTCGTGAGTTCTTATGCATTACTCGATGGGATTAACATAGATTATGTTCAATTCACTGACATGATTGTAAACATCACGAAGTTATTTCACTTGAAATTCGATAGATGAAAGTGAAGCCATCTTTACTTTTTTACGTAAATTAATAAAGTAGATTTAGACTTCTAATGTTAGTAAACTATAATAATAAACTAGTATTGTTTTTTCCTAATTACTAAAACTAGTAAAAAATAAAATGTGATACAATACAACACAATGGTATAAATGGCATAGGAAAAAGTAAGAAAGATAAAACTTATTTGACTGTGGTACAGAAACTGTGTTTTGAACATACGAATGCTATTCTTCTCCTACACCCAATTGTAAATGACTTTCTCTGAGACTGTAAGTTAAAGAATGGACTTAATCAACAAAAATTCCACCGAATCGAACTATCTACATTTATTTTTCTGCTATTAGCCAATTATAGGAGAGTGGTCATTTCAAGAGCTGGAAATTCTCCTTATAAAAATAAGGGTAAGTACAGAGCTTTCATTCCTGATCATCACTTCTGTGTAGAAAACAAGTGCACTTCCCACTGCGTACCTCTTTAAATCACTATTTCTATCCAATCATTAACATGGACTGAAAAAAAACAGTAGACTAATTGGAACGAAATTGCCATGGAATATGTTGGAAATTTGGCGGCATTCCTTATCATAGATTGCAGAGGACTATGGAGATTTGTTCTGGTGGAATGCAGAAATTCTACGTGAAGCGTCGATAGAAGAAGTAATGGTTATCAACCCTTCTACCGAATATGCGAGTTTTACGTGGAAATAACACGTTATGCAGAAGGCAGTTGCCAATGTATGCAATCTGTATTGTAATGATCATGCGCACATGGTTAGAAGAATATGAAATTGGTTAAGAACAGTATTATTGTAAAAAAAAGTATTTCAATATAGTTTGTTCAAAAAAATTATATGAATAAAAAATTTGAATCATAAAAAAATTTCTAAAATATTATAATGTTATTAAAAATATATTTATTTTATTAACTTTTAGAGTACCGGGATTTTAGATATTTTGAATGCATATTGTTTATATGAAAAAGTGATCATAGGTTCCCAATTTTAACTCAAACTGAGTCAAAATGTTTGCAAGTCAGAGCATGACGCACATATGTGCCATGTCGATTCGGGACAGTAACGCCCATTTTAAATTCTTCATAATTGAAAAAACTAGTCTATACGCATAGAAAAGTATATATATAATGTTTTTTGAGTTACTTAGCTTTCAAGTGTTACTTTTAATGCAGCAATATATCTCGCAAACTTACCTGTTTTCTTTATTCTTTATTCTTTATTCGTTTTGTTCTTGACCGACAAATACCACTAAATTATCATTTTCATTTATAAAATCAAAATGTCTTGCTATTATTATTAATTATTATTATTAACTAGAACTAGGTAGCTAACATCTTCATAGCCTAGTAGCACTCACATATCTGCCTTCCTCTTCCATTTGGATTGTGTATTAACTTCGGGTATCCTGACGAAAACACTGCAACCGTATACTTTTAAGCTATTAATATTTAGTTTTATGTTTCCAAAAAATATTTCCAAGGAAGTTTTGTTCTAGTTATTATTATTATTATTAATTACTGTATTTGTTAGATAATTTGTTAGATAATATTATTTCGGGCCAATCTATACTACTTAATTTTGATTCAGTTAGTAAACAATTGCAGCCTTCATTATTGTCACTTTTATACCGCTTAGTTGTGACATTGAGCTCATGGCATATGGTCGACAATATTCTAAGAAGATTCCCTTTTCACCTACTAAATTTTGCATGATTTTATTAATATACTCCGTACCGTTATCGTATTTTTTTACTCGTAAAAACTTTATTTGTATAATTGATAAAGCAATAGCTTCATCTTTTGATTACAGTGTGTATATGAGTGCGCACTTACTGTAATTGTTTATTCTCTCAATTAATTTATTTTTGCACATTATATTTAAATAATTACAATTTATATGCCCTAAAATTTTTCTTTTTGTGTCACATATATGTATATATCATAGTTGGCGTCATAGCGCAGTGGCTCTTCTTGATATAGACTTATTGAACGTCATCAAAAATATTTTTATGTCCGATGTCCGGTTGAATTAATTCAATCCTCTCAAATCACACCTGGTTACTACTGCACATATCTTGAGGGAAATACCTATATTGTTACGATTTCTATAATTATTAATTAAATAATAAATAAGTCCTAATATTTTATGCATTTATCTACTATAATAAACAAATGATGTTCTATTTCTGAGGCTTTTATTAGTAAGTATAAGTAACGCATGATATTAGTAACATTGCTTATAATATAATAAATTATACATGATTACAATAGGACTGACCTAGAAAAACACTTATTCTTTGAATTGCTAGTATACTATTTTTAATACATCAGAAAAAAATAGGTTCAATTATTTAATATTTACCTGTTCCGAAATTTGTTTCGCCTCTTCTTGACATATGAACTGTAATGCTTTTTCCGACTTAGATAATTGCTGTTTGTCAACAAATTCTTTTAAATTAGACATTTTCAATTTAGTTTTTTTTATACTATTAATGTCTTCATTATGAGTTTCATAGGAAATAACACTGTATGTAGTAGGATCTATAAAGTAAAGATGGATATCTATTCTTAGTATATTTATGTAATTTTTAATACAGTAAACTCTATATCTTTTTTAATTTCATTTATTGTAGTTTGTTTTAGATGTATTCAATGAAATCTCCTAAATGAAATAGACATTTATCAATTCCTATAGAAAAAAACTGATGTGGAATATTGTAGAATCATATCCAAATAAATGTAAAAATTACTTGAAATATTTTAATTCAGGAAATCATTTCACTACATTACAGATAAAATAATATGTAATAAAATAGGAAAGATGTAACTCTCCAAGAGAGTGTCTGACTCTCCATAAATTTTAAGTTATTCGGTGATTTAAAATTGTTTTGGCTGGTTGTGTTATGTATAGGCCTTATAAAGTATGATAACTATTTGCGTTTTATTATAGAAAAATAAAATTTCGACAAATTTTGATGAATTTTACATTGGTAATCAGTTAATAGGTAAAAGAGATAATCACTATATTTTTGTTCATAAAAAATATCTTAAATAAGTGTATTATTAAAAGTTAAATAATTATTTTAATTAAAGTCAAATGCATATATATATATATATATATATATATATATATATATATATTCATGAAACATATCTCTATAACCAGAAAATCAAATTCTTGTAGTCGTTCACTTCTTTTCTTACTGGCTAGACACTGTACTTAATATCAGAAATAGTATAAGGTGTAAAAATAAGTTTCCGTCGTTTTGAAAAGATATCGCCAACGATAAGATAACATCGAAATTAATAACTTTTTAATACCTCTGACTTTTTGCTACCATCACTTACCTTTCATCGTGTTAAGATGTCAAGTTTTGAGCCAAGTAAGCATCATCTGTGGGAATGATTAATTTTCTTCTTTTATTTAAAGCAATTTGCAGCTGAAGCACGTCGTCTACTCATAGAAGCGTATGGTGCTGTTAATTTGAGTGAGAGAAGTTGTCCCGAGTGGTTCCAAAAGGTGGAAGGCCCAAAGTGTATGGTAACACAGAATTGCAAGCTTGACTGAAGAAAGTTCCGTGTCAAACGCAAGAGAACTTGCATAAGAGTTAGAAGTGACTCGGCAGCCTATTTCACAACATCTCAATCCACATTCTGGGTATGGTTTAAAAACAACGAAAGTGGGTTCCTGATAAACTGAAGCTAAGAGACATCGAGCGTTGCTTATTTGCTTGTGGAAAATTGCTGAAAAGGCAAAATCGCAAGGGCTTTCTACATCGAATCGTGATGGAAGACGAACAGTGGATTCCTTACGGCAACCCAAAGTATAGAACGTGAGGAGACCAGCCCGGGCATGCCTTTACTTCAATGGCCAAAGCAAAGATTCAAGGAAAGAAGCTAAATCTGTGCATTTGGTGGAATCAGCTTAGAGTACTCTATTACGAACTCCTCCAACATAATCAGACCATGACCGGGGTATGTTATCAACAACAGCTGATGCAATTGAGCCGAGCATTGAAGATTAAACGTCCACAAAATGCCGAAAGGTACGATAAAGTCATTTTTCAGCAGGAGACATGTTGAAAAGGTCGTAAAGGAAACGCTCGGCAACATGTTGAAAAGGTCGTAAAGGAAACGATAGAAGCACTGAATTGGAACATCCTACCCACCCGCCGTATTGACCAGATATTGCTTCTTCAGATTGCCACCTATTTCGATCGTTGATTCTTGGTCTGGCTGAGCAGTATTTCATTTCTTACGATGAATTGAACAAAAAGCTCATTTGTGGATCGTCTCAAAAGACGAGAAATTTTTTAGACGGGGTATCCACTTGCTGCACGTAAGATGGTCAAACGTAGTAGAAACTGATGGGCAATATTTTTAATGACATTATTTGTACCTTTTTTACAATAAATTCTTGTTTCTTTATAAAAAAACGGGGGAAATTTATTTGTAAACCCAATAAAAATGGAAACAAATATATCAAATGGTCTAACTCAAAACAAGTTTAGTAAAGAACATTAGACAAGTGTGATCTGTAACGCATGTCTTGAATAATCAAATCATAATAAATTAGAATTAAATAACTTAATTTATTTTTCATATTTATATTAATAAAGAGGAAAACCTACTAAAAAATCATGAATCGATGAAGGAGAGTTATTTGCTGTAGTACAGCGTCGATGAGTTCCTACGTAGTGGTTGTGCTATAACCGCAGGTTAGTACGAAAAATATTAATAGTTATTATAGGTCAAATTAATGATACAGTATAACATAACATTTTACTGATGTGGCATAAATAAAGGAATTTGATATAATAAGCAACTGATATGAATGGCTGTTGTCCTCGTGGTAATTCTTGGGGTCTGAAATTGAAGTTCCTAAAAAGAAATTATTAATAAATGAGTATAAGACTTATCAACTCAAACTTCCCGGGTTTATCGATTCGGACAAATGTTTTTATTTTTAACTTGGTAGTACTGTTAGTGTAGTTCAGGGAATTATCTTCAATTGTCATATAGTTACGCTTATGTTTTGTGCACAGAAAAAAGTTGTATCTTCGGTTTTGTCAAGATCACGTGTCAACAGCAAGTGGTTTTTGATTGGCACAAATTGTTCAAAGAAGGTTGAGTTTGGGTTGAAGACGAACCACATCAAAGACGAACCAGGACATCTATGGATGGGTTACACGTCGTCAAAATCAAACAATTGGTTTTGAAAATTGTAGATTGACTACTAGAGCGTTTCTTGATATTGTTTGAATTTCAGATGGGACGGTCATTACAATTTTGAAAAAACATTTTGCGCCTGAAAAGTGTGAAATCTCGATTGGTGCCAAAAGCACTAAAGGGGGCATCTCTAGTCCTTTTGCATCGATTTTCAAGATTTTTTTCTTGCAGTAATCTTTATTATCAGACTACAATTTTTTTATATTAAAAAAATACATATTGAAGTCTGCACAAAATTTTTTTTTTTCATTTTTCATGCAATATGGCCCAGATATGGCTGCCACAACGAAGCTTGCTCTTTTTTGGCTGACAAAATATCTTGGCACAGGAAGCTCTGAAATGAAAAATTCAAAAAGCATATTAAAGTATAAGAAAGTGGCTATAGCCCGTACTAAAATCAAGAAATTTAAGTAAAATAAAAACAAAATGACGGGCTTTTCTAATTTTCGGCTTATTTTTAGAGGTTATATTGTTTAAAAAAGTGCTCAAATGTAATCGAATATTCATAATTCTAGTACGGGCTATAACTATATGTGTGGGGAATAACCTCTCAAAATTTCAGCCCAATCGGTTGAATAGTTTATTTTAAATCATGTCAGTCAGGTCAAAAAATGTTATTTCGAGAAAAACGTGTTTAAAATAATTTTTTGTAAACCTGTCTAAAAAATGAAGAAATAAATCTCTTATACTCAATCCGCGATACCAGCTCCATACATAATTCCCTCCAGGTTCTCAAAAAACTCATTTTCGTGCGTCTTAGCCTTTCTAAGCTCGAGTCGCCGTTCTTTTAAAGCTTCAATGTTACGACGATTTCCTTGCTTAATTCTATTTTCGTCCTGTCTCTGCGCAAAATCCACTGCTACGCTGCCAATCGAAATACCCATGGTTTCCATGATTTTTAATAAAGGTAAAAATCCTTTATTGAAGACGCACATAGCACAATAGATAGCAATTTCAACAATTTTCTTCCCAGAAAACATGTATTTTGTAGCTATATTCCAAACACAAGCGTTGAAGCTTTCGTTGGTGTTTTGTGTGTGTGCTCCGATGCACCCTTCTAGCAGATCGTCTGTGGTAAGATGTTCATAAATCTTTTTTAATAAAGGTTGAATTTCTTCGTCTAGTGCTGGAGGCTGCACAAAATTTTTCAACTGGCCGGTAGCTTCAGCAACTCGGTATTTGCACCATGAGTCTGACCCAGCGGGACAATTCATATGTTGCGGCTTATAGCCGTTATTTTATATAGCCATTATTTTAAGCTTTTCAGTTTTTTTTTGGTTTTTTGTCGTTTTTTTCCATCAGCACCTTTTTGTGAAGCTTCTAACGCTTTTTGAGCCTTTTTATTTGCGTCAGTTGTTTTTAACATCTTTTGCTCTTTTATAAATTCGCTTTTTAACATGTAAAACACACTCCTTTTTTACGCTCAAAACAACACCATAGGGCTATATATCTTGTAACGATGAGAAAGTCTTCGAATCGCTATCACCAATATAATATTCATAATAACTATCATGCAAATCTACAGATCTTTGGAACATTTCTTCCATCGATCCCGCACTGTCTTTATGATTTGCACTACAATCTGGCTCGTGAGTTTCATATCAGTCTTGATAATCCATAGAATTTTCCTTTCCAGTCCATTGTTCACAAGCTCTGCATATTCTACTTTTCACAATGACATCGAGAACTTTTCCAGAAAAATTTCCAATCAATGTAGCAATCCTGACAAGAGAAGAAAAACCCCTTCGAGCCCATGAGCCGTCACCAGAAACTGTGAGCCGATTTTTTACATTACCGGCAGCCTCAGTTTTTCTTTGCTCTTCACTAACTGCTTGTCTAAAAACTAATGTAGCTTGATGTCGTACATTACAATAAGGTTGCATAAGATGTGCAACAATGTCAAAAGAAATGCCTAAATCAAATTTATCATAATCAGTGTCTGGACCAGTGTATACATTAAAATCTAAAAGAAAACCTGTGTCACAATCTACTAATTCAAATAACTTCAGTCCAAATCGTTTTCTTTTCAAAGGTAAGAACTGTTTGAACGTAAGTCTTCCTTTCTACAAGACTAAGCTATCGTCTATACAAAGTTTTTTACCTGGAATAATTGTGCTAGAAAATTTATTTTTCAAATAATCAATCACTGGTTTAATTTTTTTCAAAGGGTGGTGAGAAACATCTAAATTATTAGAAAACTGAAGATATCTGAAAATTTGAAGATATCGCTTTCGGGGCATAGTTTCGCCAAATATTGGAGTACACATTAATGGATCCTGGCTCCAATAGTGATTCAATTGTCCTTTCACAACATGGCCCATATTTATTGACAAAGCAATAAATATCCATAGTTCATCTTCAGTCAAATCAGTCCATGGTTTCATGTTTGTTCGAATTGGCTCAGGATTTTGCTCTTGAAATAGGTTTGTTTGTTCTACAATAAGGTTTACATGAAATGGATCTAAAATATATTTAAAACATTCTAATGTTGTAATTTTATTTATTGACACTTCAGGACGTAGTTGAGCTTTGTCAGGAAAATTTTTTATCGATGGATAAAAATAAGTATCAAAGTATACGTCAGGTGCTTTGTAGTCATCATTTGGGATATCCTTTGAATCAATATCACTCGCAATAACTCTATCTCTTTCATCTTCTTCAGGCTCTGATTCTCCACTACTCCAAACATTGTTTTCTACATTGATTGTATTACGCAGTTTGTATAATAAGAAATAAATCGAAAAAAATACTGTATTTTCAATAAAAAATATCTAAATTCAATCAATTTCGAGTTCAATCTCCCAGTTTTCTTATGCAAGAGAATAATTTATAAATTTATTTCTGATTCAGTATATTAATTTTTCATAAAAATTATTTTATGAAAATAAATCTATTTATAAACCACATGCAAACAAAGCAACATATTTTTGCAAAAAAACCTAAGATGAAAGCATCATAAATATGGGATGGAGGGAGCGATGGCGGGGGGGGGGGGTTGAAGTGAAAAAAATAAATTCAGTAACTAAAATTTTTATCAAAATAATAAAATATATTACGTTGATAATTTTAGATATTTGCAAACAAAGCAACGCATTTTTTTTAAAACAAAAAATAATACAAATGGTAGTACAAGACATAGAACGGATAAATAAGGGTAAAGAAGGGTTGAAAGGGGTGGGGAGAGATAAATTTATATTAAATTGTATTCGATTGTAGTAACAAAAACTTTTTTGAAAGTATATTTCGTTGCAATTATGGTCAGATCGATAAAAAGGAAAAACCGCTTGTGCAAAGTAAAAATGATAGTTTTAAGGGATGTCGGGTGGGTGAAAAGGGGTGTAAAGGGGTAAATTTATCTTAAATTGATGTAAAAAGTAAAAATTCTATTAAGATTATGCATATTTTAGTCTAAAAATGAAGATTGAAAAAGTTTTTTTGTTGCGTTAAAATATTGATTTCCGGCAGTCTAAAGGTTAAAACTAGTTGTTTACGCATGTAGTAATATAGCTTTGCTTCTATATATTTGCGTCTTAGTTTATGAATGTTTAGGTTTGTAAATATGAGAGCGCAACGCGGGCAGCGTACTGGAGGCCTCACCATTGCATCACTGAGGACGTTAATCGGTACGGGTTAGTTTATTATTGTTAAGAGACCTCTCTGCATGCGGTATAGCTGGAATATTATGGACGTTGTTTATAAGCTATTGTAACGTATATTATATTAATTAATGCTAAATTATAACTAATATAGCTTATTGGATTCAATTTAGGTCATTTTTTATTTCATTTTTAGCAGTAATTATTTGTTAAGGCATCAGACTTTTTCTCCACCCGCAACTGGAGTTTTTTACTGCCGTTTGTCATATATTTCCAATAAATTTTATTTTATTTTAGTATAGTATATTGCCGGAAATTACCTAACTACGCACATATATGTATATTATTAATTAAATTTCATGTTTTGGTAAGTAATTCATTAACAATAGTTACTGATCCATGCATTATTTTGTTCAATCGTTTCGAGTGTATTATGTTCTTAAGTAGTTCGACAAAGCCTTTTTATTTGATAATACGTTCTTTCGTAATGGAAAAACAAAAAAAATCTCTACATAGTGCTAAATGCAAATCATAAGGTATTTTGTGGTAAGAGGAATGCTGAAGATGATAGTATACATTTTCAAGCTTTGAAACGTCCAATTGCTAAATTATCCTCATGTAATTATGGGCGTGATTTCAAATATAATGAACATTTTAGACATCATTTGTTATTGTAATGCAGAATTTAGTAAGAAATGCAATCATATTGTAGCAGTTGTTTTACGCCTGAATCAGTTCCTTAAAGGATTGAAAATCTTTAAAAATTTTAATGCTTTCCTAGAATTATATTTGACAATATTTTTATGTATATTTGTATGAAAACGTTTTCTTTTCAGTTTAAATACTTTAATTAGTAAACAGTAGGGATAATATTATGATGAAACCATCGATTTGATTCTTTTATACATCTTTAATAGATTAAAAATAGTTATTTTTAAATATAAAGTATTATTTTGGTCTACATTTATAATTTAATATTATAAACTGAAATAATACATTTATTACATTCTATTAATTACCTGTAGATATATTGGTTCCAGGATTTGGTACGTCAGCATATCTACTTGACAAGTTGCTCTTCTTATTTCCTGAATTTTGATATCTATTTGTGTTTATTTTGGCAATAGGTAAAGAATTACTACGGCGACGAAGCATCGGTTTTATCGAAATATGTTCATGTATACATTTCAATCTAAAATAATTTTAAACTATAATCTAGCATAAACTTTCAACTATTTATCTTTATAATTCAACTATATTTATCTTCTATATATATTTTGTCAGATTGCTTATGTTAACATAATAAAGTTCTCAGAATAAATTTGTAGAAATTCTCAAAAAAATATAGTGCGATTAACATTAAAAATTGTACTTATATCGACTATCCTGAATTAAATTAATATATATTTATTATAAATATGAGTTTAGTTCCTGAGGCTAAACCGTAGTGGCTAGAAATGTTGGACACCAAAGGAAAATTTAAGGTGATGGGGCCAATCATGTTGTTCTTTACTAACATAAAATACAATTTTTATTATTCTCACTTTATTTATTATTTTACTTGTATTTTTAATTTTTAATATAATTTATTGTAGTAATAAGTTGCATTTCAGATTCTTTGGAGGAATATAAACAAGGACAGTCTGACTGTCATTATTTTCGCTAATATATTTTATTAGAAACACCGTAAGATGGATAAAAATAGTTATTAATTTATTATAGTGCGATATTCGATCAGCACGCGGAGGAGGAGGAGGATCTCCCGTCGTTCGCCGTCGTCTCCATGCTGGTACCCTAGGGGCAGAGGACGCTGCTCCCAGGAGGCTGCTCCCAGGCTAATACCAGGGGTATTACATTGTATCATGCAGATTTGTTATCATGTACATCATTCAAAGAGATTCGCGTTGCAACTTCGTGATATATACATTTGATCTCGCAGCATTGGCTGCGAGTATATCGTTTGCAACTTCTTTTGGAGCTTTCAATTAGGCGCATCGCCGGGACGCCATACGATCACCTATAGCCTGACAATACTACTAGGCTCGCATTTAAATAGGACGCATATAATTCACGTTCTTCATTCGAAGGCTCTCCCTTGCTGCACCCACCATAGCCTTACGGGTCTTCATCTTGATTATAGATCTTCAGATTTTTTTCCGTAGAATAGGTCAAACCGTAGACATTTGCGACGAGATTTACTGCAATGCTAAAAGATCCACCGAATTTAGAGGCAAGTTTGGCGTCTTATGTGCCAGTTGCGAGTATACGGTTGTGCCTCCATACGCGATCGCTAATCGTTTAATGAACGTTAAAATGTCCCGCATGATAGTAGCTAGCTCGCCTTCCCTTTGTTTGTTACGAGTTTTCCACTAGAATTGTGTGGAGGTCAGGTAACTTCTCCATGCGATTTTTCCAATTCTACAAAGCAGCCTGTTCATGCACTAAATGTACGGGCTGCTCTTTCTGGCGAGGATATGTTCCATGGGATGTACGATGATGGTCTGTGTTGAGAGAGGTCAGACTTACGATAGCGAAGTATTTCACGGATTAGTTCGCCGATGCACGCAACCCTACTCTTATGACACTCCTCGATGAAGGTGATTATCGCGGCCTTAAGGCCTCACTGACCCTCTCTACTGATTAATTATATCATAATGGAATGGATAACCCCACGTTCCAAAAGAAACTACGCAATCATCTTATTTCGAGATGCGAGTACCAAAACATAACTCGTGGCGAAACATTTGTACATTCACATACCGAGTGTGATTACATTCTGTCCAAAGAATTAAGTGACCCATGTAGACAAGTAGATACTCGTGTTCTCGGGTAGATTGTAACAACGGATCTATTACGTCTACGTCTACTACTGCCCAAGGGCGTGTAAGATTCAATCGCCCATCAGGCCAATCAGTGCTATATCTTGTACCTTAAATTGCTGATACATAGTGCAATCACGGATAATTTGGGTCACAACTTTGTGTAATGAGGACTTATAGTACGATCGTGCAATTCGATTATACCGGCTGAGTTAAATGACCGGTTATGAGCTCTTTATGGCATTCAAGACAGATGGTATGGCGATCTTCATCAGATAAAACTAGCTTCCACGCTTCCTGAATCCATCATCTACTTGATTTTCGATAGCAAAGTCGGGGGAATAGTAACATAGTCATTGTGGTACGACTTTCCACCGTGGATAGGTGGTGGAATCACCACATTCTTACGAATGAGCAAATACCTGATATCTCGCACATTGGTGACGTCTAGAGAGAGGACTTTGCAGAGTGGCTTGTCTTGCTACAAACATAAGAGGGCGTCTAGTACGCAATTAAATGGGCCATTCCGATGAATTACTTCATTGTTACATACCTATAGATTGAAGGCCCAACGAGCGAGGCTGTCCATGAGATTCAGCAATGAGTGCAGCGAATGAAGGCTACTGTCATCGATTATCACCTTCAAGTGATAGCTTTCGACGTGTAGGCGACTTTTACCTACAGTCCATAACCAGGCCAGACATTCGAACGAGAGAATAAGTAAGCCCAGTCGAAGGCATGGTACGACTGATATAGAATAGCACATGCTTCACGCCATCAACTGTGTGTACGAGCACGGCGCCCTGTATCGAATTGCTCGCCTCCGTTTGTATCAGGAGCGTGTCTCCAAACAACGGTCGAAGGAAAACTGATGCAAATGCGACTAGCGCCCGGATATGTTCGAAAGGCTTACTGCTGCTCATATCGGTAATGATACTTGATGTTCTTCTTGATTAGTCGACTGAAAGCGTTTCCAAGTTCTCTAAGAATTTTCAGTATCAGGACTATTGATCTAGTAAGCTACGGGGCTGTTGCAGATTGGTAAGTGCGAAGTCAGCTAAGATCGGTGCAGCCTTATCTGAATCAGCTCGCAGGCTATTGCGATCAACGAAGACTATGCGATAACGAATGCCTATTAATGGTCGGTCCAGCATGAAAAATTCTTCACAGGATATATTCGAGCCATTTTAGGTGCTCGCCAAAGCCGTCCAATACGATTGTCACATCATTAAGCTAGGTGCAGCTACTGGTTCCATTTCAGGCCCTATCTACTTCTCGTTTAGATGCTGAAGGGTGGCATGCCCATCGATATCATACACCGAAGTACCCCGATATCGGATTCTCGTGACGGTCATGAAGAATTCTTTATAAATTTTGCTATGCTTTGTTGCCCAATCGGAGTATTTTTCAGGATTTCTCTAGCTTAACCATAGTACCAATTATCCCGTTGGACTGTGGATAGGGTTGCGGTAGGAAATTCAGCTGGTTGGTAGGGAGTTTGGAAAGGGCGTCTGATACATGGTCTAAAGCTCCCTTATGGTGGACGATTTCTATATTATACGCCTCTAACGTGCTCGAACAGCTTGAAAAGCAGCCTTTCTGATCCCTAAGTGTAATCACTTTAGGCTATGATGATCGTCAATTTTTTACCCAGCACATACCGACGAAATTTTTCTGTTATGCGAAACTTTCCGGCCAGACACTCTTTTGCGGTAACCGTATAGTTGAATTCTAATTGTGTCCTACTCGCGTAGAGGATAGGCTGTTCTTCACCTGTATGGTTTCGACTCAAGTCCGCATTCATTTGCAAGGCGTACAATGGATTCTTCAGAGACGTGCTAAAATGGGTGCTTGCGTCTGCAAGATTCGGAAATATTGATTTCTTGCATCTGATATGGAATGTATGTTTTTCTTTAAGAATTACAAGTTTTAAATTCATTTTTATCTATTTTCAACAATAATAATACTACCATATTTACAATAAATTTCTCTAAAATAAATCATGCCATACCCCCTTAATTTAAGTTAAAATAGACCTTGAATTTTAAATAGTTTAAATATGCTTTTGTCGACTGATTATATACAAATTAATAAATGTTTTCATTGATCTTACAGTCCAATTAAATCAATCGAAAATAATACACAACAATATCAATATATATTTATATTAAATTAATACATCAATATACAAAACTAGTAAAAATAAAAATAAAAATTAAAAATTAAAAATTATAATGACAGTCAGACTGTCCTTGTATACAGTCACCTCCGTAGACTAATCTGAGAATAAAATATTAACTGAAAAAAATGTTTTTGTTAATTAAATGCAATCTTACTGTCCCCACGACCTTTACCTAATTGAAGACGTAGTCCAACGTTTCGAGGTTGCCATGGCTCCTCATTAAGGACTAAACTAAACCTTATATTCTAATCTATATATACCCTATCTCCACTACCAAATTTAGTAAATTAAATTTAACACAAATTGTTTTACACAAATTGTTCCAAACCAATCAATTTAATAAGGAATGTTAAAGGATGTCCAATTTACTAGACTTTAACATTAAATGCACATTATTCCGATTCTTGAAAATGTGAATACTTTCAAGTCTCTCCCTATTATACTTATTATTAATATCATGTTCTGAAGTATCCACATTCAGAAAATCAAAAGAATGTAAAAACTTTAAACAATGCTCCTTTAAACCGGAAGTAATATCTAAGTTGGTAAACTATATTTATGTTCATAAATTCTCATTTTGGAATATCTGCCTATTTGTTCAATGCAGTATTTATTATAATCCATACAATTAATTTTGTGAACAACTCCAGATTTTAATCAGAAATTATCACTATCTTTGCAATTCTGAAACAACTTACTTAATAAAGAGGATTTATTAAAAGAGGATTTATCACTATAAATATAAAAGTGCATCTACATATACACATGTGCACTTGACCATGAGTGTTCGCGCATCATAAAAAATAATGAAAATGATATGTCTGTGTGTGTATTTGTATGTATATATGTATGAATGTATGCGTGTATGAGAGAGAATACGATGAGAGAGAAAAACTACCAGGTTGCAGCTGTCCGTCGGGAGCATTGCTTACACCTGCTATGTATGGACGAATGTACAAGAACCCTGCCATAATGCGAGGAAAGTCCAAATTGTAAATCAGGGCGCTGCACATTGCGTCTGCCCGGTACCTGCGACCGGGCTCCTCGGACGCTCGACGGCCAGCTCGACTGAAGCAGGCAGTCAGTCTGTAACTAGCAACCTGATGGTGAATTGTATATTGCGCGTGGTGCTGATCGAATCTTAATTTTTACTTGCTGGTGGATAGTGTGGCAGTCTTGTTGCATCTGATTCGTGTAAATCCCGTGTAGTTCTGAGTGTGTGCCGCCGTGTGTTCGTGTACGCGTATTTGTGTAATTGTGTATAAATACGTGGCTGTGCTTTCACGTATTTGTATGTCGTGTATAAATACGTGTTTGTGTTTTCGCGTATTTTGTGCATTCATGCGTTTACGTATACTTGTGATACGTCTACTTGTGTGTGCGTGTATATACTTACGTATGTGTACGCATATTTGTGAAATCGTGTATATATACATGCTTGTGTTTACGCGTATTTGTGCATCCGCTTATATATATATATATATATTTTTTGTTCGCGTATTTGTGTGATCATATATCAATACATCCGTATCTGTGTCTGCGCGTCTGCGTATTCCTGTGTATACGTGCTTGTGGATACGAGTACTTGCGTATACGTGTGTGTTACGCGTATTTATGTATTCGTGTATAAATACGTGTTTGTGTTTTCACGTATTTTGTGTGTTCATGCGTTTACGTACTTGTGTGTACGTGTATGTACGTACGTATGTGCACGCGTATTTGTGTTCGTATATACGTATATTTGTGTGCCTGTATATAAGAGAAGCTTAACATTCGTGTACATGTATTGCACAGAAGCGTGTGCTCCTGTTAGGTTGCATTGGTGACAAGCGGCCCAGATATGGAAGACGCTATCTGGGTGAGCGCACGAGTGCTCAAAGCGGCGCTAAGTTGCTATAAGTCGCTAACCAAGGAGTTATCCGGACACACACGGGGTGAGGGCTGTACCCGTATGCGAGACGTCGAAGCACTGTGTCGTGTCGATATTGGTGCCCCGCTTCCCTCAAAACCACCTGGCCCGAATTCCAGCGGCAGGTGGGGTCACCACCGATACAGAGGTCGGCTGTCGCGGTGTGATCCGCGCTAGTGCGTTAGAACTGTATAGTTAAATGTGTATTTTTAAAGGTGTGCATATATGCTGCAGCATCAAAGGTATGTCTTTTAAGAGCGTTGCTGAAGACTATCTGTCAAGTTATAATTTGTTAATCAATAAATAATTATCAAGTATCACTTGATTCGGTTTTTCCCCTTACTCCGAAGGGGTTTTACGCCAAATCAAGAGTGATTTTTATTGTCAGCGAAATCGTTATTTAATTAGCCCATCTGCTCATTCCTACTTCCTTAAACTTATTATTAAATCTACCTTTACAACAAACAATGAGTATATGTAATACTGGGTGCCCTTGAAATTTTCCTTCATTTATTCTTTGCAGGTGTACTTTTCTTACCGAACTTTCTAAATTTCTGTGCATTAGGTGTGTGCGCGTACAACTGTTAGAAAATAGATGTATGGGGTAGGTAAGCTAATGAGGCGCCACATGGGCCCAATGGTCATATATAAATTTTTCCTATTTCTAGGGCGACATGACACCCCTGGCGTAAAAACGGTCGTTGAGGAACGAAAATAAGCGTTGTGCCTCGTTGAATTAGACATTTTTTAATTATGGTACAAAAATATATAGACGTGTGGGCAAACGTGCTTTCAGATTAAATAACCGTGAAAAAAGTAAAGACTATTGCTTTTGCCACTCTTGCTCAATATGCATGCGTCGTTCCACGTACTTATTGAAAAAACCTAATACCCGTTTCGGGAGGTTGTGTTTCGGGTATATTGTTGGATAACGGTTGAGCTGCTTCGAAATCTGTTATTCTGTTCTCGGAGGTTCTATACTTTCGTGATAACATTATTCGGACTAGCCCCGTCCATATGGCTCTGAGTGAAAACCCATATACTTGATGAAGTGCACATTCGTTAATGATGAAGCTGATTATCATTTTTATAGTCGGAATGATAAATAAACTCCCAATGATGCCTGCGCTGCATATCTCGAAGGATACAAGTTTCTGCTAGACTCTTCCCCATGAGGAGTCCAAGACTTTTTCTTCTGTTTCTTCTTCTTCTTCTTCTCCTAATGGGTGACTATAAATTTTTCTCCTGCCACGTCGTTCAATAACGTGCTCTTTTCGACTGGGAATATGATAGCGTCCCTTAGATTGTCTAAATCTTCATGAATATAGATCCCGTTGGTGGCAGGTTCTTGTGGGTTAATGTACCTCCAAGTGGATTTGGTCCGTGGTTTGAGCATGGCTGAGCTTAGTATTTCGGTTGACTTTGGCATCATTTTATACCGTATATCGCCGATTTGGTATGCTGCAGTTAATGTAGGGTTACATATTATCATAGTGCCGTTGTTTTTCAGGATGCCAGTGGGTCCTGGGTGTCACTAATTGTATTGTCCCGTATAACTGGTAATTCTGTGTAACATTTAGTACTGTGGCTTATCTTGACATCTATCTGTATAGTTTTTATGCAGTATATGACTTCTTCTGCCAGTACTGCCATGTATCACGGTCCTTTCATAAGGTTGTATGCGAACTCCTCGGGAACTTGAGTGGCTATAGCAAGTGCATTTTTTAAGGTTTGACGCTCTATATTGCAGCATTGGAATACGACGTCTTTATACAGCTGTTTTATCTGTTTAGTGCGTATAGATTTTTCTACGTATACAAACTTTGAGTTCACATATGTAAATAAATCTAAATCGGTTACTTTCGTTTTTTCGGATTTGGTGAACAATTGACCTCTAACGGTTTCGAAGATGACGATTTTTTTCGACGTTTTAGATGTTCAGTTTTTATGCTTTTGTATTTGCCAACATCTTCAATAGTTAATACAAAAGTTGCGTTTCTGGAAGTGAGGTAATCCACAATTGGGCCCTGTCCTAATTCTTGATCTGTGGCTTTTGCGTGATTCCTTCAAACAGGATACTGAATTGATTGAATTTACACGCGTCATGAGGGACAGTCTTCCAAAAGGTGTATGCTCCTTCCTGGTCTATACAGTGACTGCTAGAGAATCGACAAACTGTACCAGATTTGCGGAAAATGGTATTACTATCTAAATCTATTTGCCCTATACCATCGGATAACGTTATTTGAACTAAGGTCTGTACGACTACGGAGTCCCATCATCCGTAGGGATCGGTGCAACGGCGCCGTTACTGTTGCCGTCAGTGTTGACGTTACTGGCTATTATTATTTTATACCGTGTGTTATTGTTGAATTTATTTTAAGGTTTTCTAGTATACGATTGCTTAATATTAATGTATCAGTGCTGTGCGCGTTTTCGCAACTAGTCTATCCAATTTCGCAAATGTACTGGGCCATGCCGCCGCTTACTAAGGATATGTGGGACGGTGCTCTGCAATAGTTTATTTACCGCTCTATAGATATGTTGCATTGATATACTGTGGTTTCGGAGAATTTGTTAATCTGAAGGAGTTCTGCATATTGAGGTTCTATGTTTACTGTGTGACGTGATGTTACGTGATGTACCATTGTGGTATGGTAACCCACATTTATTCATTATACACCACTATTATTCCCCTTGATAGGTGGATAGAGGACAAAAAATATAATACTGGTATTATCATTTTGCTGTAACTAAAAAAGATTAGGTTGCTGTCCCTTTCGATCATGTTTGTTTTGTGCTGCTTGTTCTTACAATAAATACTTAGTTTATTAGTTTCATTATAATTGTACATTTTAACTATATATATATATTGTGATCCCGCGATCCGCTCTCCGAAAATTGAATTTTTATTTCGATCCCGGGGAGGTCGCGCACACACAAAAAAAACTTTATTTTTACCTCCACTCGCTTACCTCCTTTGCTGCAGAGGGGGTCCCGCCGGTCTGGGAGGGAAAGGCGTCAAATCAACGAGACAAAAAAAAACACAACAACGCGAAATCATCTTTTTTTTCTTTCTCTTTATTGCACGACACTGAATTACACTGTCCGGTGGTTCACAATACGTGCGCGCCTATCCGGGAGGATGTCGAGGGATGGGAAGAGGGGACAGGGAACACAAGGGAGAAACGGGGGAAAAGCACGCGAAAAGCTCACCAGAATACTCGCTGTCCACTGACGTCCGTCCTGCTGTCTCTCTCTTCAGCTCACCGTATCGGCCCTTGTGGCTGCCCCCTTCTCGTCGGCTGGGCTTCCTCGGCTCTGCCCGTTCTATCTCTTCTGTTCACTATCTCTCTTCTCTCTTATTTTCTTCTCTTACTTCTGCGCACTAAGTTCTCTTCTCTCTTAACTTCTTCTCTTACTTCTGCTCACTATCTTCTCTTACTTCTTCTCACTTTCTTTCTTACTTCTTCTCACTTTCTTTCTTACTTCCTTTCTCACTTCCTTCTCTTACTTCTTCTCACTTTCTTTCTTACTTCTTCTCACTTTCTTTCTTACTTCCTTTCTCACTTCCTTCTCTTACTTCTTCTCACTTTCTTTCTTAATTCCTTTTTTACTTCCTTCTCGTACTTATTCTCCTTTAGACGGCCAACGACGCACTGCTACGATCTTTCGTTCTCTTTCTCTTCTTCTTCACGACTCGGCGGTTGAGCGCGGAGTTCCGCGCGTCTCGCTGCTCGCAGGGAAGAAGGAGGGAAAAAGGGGGGGAAGTTCGGCGGCTGCCGGCCGACCGCGGTCGTGACGTGACGAATCCAGACAAAGAATCGGTTTGATGCATTTGCGCATATGAATTTTAAATTAACGTCTAATATTTTTTTTCTTTAGTAATTAACAGATTTAAACAAAATTTCTCGTTAGATTGCCAATAACAAAAAGAATTATAATTATAGTTTAAATTCTTTCAATTATTTAATAGAAAAGTTTCGATTAAATAACATAACAATTTAATACATATTTACAAAAAAAAAAATTTTTTTTTTATTTGATTTTCATAGAATGTGGAAATAATTCTTACGTTCTAAAATTTACAATTATTATTAACCATAAAAAAAAAGTAGAACAATTTAAGTTTATCATTGATCATAACTCTTAATTGTTAGTGCAATCTATTATCATTAACTTCATCCACATTCATCAGTTATCTTATTAATTAATTTCTCTTATTTTTTTCTAATTATTTCTAATCATTTCATCTTTACTTCCCTTTACCTTCTATTATTATTTATATATGTTTTTGCCTATCATTTTTCACTTACATCAGAATTTCATTAACCTATTAGAACTGTCATTGTTCCTTCTTTTTTCTTTTTTTTTCATAATTACTCTTCCCTTTTTTTTCAAATCTGTTTCTCTTTTCTTTTTTCATTAATTTATCACCATTTGGCCTTATCAACTTATCATTTGTTTCATTTGTGTTGGTCGTATATTTCATCCATGTATCTATCCTCATCATTTGTAATTTCCTATTTATTTTAGTATTTAGATTCACTTTCTCTATCATCTCATTTAATTTATTTTTTTTTCACCTTGTCTTCCTTATTATTCATATCTTTGTCCTTACATCACCACTATCCATTATTATCACCACCCATAATTACCACTATTCACTTACTTTATTATTTCATATGCACAAATTTGTCCTTTATTTATTTCATCTTCACATTCACTTGGTTGCGCGAGAAAACCTTCGCATTTGTCCATGCTGTTGTATAAGTTAAGCTACTCGCCGTTCCACCAGCCGACGTTATGCGCGGCTCGCGGCGCGGGGAGGGAAGGGGGAGAGAGAATGCCGAGCACAAGGCGCGACGGCGCGCGCGAGCGCCTTGAGGTTTTCTTGTGTACGAGATGGCGCGCGCGTCGTCTTTTTCCTGGACAAGTCGGCGCGGGCGCCTTGTGACGCTCGTCACAAATCTCCCCCCCTAAACCGTAATTCGTCCGCAATTCTTGGTGTCGTCTTCTTGATCGATCTCCCTTTCTTCTCCTTGAACGCCCCGTCCTTGGGTGGGCGTCTCGTGGTTGGCTTCGCATGGTTACGAACGTCCCTCTTGATTGGTGATTACTGATAATGAATTTCGCCTTGCCCCTAGGTCATCTCCTGGTCTGCCTCACCCTCTCTCTCGGTCTTCTGGTCCCCCGGTACTTCGTGTTCCCCCCGCGTCCCAGGGATTTCCCTTATTGCCCAGCGACGGTTTCCAGCAACAGTCGCACTAACGCCCTCACCGATACCCGTCATGACCATCGATGGATAGGTCGGGGGGTGACGACGGCTATTAGTCGCTGCGGTGATGCTCCTGCTGACGGTGGGTCATCTCGTGTCCCGCGCGGCGATGTTGGTGCCGTGGGCCCATAGTTCGGAAACGGTCGATGACCTGCACGAGGCCGGGAGATCAGTGTTCGTGCCACCTCTCTTCCGAGCCCTGAGCGGTGATGTCTCCGCATGTGACTCATCACTAAAAGATTAAGTGCGGAGTTAAGGAATAGCTTCACCACTGATCCGGTCTAACTACCAAGGAAAAAAGGAAAGGGAAAACCAAGGGAAACCGGAGCGTCTCATCACGAACCTATAAGCCGAGCCTGGGACTGGCAACGTCGCGAGGGGAAGGGACATATCCCTTTAGCTCCGACACGGGGCACCTTCGCGTTTCGCCGACTCGAGCCCGTCTCGAGCACATAAACCATCGGGCAAAGCTGATCGGAATTCCGGAAGGGGCCCTCGTACCTAGGAGCCAATTTGGAGGAGAACCTCTGAGTTCCGCTCGATAACACGCGTACCCTGCGCAACACTTGGTCTCCCACCCTGAAACTCACATCTCGTCCACCCCGAATGTAGTACCTTTCTAGAGTGGCCCGTGCCCCGTCGATGTGGCGGACGACAAGGTCCCTCAACCCGTCTAATCGCCGCATACGGTCCTTCCATATCTCGGAGTCGATCCTCGAAACCAACTGAAACCAACCGAACAAAGCGTCCCTCTACCTCTCTTCTCAAGCTTTTGACCGGTTGCGGATGCCGGCCGAAGTTTAAAATTCGCATAGATGCAGGTCCCAATCGCGATGATCCGGTCCCACGAATATGGAGATCATGGTCTTTAAGGTCCGATTACTCCGCTCCACAGGGTTGGCTTGTGGGTGGTATGGTGGCGTTGTGACATGTTTCACCCCGTATCCTTCTAACATCTTCTTTAGCACATGATTATCAAACTCGGTACAATTGTCGCTCAAGAAATAATCCGGCATGTTCCATCTGAATAGGACTAAATCCTCGAAAGCCTTGGCGACTGCCTTGCCGTCAGCTTTCTTCAACGACTTTAATTCGACCCATCGAGTGAAGAGGTCCTGGAATAGCAGTATATACTTGTATTGCCCCTTGCTCGGGGGAAGCTCGATGACATCGGCAGCCACCACTGCCCAAGGTTTCTCCACGATGCGATGACCCATTAGCCCTTGTGGCCCTGTTTGCGTGGGCTTATGCCGTTGGCACTCGGAGCACTGGCGAACATAGGTTTTCGTATCCTGGTAGATTCCCGGCCAGTCGTAATCTCTCGTGATTCTGTCGTACGTCTTCCTGACGCCCAGATGGCCAGCTGACGGTTCCTCATGTGCCTCACGCAACACTCTCTCTCGGTGGTCCGTTGGTACAACAAGTTTCCAATTCTCTTGGTCCTCTGTCACGTTCTCCAAAATAGGATCCACCCTGCGCCTGTATAACATACCATCATGTACACTCCACACCGGAAACTTGTATGGGAATTCTATGACTTCCTTAACCCTCTGGGTGTACCATTCATCCTCACACGGTTCGAATGCAGCAATTTCTTCGAACTCGTTCTCGAAAATCCGGGACAACGCGTCCGGGACGTGGTGAATGGCTCCGCGTCTATGTATTATCTCAAAATCCCATTGCTGCATCTCTAGGGCCCAGCGGAACAGGCGGCCAGTAGGCACTTTCAGGTTCCGGAGCCAGCGAAGTGCGTTGTGGTCCGTAATTGCTGTGAACTTATAGCCTTCCAAGTACGGTCTCAATTTCTTGATCGACCACAGCAACGCCAAGCACACTTTTTCTGAGGTCGTACAGTTGCGCTCCGCCGCGGACAATACGCGATTCACGTAGACGATCGGACGCTCGCCATCCTGTCCCTCTTGCGTCAGTACTGCCCCGATCGCGTTATGGCGCACAACACACTGTACCGAGAATGGCTTCAAAAAATCCGGCCGTGCGAGCACTGGCGCGGTCGTCAATGCTTCCTTTAGTTTGTTGAACGCCTCTTCTTGATCTGTGTCCCAGGCCCATGGTTGGCCCTTCCGTAATAACTTAACTAACGGGATTTTCAGCTCCGAGTCTTTATCAATCAACCTTGAGTACCAGCCAACCATGCCTAGGAACCGACGCAGTTGCTTCACGGTCCTTGGGACTGGGTACTCTAACAATGGTCGTACTTTCTCTGGGTCCGGTCTGAGACCTTCACGGTCCAACAGGAAACCGAGGTACGCCACTTGAGAACAGCAAAATTCGCACTTCTTCCTATTCACGGATAGTCCTGCACCTCTGAGTCGTTTCAACACGCGCTCTAGGCAGGCCATGTGATCCTCAAACGATTCTGTCGCTACGATGATGTCGTCCAGGTATCCAAATACGTTGGTTTCATACTCTGGTCCGAACAGTGCGTCGATGAGCCGCTGGAAGGTCATGGGGGCGTTCGTCAGGCCGAACGGCATTCTGGTGAACTGCCAGAGACCTGATCCGGGTACTGCAAAGGCCGTGAACTTCCTGCTCTTTGCGTCCATTGGTATCTGGAAGTACGCTTCCTTTAGGTCTACCTTCGATGAGAATCTGGCCTTACGCAGTTTATCTAAGATAGAATCCATACTAGGTAACGGATAGGCGTCCTTGACGGTGACAGCGTTCAGGTCTCCGTAGTACACAGAACCGGAACGAACCGTCGGACTTTTTCATGATAACAGGCGCGCTGCTCCACTCACTGGCCGAGCGCTCGATCACTCCTTTCTCAATCATTTTCTTCACTTCATCCTGTGCTACTTGCATCATCATCGGCGACATGCGTCTCGGCCGGTGTTTGACTGGAGCCGCGTCCTGTACCTCTATTCTATGTTTGGTCAGGGTAGTCGCTCCCAATCGTTCAGCGGCCTCGGGCAACAACTTACATACGAGGTCCTCGACTAAGGTCCTTTGGTCCTCGCTGGCTTCGACGATACCCGCGCATTCGGCCGATATTGCTAACTCTTCCTTATCTGCCTCTTGTCCCGTGCGACTAAACTTTCTCCACCTACCGCCTGGTATACGCCACTGTCCAGGTCAAAGACGGGCTCTTCGACCTCCCAAATCTGGCAAAAGGCCATACCCAAAATAATGTCATGGTCCAGGAAACTCGCGGCTTTGACTGACAGCTCTCCGACAACTCGATCCACTTCTATTATTAGCGGTAGCTCGCCTAGCATGGTCGTCCCTCCGCCGAGAGCACTCCTCAGCCTCGTCGAGGTCGGCCGTAATCGATCCTTGAATCGCTCGGCTACTCGAGGTCCGACGACCGAAACTACAGCTCCAGGATCGAACAATGCGCGATAATTCCTCCCGTTCATCCCCACGGGAAGAAACAATCGATTCTCTAGCGTCGCTCCGGCTACCTCGGGTCCATCTTGGTCCGGGCCGATTCCTTCCTTCTGTACAGTTTTCTCCAGGTCCTGGGACTCCACAGGTCCTGATGTTCGATCTAACTCCGCTCCAACTCTACTCCCCCCCTGAACTTTACTGTGGGGAGGTCCCGGCGTTAGCCAGGCTGGAGCCATACCTCCCGGCCATCTCGGTGGCGGGAAGTCTAATTTCTTCAATACTTCGTTTAATCCGTAGTTAGCATTCTGCGGGGCACTCTTGGCTTCGGACGCTTTTCTCGCATCTATCGTTGGTCGGGGCGGCCTTACTATACACGGTCTCTCCTCCGCATACCACTTCGCTCCCTCGGTCTGCCGCTCTCTCGGGGACTTCCCGATCTGCACTTGACTTATCCAACAGTCCTCGATCTCACGATTCTCTCGCCCCTCACACCGGCCTCCGGTTTTCTCCTTCGGTACATTTCGCTCTAGCATCGTATGCTCCACTTGATCGGCTGCCTTACGCGTAGGCTTCTCCGGTTCACGCTTGACTTGCGGCTGGACGTCACCGCTTAGTGGCTCCTTTTTCTTCGGGATAGCTCCCTTGGACTCCGGTATGGGGTTTGGTCCTAACGGCGTCCCGAGGGTGAACGGGGGGACTGTTGCGTGCCCCCGTCCTCTCGTTTCCCAACCTCGAAGAGATGGGGGTGCAATCAGGGCAGTCACGGATTGCAACTCCCTCTCAGCCGCACCATTGGCACGACAGCGTGCTTCTCCGACTACTCGGGCAGTCGGTGGCATAATGGCCGCGTTGATGACACCGGTAGCATGAGATGCTCGGGCAGTTCGCCGCCCGGTGTCCTACTGCTCTACAGTGGAAGCACGAACCGTAGAACCGTCCGACTTCCCTGTCACGCGCTGGCGGCTAGCTTCTCCGAGTCTCCTCACGGCTTCGATTCTGCCACCGACCGAAGTCTTCGAATCGGCGACTCGGACGATGTGGGGATCGAATCCTTGGTTGCCGTGCTTCCCAACTTCTCGGCCGCTGTCGCGGTACGTTGGGAGATGACCGCCTCACGGCTGCAGCATAGCTCTGCGGTCTTTCCGGTTTGGTCGTCGTCATCGGTCTCGGCATCTGGGTCTCTACAGGTCCCTGTACAGCCGCTACCTCTCGGACCTTGGCTTTCGCTCCTTTGGTCCTCCTGCGTGTCTCCTTACTACATCCCTCGCTATCGGTCGACTCAGTCCTTCGGCCTCTATCACTCTGCGTCATGGCCGCGACCTTCGTCGCCTTGACCTTAGCTACGGCGGGAGCAGCGCTACGAAGTCTCATCTTTTCCTTCGCTGGTTGTGCGCTCCAGCGGTTTTGGAACTCCATTGTTCGCTCCATCTCGAGGCCATAGTGTGTTAATTCTGTAAAATTGGTGAACGTCTTGCGCACCATATAGACCTGATACTCTGGTCGTAAGTTGTTGGCAGCGAGCATCACCTGCTCGCTCAACGGCGGCGGCCTCCGGAAGTACGAGACAATGTGCCTGAACTTGGCGACGAAGGTGGCGACGGTCTCGCTGCGGTCCTGGGTTCTCGAATAAAGTTCCCTTCGTAGGTCATCCTCGCCCAGCTGATTGATGAATCTAAGCCTGAACGCCTCTTCAAAGGCCGCCCAGCTACTGGTCTCCGCCCGTATGGGTCGATACCACTGCTTAGCATCTCCTTTCAGGGTACTGGGGATCGCCCTGATTAATTCGCTCTCCGTCAGACGGGCTGAGTATCTACACTCTTCGAGGTCCGCTAGGTATTCTTCCGGATACTCCTGGTCGGTCCCCGAGAACTTGATGCCCCAGTCCTTTAGGATTCTCGCTGGCGAGTGCTGTCCGTAACCCCGACTGCTCCCGTGTGGACACGCACACGGGGGCGAGGTTGGCCTCACTGTGTCCCGTTCTAGGCTAGTGTTGCGGACGAGAGGTGACGGCGGACAACAATCTCGGCCAGGATTTTCGGTCCGTTCGGTCGGCGGGCGTTCTCGCGTCACGGTCGGTCCGCATTGTGCGGCTCTGCTTTCGGTCCGACCTACTTTGCTGGTTCCCGTCCTGGGGGTAGGTATACGCGTGGCTTCTGGTCGATCGCATCCTCCGTGTTGACTGTCCTCGTCAGACGCCACGTTTGCGTCGTCGTCGACCTCTTCCCTGACGCGAGGGCCTGATACGTTGCGGGCGATGCTCCTGCCATCGCCGATCACTCGTTGATTCGTTTGCGACTGAGGCGGAACGCTACGGCGCCGAATCATCTGGTCGAACTGTGATAGGATTGATCGACGATCAATCTCGTCCTGTAACCGCAGCCGCTCTTCCTCATTGCGTTCCATGGCCATCTGGAGTATGTGACCCATTTGCAGACTTGCCACCCGTTTCTGATCTTCCAGGCGGCGCAACGAAGCCTACTGGTCTGCCAGGCTGACCGTGGAAATGACCCCCGGGTTGATTGCAATCGGTTGGGAGGCTGACGTCGGTAGGGTGTTCCCCGCAGTATCCTAATCTTCCTCGTTCGTCCTCATTTGTCCAGGATATCTCTAGGGACGGATCCTGATTACGGAGCTTAGCCCTTAGAAGGCGTCTGTGTAGCGTATGACGGTCGCCATGCGTACTCGCACCTAGCGAGCTTAAGACGGCCTTTAGCTGGTCCTGGTCTAGACGGCGAATCCGACCGTACATCGCCCAGGCCCCATCGTACTGGTTCATAATCAGCTCCAAGGACGTGTTGCTCGTATCGCTCTTCACGGACGCCATGGTCACTTCTAGAGATTCTGCCTCGTCTATTCGCTCCTGTGTACGATTGCACGGTTCGAAACGCGATCTGCTTTGCCGTCCGGAATCATCAAACGGAGGCGGGATAGCGGACGAAAAACGGGGGTGCACGTGTGTGGGAGCAAAAAGGGTAGGCGGCCGAATCGCGTGCCAGCGGGATCGTGATACAATGAATTTCAAATTGTAACATTTATCAATTAAATCAAATAAATCTGGCGATTACCTTACCTTTTGTACCTAGAAGGGATCGAATGAGAGAGTAAAACAACTCGGCGAGCAAGATTTCAACTATCGGTTTTACAACACCGTCGATACTATCTCGTCTAGGTACTTCAATCTCTTCCATAATCTGATCCACTATTCTTGCAAATTCCACCCGATCGTAGATTTTTAGATTCAATTCTGACTTATCTTCCTGAAAGGGGAAACAACGCGAGGTGGCTGGCAAGCGATCGGAATTGTCCGATGGACATCAGCAAAGATATAAATATCTATAGAATTATAATAATGTGTGACAGTCAGTGAGTCAAATCAATCAATAGTAAATTTGTAACATATAATGAAATCAGTAAATGTACCGCAATCGACAATTAAGTTTAGGGCTACCATGCCCCAGGCTCGTCTCTCGATTCATCAATTTGTCGCGTAATCCGTAAATCCCCCATTAAATTATTATAAAAATTACATGAATTCACGAAAATCATTAAACAATTGAACTTATGCTTAACAATACAAAAAGAATGGGAACTTTTATGAAAGAAATTTAAAGCTATTTCATGTGAAAATGTGTGAGTCAAAATTTCTACTTAAGTAAGTTATAAGTCAACAAATTGTCATGATGTATAAAATTTAAGAAAGGTAAATAAATTTTGCATTGGTACATTGTCACCAAAGCATGTAAGTTGAGCACTTTTATATAATACAACCACTCGCTAATTTATCAGCTTTGGTATACACAATTCCTTTCTTACACAGTTTATGCACTTAACAAGCTACTGACATTAAAAAAAATTTTTTTTTCCTTTTTTTTTTTTTACGAAATTTCAAATTTTACAAATCTTTTTTATACATTTTTTGTTTGTCTGTTAATCTTGTCAATACTAAAGAGCACATTTATTAACAAGAATTCTCTATCTTTCTATCAATTAAGGTGAGAACCTTAAATGATTGGGAATTCCCAAGATAAGCAGGATTATGAAATAGCCTTTATCTTGTATGTGTTAGTAACCCTATCCAAAAAACTAATTTTAAAAACTAAATAGCCTATAAATAGCAAAACAATAACAAATAATATTTAAAGATTATTGTATTATTTTGACAGCATTAATAGCAAGGAATAACAGAATAAAATTGATTTTAATTTTTTTGTAGTCAAAATAAACAAATTTGAGATTTATTTTTATATTCGCTATAAGTTGAAAATTCAAAATTCCACCCAGTGCTATGGCAATAATTGATCTCCGTCACTCTTATGTTGCCAAATTTAATGTTAATAACAACAATTGTCGATTATTCTATTTTATATATATGTATACACACATTTATACAATAATTATAAATCTGCAATAGAATTGCAGAAAATCAAGCTTTAGTTGATTGAAAAAATTATGTTGCAATAGTGAAATTTTTTAAGAATTGATCAAAGATAATTTGAAATTTTTATGTCAAATAATAAAGGAAAGATTTTTTTTATTTAAAAAAAAAAAATATGCAATCAATCATAAAACATTTAAATTCAACTTAAAAGTCGTGTGCCAGTGACAAAAATAGTAAATATGAAGTAAAGCATAATATATACATAACTATATACACCTTTAATATTTAAATAATCTTAACGTATCACTTGAATCTTAAATTACATTGATGTATTGTGAATGTTAAGGTATTGCAAAATTTACACTAATCAGTAATTACAATATATTTTTAAAACAGTAAATTAGACCATTTTTAAAGCCTATTTTTTTTTTGCTTGAATCTCAAATTTTACTTTTTTGCAAAAATATAATATAATATAATCTAATTAAAAATGTTGATGCCAAAAAAACATTTTTTTTTTCATTCTTCGACAAAAAAAAACATTTTTCTCTTCCACAAAAAAATTTTTTTTTTTTCACACCAAAATAAATTAAATTTTTTTTTTTTTAGTCACTCTCAATCAATCTATCGATCGCGCACATCCGCCCGTACGGCAACGGTCGTTTCCGCTGCACGCGGTTGTACAGCGACACGTGGCGATAAATTTAATTTCGCGATCCCGACCGGCTGGGCCCCACGTTGGGCGCCATTTTTGTGATGCCGCGATCCGCTCTCCGAAAATTGAATTTTTATTTCGATCCCGGGGAGGTCGCGCACACACAAAAAAAAACTTTATTTTTACCTCCACTCACTTACCTCCTTTGCTGCAGAGGGGGTCCCGCCGGTCTGGGAGGGAAAGGCGTCAAATCAACAAGACAAAATAAAAACACAACAACGCGAAATCATCTTTTTTTTCTTTCTCTTTATTGCACGACACTGAATTACACTGTCCGGTGGTTCACAATCCGTGCGCGCCTATCTTAATCGCGCCCACCGAACCCGGGGGAGGATGTCGAGGGATGGGAAGAGGGGACAGGGAACACAAGGGAGAAACGGGGGAAAAGCACGCGAAAAGCTCACCAGAATACTCGCTGTCCACTGACGTCCGTCCTGCTGTCTCTCTCTCCAGCTCACCGTATCGGCCCTTATGGCTGCCCCCTTCTCGTCGGCTGGGCTTCGTCGGCTCTGCCCGTTCTATCTCTTCTGCTCACTATCTCTCTTCTCTCTTATTTTTTTCTCTTACTTCTGCGCACTATCTTCTCTTCTCTCTTAACTTCTTCTCTTACTTCTGCTCACTATCTTCTCTTACTTCTTCTCACTTTCTTTCTTACTTCTTCTCACTTTCTTTCTTACTTCCTTTCTCACTTCCTTCTCTTACTTCTTCTCACTTTCTTTCTTAATTCCTTTCTTACTTCCTTCTCGTACTTCTTCTCCTTTAGGCGGCCAACGACGCACTGCTACGATCTCTCGGTCTCTTTCTCTTCTTCTTCACGACTCGGCGGTTGAGCGCGGAGTCCCGCGCGTCTCGCTGCTCGCAGGGAAGAAGGAGGGAAAAAGGGGGGGAAAGTTCGGCGGCTGCCGGCGACGTCCAACCGCGGTCGTGACGTACCGAATCCGGACTTACAAAGAATCGGTTTGATGCATTTGCGCATATGAATTTTAAATTAACGTCTAATATTTTCTTTCTTTAGTGATTTACAGATTTAAACAAAATTTCTCGTTAGATTGCCAATAACAAAAAAGAATTATAATTATAGTTTAAATTCTTTCAATTATTTAATATAAAAGTTTCGATTAAATAACATAAAAATTTAATATTATTATATTTCATATTTACAAAAAAAAAAATTTTTTTTTTATTTGATTTTCATAGAATGTGGAAATAATTCTTACGTTCTAAATATAGATTGTAAAATTTACAATTATTATTAACCATAAAAAAAAAAGTAGAACAATTTAACTTTATCATTGATCATAACTCTTAATTGTTAGTGCAATCTATTATCATTAATTTCATTCACATTCATCAGTTATCTTATTAATTAATTTCTCTTATTTTATTCTAATTATTTCTAATCTATACTTATTATTTATTTATTCTTATTATCTAACTTATGCCTATTATTTCTAATTATCTCTCTTATCTATTACTATATTTCGAATTTATTCTTTTATTTATTCTTATTAACTAATTTACGTCTAATTTATTTCTAATTATTTCTATTTATTTTATTTATTTATATTATTTATTTTATTTATATTCTAAGTATTTCTATATTACATTCTGATTATCTATCTTTTTCTCCATATACGCTATTATCTCTCTTATCCTATTATTCTCTATTATTTCTATATACTATTATCTTCTATTATGCTATTAACCTTTATCATTTCTATTATCTATTATCTATGTGCCATTATCTTCTATCATCTCTCATTCTTATTTCATCTTCACTTTCACTTTGTCCTGTTCATTTATTCCTTTGATCCTTATTTTTTCTCATTCATTACCCTACTTAAATGTATCATCATTCTATTATTTATTCTCATTATCCCTTATGTCGATTATTTCTAACTTTTTTCCTTATTTATATTATTTTCTTATAATTTATTCTCATTATGTGCTTATGTCTATTCTTCTTTATTCTTATTTCATCTTTATTTTACTCGCTTTATCATTTCATCTGTACTTCCCTTTACCTTCTATTATTATTTATATATGTTTTTGTCTATCATTTTTCACTTACCTCAGAATTTCATTAACCTATTAGATCTGTCATTGTTCCTTCTTTTTTCTTTTTTTTTTCATAATTACTCTTCCCTTTTTTTTCAAATCTGTTTCTCTTTTCTTTTTTCATTAATTTATCACCATTTGGCCTTATCAACTTATCATTTGTTTCATTTGTGTTGGTCGTATATTTCATCCATGTATCTATCCTCATCATTTGTACTTTCCTATTTATTTTAGTCTTTAGATTCACTTTCTCTATCATCTCATTTAATTTATTTTTTTTTTCACCTTGTCTTCCTTATTATTCATATCTTTGTCCTTACATCACCACTATCCATTATTATCACCACCCATAATTACCACTATTCACTTACTTTATTATTTCATATGCACAAATTTGTCCTTTATTTATTTCATCTTCACATTCACTTGGTTGCGCGAGAAAACCTTCGCATTTGTCCATGCTGTTGTATAGGTTAAGCTACTCGCCGTTCCACCAGCCGACGGTTATGTGCAGCTCGTGGCGCGGGGAGGTAAGGGGGAGGGAGAATGCCGAGCACAAGGCGCGACGGTGCGCGCGAGCGCCCTGAGGTTTTCTTGTCCACGGGATGGCGCGCGCGTCGTCTTTTTCCTGGACAAGTCGGCGCGGGCGCCTTGTGACGCTCGTCACAATATATTGTGTTTTTTTAATATAAGTAGAATAAAAGAGAATAAAAGAGAACATTGATTAAACATATGGTTTAGTCGTGAGCAGTTAATTGGTTTTGTTCCTTATTATCTGTTTTTCTTCTCCCCCTCCCGAAATTTTTACTTATTTTTTTTTTGGGCTACTTGAATCTTCGTGATTGTTATGCGATATTGGGAGTCTATTGGAGTGTATTATTTTCTACCTTTATTAATTTGTATCAGGATATTATTTTTATTCAATATTTCCAGTATTTATATGTGGTCCACAATAATGGTTTCCGAACTTCCGTGGTTTTGGACCGGATAGCAGAAATACATAATCGCCTAGTTGAAGATTTTGCGGGGTTTAACTTATAATATTATTATTTAACGATTTATTTATTATTTAACGATCATAATATTTTTTTTATTTAATTTGGACGAAACAAGGTGGTCATAGGCAATTTTTTGTACACCGCTTAAGCAGTTCACAAGGTTGATGAGGTAATATTTATTGTAGGTACAAGGTCTGCTTCACTTAGTGGGTCTATTAATGGTAGTCGTGCGATTCTCCTGAACAAGATGTTGTAGTTAAGCGTAGGTAAGTCGAGCCAGTTATCGCATTCTTCGTCCTTTCATATATTGTTTCAGGTATTCTCCTAAGGCGTGCTGCGATCTTTTTAAAGAGCCGTTCGATTGCGGATGGAATGCTATTGTGTGAAGTTTTTTGATTTTGAAACGTTTTGCTATTCTATTCATCAGACTGCACAAGAAATTTATCCCTTGGTCATTAAGAATTACCTAAGGGTGTTCCAAATATGCAGGTCAATCTTTTTATAAAAGCGTGAGTGATAGTGGCGGATAAGGTATCTTGTAATGGAATCCCCATACAAAATTTCGAAAATTGGTCTTGAATTGCAAGGATGTATCGTTACCATTTTTGGTAGGTTTGCCTACTACGTCTAATGCTACCTTTTGCATTGGCACGCCGGGTGTGTCGGTAATTATCGTGGGCTGCTTTGTCTTTCGGCGAACTAATTTTTTTAATTGACATTCCAGGCATTGTTGGATTTTGCTCTGGATATCAACCTTTAAATTTTCCCAATAATACGTTTGCTTGATCTTACCATATGTTTTGGATACTCCCCGTTATCTATAGGAGATTTGTAGAGTTCTGCGAAGATTCCGTCTCGTTTTTCTATTGGTACATATATCAATGAATCAATGGATCTGTTCATAAATGTTCATCCATTCCAAGTTCTCAATGGATTTATGTCCAATGCTTATGATGGATTATTTCATTTTCGTCAAAATTTTGTCCAGAGTGTTTAAGGTCTCAGCAATGTTCGATTCAATTAACCAGAGGGATGATGGTTCTTCATCTCGAATGTATAAAGCGAAAGTTTTTACATTTTTTCCTTGCATTTGTTGCAATTCCTATACATTGATTCAGTTTTTTTTTGCTGTTAAATGACCTTTCTGGTGCTATCATCCCAGGGTTCACCTTTAATATTCACGAAAAGGATTAAGTTATCCTTTCGATGATCAAGTGATTCTCTTACTTACGATCATTTGTTTAAATTTTACCTAGTCTCTGGATTTCTGTTTGTTTGGTCTGAACATGTTGACTCTTCTAAATAGGAGTTTGAGTTCGTTCGCGACCTATGTCATATAGGTTTCTATGGTAGTTCCGAGGGTTCGACTTCGAACTCTTCGGTATGTAATGAGCATGTAATCGTACTCCGAAAGTCCAAAACGCCATTTCTATACGCGTGTGTTTAAATCGGCAGGGCAGTTTTAAACCATACTAGTGGTTTATGGTCGGTAACAAACGTTATTTTTCTGCCATATACGTATGATCGAAATTCCTCTACGCTATGAACAATTGTTAGCGCCCCCTTTTCATAGATTTCATATTTAAGTTCCGCATTACGCAGTACGCGCGAAGTATATGCAATTGGACGATCTTTTCCAATCTGTCCTTGTGATAGAACGCCTCCTACAGCGTACCTGTTTGGTTTTATCGAACCATCTGAAGGGCATATCCTATTGCAATAATTTCGTTAAAGACTTGACGATGACCAAAAAATTTTCGATGAATCTCCGGTAATATCCCGCTAATCCGAGGGATTGTCGCACGTTCTTTATGTCTTTAAGACATGGGAGTAGTTTTAGAGCCTCGATCTTCTTCGGATCAGGACTGGGACTGTGTTCGTTGAGACGATGTCCAAGGTAGTTCACTTCTTCAAGAATTCACGCTTATCAAATTGGAGTTTAGTCCTGCTTTTCTCAATCTGTTCATGAGCATTTGTATTTTGTCCAAATGGTGTGCTAAATGCGGTTTTATGGGCATCCCTAGGGTCCATCTTAATTTGGTGAAACATCGCTTATCGTTTTTTTATTTAACACTCTGTAATCAAGGACCATGTGCCATCGGGGGCGTCCTTGTGAGCATTTCTGTTCCTATACTATCCAGAGGGGACTGTTGTTAGATAAATCAGAATATTTGATTATGCCTTGATTCAACAAATCATTCACCTCTCTGTTTATTTCTTCCTTTAATGCGTGCGAGAATTTATATTAACGAGCGTTCACAGACTCTTCATCTGCTGTCTTAATTCGGTGCATTATTACATTTGTTCTAGGTAAAGGGTCTCCGGGCAAGAAGAAGACATCTCTGTTGCTTTCGACTAGTTCTTGTACATACTTTCGCTCACACGGATCTAAGTATTCGGTGCGTAAGATGTCTCGCACGAAGGGGGTTTGCACGCATATTATGTGTTTCACAGGAGGTCCTGTATTTTTTGAATTTGGCTTCTGAGAACCAACGTCTTGTTTCGTCAAAACATTTCCTTGAGTGTATATAAGGTTTTGTTAGGCATACTCTCATCTTCGAAACAATGATTTAGGAACCGATCGATTTCATCGCCGATGTATGACAGTTGTTCGTTTAATTCCTGATCATCGTAGTCGATTTCAACATCGCTGCTCTGATTGTCAGTCGGGGCGTTCGCGTATATTGAATCCGGTATGATTTCGGTTCTTTTTTCTTTCAATTCCGTTCTTATGGCTCAAGTAATTTTGAGGAAAAAATAAATTCAATGGGTTGCTCAGTTGTATGTAACTCTAATTTTTTAGTTTCGTAATTTATTCTTACATGGGCGTCGTTCAAATAACGGGCATCTTTAATACCGGAGTACGAAATTGGAAAATCATCGAGTATCACATGAAAATATGAAATCTCGTCCGTTACCTTGAGTTTTACGGTTCCTAACGTCGAAAACTGTTGTTCGCCTAGTCCGTTAAATGTACGTTTTGTATATCATTGATTTCAAATGGTGATAGTATTGTTCCTCTCTTTACTAGATTTCCATCTGATACCGTATCGATCAGGACTCTACTCCTGCGTTCGGGTTGCTGGTGGTTAATGTCCGAAGTAATTTTTTTTTCGATTTGTATATTGACGAGTTCATGATTGGCATGGGTGTAGGTAAGCCCTATGCGACCACACGTTTAACATTTGGGCTGATATTGAGACGCTGAGTCATTATTTGCTCGACAATAGTAGGCCTCATGCCCTGATTTATTACATAGTTGGCATGTAATCAGTGGTACTCTATAATTTCTCCTACAATCTCGATCAGTATGGCCTGGTTTATTATAGGTTGGACATTTAATCAGGGATCGACACTGGGCAGCAGTGCAGTTTCCTTTATTCTTTTTTTTATTCTGTGCTAATCCTCTTACGGCATATCGAGGCTGTGTGGCCCATTATTCCACAATAAGTCAAGGGGGAATTTCTAGGGATAGATTGCTCAGTCAATCCGCAAACTTACATCGGCCGTTTTTTAATAGTTGGTTTAAATAAATGAGCTTCTCTTTCATTCAAAGGCTTTTTATCTTTTTTTTAACACTTTTTCTGCACCTATTGTATTTTTAAAGAATTTGTCGAGAATTACGGTTTGCTTCACGCAAGGTAGTAGGTCTGATCTCAATCCTGCCCGAAAGGAATCTATAATATAGCTGTCGATTGTACCTTTATAAGTGGACGTGGGAGCTGCACGTATAGCGCGTTTATTAATTTCGTAAATTTGTGAGGCTGTATTCTTTAATCGACTGGCATATGATAATACAGTTTCGTTTTTCCTTTGGTATTCTATGCTCAATTCTTCTATTAGTTTTTCTTCTGTTTGGATGCGGAAAATGCTTCTCACAAATTTTCTTTAAGCTCGGCAACCGTTGCAAATCTGGTTCCTGATGTTGCACTTCGTTCTTCTCCTATAAGATGACTTTTTAAATATAAGGCGAATTTCTCCTCTAAATCGGGATCTATTAATTATCGAGTGTATTAAAAAAACTGTTGGAGCTCGTAGTTGATGCCGTCAGGGACTAGCCGAACGGTATCCTTCAATAATATTGTTTGCTCTTGCGCCATGACTTCGATTATACGTTTCGCGTAGCTAGGTCCGTCTGGGCGAAGAGTTAAAAAGAAAGTCGATTGGTCCTCAGGGAAGCTGAACGTTTCCGAAAGTATACGCTATAGACATCCTCGTTGTGCTGTTTGATCCTCGATGTTTATACGTGTAGGGGATTGTATGCGAGATGGTGCCTCTATGTGAATTTATAAATCAGTGCTTGATTATCGTTCGAACGGAGTGGAAGTTCCTTTACGATAAAAACTTTGTAGATTGCTTCTTTCCTGACCACACCAGGGTCTATTCCTGTTGGAGATTGTGCTTGAGATACAGGTGTGGCACGGGATATTTCTCGTGTTTCGAAAGCCTGTTTTTCGTCAGGAGTCTTCTTTCTGTATTCTCTTTTCTTTTCATTTCTTCTGATTTTAAATGTTCTAATCTTTTGGTTTCACTTCTTGTGAATGGCGTGAGCCCTTAAGGCAATGTTTTTCTTTCATATCTTACAGTTTGCTCTGCTCTTTTGCGAACAGGGAGTGTTTCTTAAAAATATAATACCTTTTTTATTCTTATTTTATTCAGAAAAAGAAATAATTTTTAGCATTAAATTATTGTTAATACATGGTCTTAAGTTTCTCCCAAGCAGTTTTGTATTTATTTTGGTATATACGTTGCTTTTGCTTATTTTATTTTTCTTATTTATTTTGTTTTGTTTATTTTTATCATTTATATTATTTATAAAAATAATTTTGATTCGGTTTGTTCTCTCTCCCTTTTTTTAGGAGAAAACATTTGAAATAGAATGTGAATTATTTTTTTAAAAACTGTATTTAGTGAATTATTTATTTAATCGTTTTTCGTTCGTTAATTGTTATTTTAAATAATTTTGTCTTCTTTAGGTGTACCCGTATTCAGTTGCGAATTTGGTTTGTAAATATATTTTTTTTTCTTTCTCTCTCTTTCTTTTTTTGATATGTCAAAATATTATATAATATATTTTTTCACTCCTTTTTTTTGTACTGTGTCATGAATCGTACAGTGTATGTGGCGCTGCCCTTGATATACTCTGAAACCGTAAAGTCCCTTTCTCTTAGTGTCCGCTACAGGCGTTATCGGTACTATTCTCGTAGTTCGTGCTTGGAATCATATTGTATGACAACGAGTGTATTCCTCTAGCTCGCTATTTTCATGCGGGACGGTTGAAGAAGTTCAGCGTCTTTACACTACGTTTGTGAGAGTTTTAGCGGACGCAGAGACATAAATTATCAGATAAGTTATTTTTTTATCTATGTGTTTTTACAATGAATCTTCCTTCTTGATTTTTCTTTTTGCGTAGTGTAAATAAGCATATATGCACATGCGTATACGTACTATACATGAGTATATGTACTATACATGACATATACATATATATATATATATGTTAGCGGGGGATTAATGGGTGTCCAATAAGTTACACAACACACAGGATAAATTGGGTTTTACTAATTTTTATTTATATAACAATGTCACTGGCAAAAACACAATAAGATCTAAACTTCACGCACCCGCGTCTCCTCTCTAAGTCTGCTCTCTCTCGTTTTTGCATTCAACGCATCAGCTCGCCTTTCCCCCACTCCTCCCTGCATTTTCATACATTCGGACTACATACTTTACATCCAATGTGATCACGGTCTTGACCGGTAGGTAGGGTCATTATGGCTAATTCGTCTTACCGAAAACGTAACGGTACATTATACGACGGGTTTTTACATAATTTTCTTAATGCTCATATGATTACACTATAATTTTCTCTAACACTCGGCCATCCTGCAATTTAGGTTTGTCCTCAAACCGTGTTAATACTATTAATATTTATTACATTAATTACACTTCTTAAAATTGACACTCCGTAAAATTGCGGGACTTTATTCTCCCTTGTACTTCTTCGCACGATTTTATCACTTTTGTCGCTTTCGTCATTCATATTTTCTGGTTCATTGGATATGCCTTACGCATCCTTTTCGCATTCGTTTTCCGTTTCATACCCTTTCCGTATCTTAATTTGACTTACGTGTGCCGTTGTGATATTTGCTTCGCTATTCTCATACGCTAACCTTCTAATTTTATACGTATCCGCAGGTAAAACGTCAACAATGACAATTGGACCCTTAAACTTCGATTGAAACTTGCAAGATTCGCCTGTCGCGATTGGATTCGTTTTTATATACACTATATCACCTACACTGTACTTCACATTCTTTAAACGCTTTGAGTCATATCGCTTCTTATATTTCTTTTGATAAATTTCTATACGCTCTCGAATCGCTTTTTGAATTTCTATAGGTAACTGATATGTTTCGCAGTTGGTTGTTAATGTTCACGTTAAACCTTCATCGAATCGTGGTAAGTATCCGTTTAGTGCTTCGAATGGTAACTTATTTGTAGATTTACTGATTGTAACGTTTAAATCGCGCTCTAGTTTCGTTATATTCTCATCCCAACCTGACTCTCCTACTGATATTACACCTGTTCTTATTGCGGGTATGATAGTACTCTTTAACCGTTCGACTTGCTTGGAGGTGTCGAATTGAATTTCAAGTATGCTTAATACCGTATTTCTCGAAAAATTTTGTAAACTCCGTGGACGTAAAAGAAGTTCCCCTATCAGAGATGATACGCAAAGGCACGCCAAATAAATTTACAAACGATTCGACCATTTTAACGGTAGTTTTTGCTTTCACATACTTCACTGCATAGAATTGGCAAGAATATATTTATATTCTTGCCAATTCTATGCAGTGAAGTATGCTACCACCATTCGTGGTGTACCATCTTTTTTCCTAACAATAAAAGCGGGACTCGCATACGGTGAGCTTGTTTCGACTATCATACCAGTTTCTTCACCCTCATTTACGATTAGCTCTAAATCGGATTTATCCCTAGCATTTAATTTATACGCCTCAGCACTATACGGTTTACTCCCCTTTTTCGTTTCAATATTCATTTCTAAAATATCTGTACAGCCGAACTCCCACGTATTTTTCGCCATACAGTGGCGATAACTTACTGGCAGATACTTTATCTAGAGAGCCCTTGGAAGTAGCTAGAAGTGAGTTAAAAAGTGAAGATTGGTACGAAAGATGTTTGAAGAATATCCAAAACGAACTAGGGAAATTCCCCGATTTGTGTATCACAAACGGACAATTGTATAAATATATTCTGCACACGTTAGACTTTAACGACACAGCAGCAAATCAACAATGGAAAGTGTCTGCCCCGAAAAAAGATGAAGAAACATCTATATACGTAAGAAACTGTATCAATTGTCAAAAATTTAAGGTAAAACAACAATGTCCTGCAGGTACCTTGTATGTAACTGCTGTCGATTAACCATGGAAGACAGTGGCTATCGATTTGGTAGGTACACTCACAAGATCTGCAAAACTTAATGTTTGGTTATTAGTAATGCAAGATAAATTTACCAAATGGGTTGAACTACAGGCACTACGAAAATCTACGGGAAAATCTGTTGCCACGAGAAAATAAATCTAAGGTTTCGTTGTTCTAAAACGATAATACCCGATAATGGACGACAGTTCGTATCGAAGGAGTTTACGAAATGTTGACAAAAACAGGTATACAACACGGGAAAACACCACCGTATACTCCCCAGTGTAATCCAATGGCAAGGGCAAACCGAGTAATCAAGACGATGATCTCACAATATATTCCCACGAATCAAAGAAATTAGGACGATCATTTAACGAAAATTACACATAGCTCAGAGTGAAGCACCCAAATATACGCCAGCATATCTAAATTTTGACAGAGAATTGCGTCCTCCGGGTTCTCTAGTATAGAAGAAAGGATGAGATGCCAAAACGCCATGTCAGAACCGTATACAAAAATTACATGATGCCTTAGAATTTGTCAGAGGTCAACAGGTAAGAAGTTTCTAAAAGCAACAACATTATTACAATCTACGCCGTCGAGTTTGGAAACCCACGATTGGTGAAAAAATATTTAAATGGACACATGAATTATCCAGTAAAACCGATGCCTTTAACGCGAAATTGGCGCCAACATTTGAAGGACCGTTCACAATGCATAAACAAGTATCACCGGTTATATATGACCTAGTAGATAATGACAAAGGGTAAGCCGCCATATTCATATTAAATATACGAGGCCCGCCAAAGATAATCTGATGTAAGATGATTTCTCGCCCTGACAACTAATAGAATGGAAGAAAATTCCAAGGTTCAAAGCAGTAATCATACAGCACCCTGACGAGCAAGAGCTCTGTCAGCGATTGTTGGAATTTAGTGTAGAAATCCAGTGCTATGGACAAATATTTTACGCATTTATAAACACTGCAGTGCTCATGTCTACAGTTTAGAGTGAGATAAGCCGGATACTCCAGGTCGGGCGTGGTGAAGTGACACATGGAACATATGAACTCCAATTAAATCGAGCTCCTCGGTACTCAAAAACACCACCAAAAATGTCAACCAGCCACACAATAAAGATAGATTTCCAATTCAAGAATAAAAGTTTTGAAGAAAGTTTAGCAGTTGTGGATGAGCAGCCAGTAGATATAATTTTTGGTATGAGAACCATCTCAAAAATATGCTACCGTATTCTACTACATGAACAATCACGAGCAGACGCTTGTTGCTACGTTTTGAATTTTCAGCTTTCGTAATTTCGTGTAACGGTGCGGCAACACGATATTAAGCCGATGAATCTTTATATTTCTTTCATATTTGGTGGTAGTGCTAAATTTAGTACAGTGATAACTTTTTGAAGATCGGTTTGTAAATCATTTTTTCCACTATATGGCCTAAGTATTTAGGCTTGATCGAATAAAGTTACATTTATCCGGAATCGGCTTCAATTTTACGATTTTCAAGCGGTTAAACACTTTTCTCAATGCATAAGGTGCCATCTCTGGAGTGGTTACTCTATCCAATAGTCTTTGAAACGTAGTCGGCACTGAGTACAGACTAAACAGCATTGCGTTAAATTCAAAAAGTGCTTTTCCCGCCACGGTAAAGACAGGGCTGCTTTCAGTTGTTAATGCTACTTGCCAGTATCCATTTTTTAAGTCGAGTGTCGACAGATATCGTACTCGTTGAAACTTATCTAATGTAGCATTTATTTGTGGTAACGGATGCGCGTCTTTCTTTGTCACTTTATTCACTTTTCTGAAGTCCACACAGAATCGCGCTTTTCCATCATTCTTTTTTACAATCACTACTGGTGAGTTCCATGGACTGCTGAATGGTCTGATCACTTTTTCCGCTTGTATATTATCAACTTCTTGATGAACAATTTCTTGTATAGCCTGATTTCTTGGTCGGTATTTTTGCTTAATTGGGGCCTTTTCCTCTAAGACGATTTTGTGTTGCAGGAGAGGAGTAGGGTCCTTAATATAGTTAAATTTATCCATTTCTGTTATTAAAACTACTTTTAATTTTCGTTGTTCTGTCGGATATAAATTTTGCAGACCACATGACGCTTCAATTGTACATACTTTATGTAACTGCTTGTTTGACGATTCGATGACTTCATGATTATTTAATATTATATGGAACACGAGTTTTTAAGAGTATCCATCCTCAACAGTATAGGATGATTCAATTCGTTCATCATTAAAAATTTTTGTTGAAATCTTATCCCCTGTACGTATATCGGTCCGGATATATTTTTTCCATAGTTGATTTTTGAAGCGTTTGCTAACACTGCAATACGACTACTTGGCTCACTATACCATCCGAATTTCATACCAATTTTACTAAACTGTTCACTTACGTGAGTACTCACAGAACCAGTATCTATAAGTGCTGATACTTCATGATCACCAATCATAACTTTCACGAAATGTCGATTATCTTTTTCTATTTTCAGTTGTTGATGGACTGAGCTGGGATTGGTGTAAGCGCTCGGTCTGCGGGGCGGTTCCCAACGAATGACATTTACACGAGTATAGATATTATCACGGCCACAATATTGAACAAAAATCTTTTTTTTGATTTGTACATTTAAATCGGTCATATCCGGTTTGTTTATACTTCCATTAATACTTATTCTATCCGTATATTGTAGCTATTTTATATTATAATTATGCACTCGGATTTCTGGTTTTCTTGGTTTAAATTCTGGTTTGTCTACTGATGTATTTGAATTTTTCTGTTGATCGTACTATTTTTTCGTTTCTAGATACTCTTCGACTCCTTGTACAATATCCGACGTAGAAGTGATTTTATCACGGCGTATGTTTAGGCGATATTCGGTGAGCATGTTATAGTACATAGTTTCGGTTTTTTACTCTTTTGAAAAACCGCCTCGACGTCTCATTAGTGTGTCGACGTTTACTAGGCGACAGATAAAATTTTCTTAGCCCTTCTTCTAATTCGGTAATTAAAGTTATGTTTAATTCTTCTAATTAAAGTTGGAGGCATAATTATTATGACTTATTCTATTAGTCCCTGTTCGGGCGCCATGTAACATTCTTATCCCTCTCGGTATAGCTTGCGCGGTATTTTCCAGAGTACTTTGAGAGGGAAGGAAGTATATCCAAGATCGCACGACGCATCAGGAAAATAATTATTATAAAAATATACATAGTATATTTTTATAATAAAAATAAAAAATGCTTTTATTCAGTAAAACTCTCTTGATCTAACATGATTCTATAACAAACAATAAAACGACAATAATTACTTAAATGTATTGAGTACTGAGAACTACTGCAACGACGAGCAAGAGAAGAAGAGGGGTCGACAACGGAAGCATCTTCGCGGCAAGTGGCTTTTATTATTATTTAAATTATTATCCCGACTATAGGGGAATTAGGAGTGATCCCCCTTTGCCCACCGTTGCGATATTTTCGTGAGTATTCAGGCCCATTTTCGTATTTTCGTAGTGCTGATTCCCGTATAGCAATTGTACATAACACCCGGATATTGTTCCAATACGTCAAGAAGCTACGAGCTGTCCACGTACCACTTTAATTCAATTCTATTCGTCAGTAAATATTGTATCTTTGTTAACACATTTCTATCGTCGTTGTCGTTTCTTACCGTCTACATTTTCCCTTCATTCCTATTTCTATTTCTGTCAATAGCCACTACCGATGTATGTGCTTACCGGAGTTTACGCACACACACAAGTATATAGCAGTAAACGCACCATAGTTTGCGATCACTCAACTACATAATAGAAAAGTTTTATATATTATTTACAATCACCTAACTTCTTCAGTAAATTTTTGTGAGTTAATACCATGAACAGTTGTGTTTGAAAATTTTTAACACTTTACTTACAACATGTTTTGTCTAAAAAACATGGCTTATAAAGATAAAATTCTTCGTGACAACGATAGTATTTAAAAGTACCGGTTGCGCAACGTTCAATACCGTTCTCACTTAGACTTATAACTTTATATTTATTTTATAATCGATCTTGGTCGTTTTCTTAGAATCAATAAGTACTGGCAAGTTGTTATACGGATAAATAGCTACGGTATATAAAAGAACCACAATTCTTCAATTTAAAGTGAAGAAAAATAACGGTCACGTGTGACTGTTTATCACGTGCCCAGACCTTATTTCAAGCGGGAACTACACTTACACAAGCTCCGACAATAGTAGTTATCTTATGTACATGAGCACTACTACATACGTTTTTCATGTACAGTAGCAAACCAAAGTGGAGTATCGCAATTTAAATTTCACGCTATAGATATTCCTTACCTACCAGGTGGGATAATTATTCTGGTGAATATTTTAACAAGAATTCATACATAAATATATACAGGTTTTTTCTATTAATATTTCAATTATAATATGTTGGACTTGGCGGATGAACATCTTAAACATATTAGTTAAGAATATTATAAATTTAAATTTAATTTAATTTAACGAATAAATAGATATTTATTTATTAAATACTAACAAATTCCTTAGTAATTTCATTGTCTCCTAAAATAAAATTTTTAATTATTAATAAAATTAAATAAAATTATTAATATTAAATATTCAGTGTGATTTTAGAACCGTGCCGCCGCGGCGGTACTCTTGGTCAAAATAAAATTTTTCAAAATGCAGGCCTACCATGCCTCGATCGCTAAAGCGAAGGACTTGTAACTTGGTGATCCGAGTTCAAATCCCGGTCCCGGTCGATTAACACAAGCACCACTGTAATAATTTACATGTGCTTTATTTACAAACACATCATAGACCTCCGTCGCTGTTTAGCACCAATATTTGGAAGCATAAATAGAGCCACATTAAATAACATAAAAAAAATAAAATTTTTCTTTTCATTTAATTTCATATTAAATTATTTAATTTAATTAAATGAACTTTTATTATTAAATACCAAAAGAAAAATTGAGAGTCGAGTGATAAGAGTAATATCTGATCAAAATAATGGAATACAAGTACATAGATATAGTAAAGTAATAACATCATATTTATAATAATTACACAATTGTTTATAAATTAACATACATTTACTAATTTCTTACCGCCAAGGTGAGTCACATGCGACGGTAAGTACTCCAGATAATATTATCTATGATACTGTAATATAACTAGCTATATTAGAGGAAATACACCAAAGTATCTAGTGCTTTGGTCCCCTAGCGCCCTGATACAATATATATATATATATTAGGTTGTCAAATATCTCCCTTCCGCTTTTTTGCTCTTCATTATGCTTCATAAAAATTGTTACAGCGATCGAATTTACTTCAAATATGTGCCGTTTTGTTCGATAATCTGTTTCCATCTAGACGGTAACATCGTCATACTCCTCTCGTAGAAATCCCTCTCCTTATTTGCGAAGAACTCGGACAGTCACATTTCACAAGCCTCTTTTGAGTCCAACTTTACACCACCAAGGGCATTCGACATAGACAGGAACAGGTGGTAGTCACTTGGCGCTATGTTTGGGCTATGTGGTGGATATGATAAAATCTCCCATCCGAACGTAGCTTCTGACGAGTCATCATCGAAGTCTGTGTTCTGACGCTGTCCCGGTGGAACACTACACCCTTCCTATTGGCCAATTGTGAACGCTTCTGGTCGATAGCCGGCTTCAAGCGGTTCAGTTGTCCACAGTAGATGGCAGAATTAAGCGTCTAGCCATATGGGAGCAGCTCATAGTGGATGATTCCCTTCCAATCCTACTGAACACACGGCAATACCTTCCTAGCCGTCAATCCCGCCTTGGCCACTGTTTGGAACGGTCCACGGGCGTTGGACCATGACCGTTCTCGCTTGATATTACCGTATATGATTCATTTTTAGTCGCCAGACGTTGATTCGGTCCAGAAGGTTTTTTTGCGTCAAATCATGCGGCACCGAAACATCATGCTTTTTTTGTATCCAACTTTCTGCAGATGGTTTGGTAACTAACTCTCATCTCCTGGTCGATGTCACGAGATACCACATGCCGGTCTAACTCGATAAATTCCATGATTTGATCGGTATTCGTCGTCATAGGTCTTCCGCCAGTTGGGTTATCCATTGTATCGTTTTCACCGGCTCGAAATCGTCGAAACCATTCCTCTGCGGTTCGAAGTCATAGCGTGCCATCCCACAAAACACCATTAATCTCACGGAACGTTTCTCTAGCGGATTTGCCTTTGACGAAGGAAAACTTTAAAACATCACGAATTTCGGCGTTAGTGAACTCTATGTTTACAGGTCTATAACTTTTGAACGCAATATCCAAACTAATCATGCATAGCGTCGTTTTGTATGTTATGTCAAGACCTTTTAAATGATGTAAAGTATGGCCAGATACGAGCTCTGTAGCGGATTGTACATAGCCGCGAAATTCATAAGACAAAAAGGCGAAAGCGAGATATTTGATAAGCTAATATATAAATATGTGGGGTTTATGCTTTTCATGTGTATTCTTTTTCTAAACTAAGATTTTTGAAAGAATAATTTGCCTAATTTCTATTAAAAACGTCACATAGAACCACTTACCGATTATATAAAAATTTTAATGACCAATAAATACCATCTTCTTGCCAATCGGAAATAAATAAACATCTCAGAACGGCAACATCCATAAATGTAGCAGCTTTAATATCGTTGTCAATTATTGACATTTTGGGTAATTGATCCTTCATTGAAGTAGTATTATTTTTATATTTCGAATCGCCGTGCATAGTTGATTCTTCATAATTTACTGGGAATTCTCCTTTGATATTCGAACATATGCTGTATGACGGAACGTAAAATAAATAAACTTGGTTAATTGATTAATTTTATGAACATTTCTATAAACTTAATTTTTCGTAAATCACTCAAGCCAAAAATAGAGGGTTTTAAGAATTTTTTCTTGGAGACAAAAATATTTCTTATGTACTAAATATTAATAATCTTTTTCAACAGTATTAAAAAATTAATAAGAACTAAAAAATGTTGAGATAGTGTTGTGCGCCATTGTTGCAAGGTAACAGGTATATTTTCAATTAACGTAATTTCTCCTATTTCTCATTGGGTGACTTACAACATAAAATGCAATTAGTTTTTTTTTAGTATCATAAAAAATTATAAAATTATATATTCTAATATTTAAACTTGTCCATCCGGACAAGTCTTCAATTAGGTAAGGGTGTTGGGGACAGTCAGACTGCACTTTACTAACAAAGAATTTTTTCAGCTCATATTTTATTCTCAGATTAGTCTACGGGGGTGAATATAAACAAGGACAGTCTGACTGTCATTATCATTTTAATTTAATTTTTAATTTAATTTTTATTTTTAATTTTTATTTTTTATTTTTATTATTTATTATTTGTATTTCTTATTTTTTATTTTTTATTGTTATTTTTATTTTTTATTTTTTAGTTTTTATTTTTATATTATTTTTATTTTTATTTTTATTTTATTTTATTTTTGGTTGAAATTGATTGGACTGTAAGACCAATAAAAAATATTTATTAATAACTACTAAAACTAAAATAAAATAAAATTAAGAATTACAAATAATAAAAATAAAATATATTCTATGTTTGTAAAAGAGAACCCGTCTGCCCTCACGCATTAAACAGTTTAGTTCTTGAAGGTGAACCTCGATCCCAAATTCCGTTAGTCTTTGAAGATGAACAATAGCGGTTAGAAATATCGGATTTTTAATATACATTTAAATTTGATCGGGTTAGTCAGATTACCTAAATAAAAATTACCTTCTTATCTAAAATAGAATATAGTTTATTTTGATTATTTTGATTATTTTTAATTTTATTTCTAGTAATAATTTCTATTTCAGATTGTTCGGGGGTGATTGCAAGATTAAGTGTAATTTATTAATAATAAATTTAATATTAATCAATAATATAATTTATTATTACATGAACACTATAGAAAAAATATTGTGTATAGAAACATGTGTTTAAGGTTTTTATACATTAAAACTATTGATTTTATTGATTTAACGATTAATCTGTTATGAAGTTGGGTTTATTGAAGGTGATATATATGTATATATAATACTTACAATAGTTGATTGTGTTATGGACTACGCTCTGACGGACTGCCATTTAAAACGGATTGTGTTTTCGCGGAAAATTGGAATTTTTTTGTAAACGGAAGGAGTCACGAGCTTTCGACTATTGGCCTTCCAACGTTTACCCAGTTGAAACAATAAGTTATGATTTAATGGTTATTTCCTGCTTTTAAACATCTATTATTTGAATTTAATAATTATTGATATTACAGTAATAAACATAATAATTAAACAGCGTAATCATCGATAGTAATAATTGTGGAAATAAACAATATCGATAGTCATTATTACTATCGATAAGTTAATAATACTCCTTTTTCATAATTGTTTTTACTTTATATTATCTTGGTTTTATTATAATATTACTTTTATTAATACTATTAGTGCATTCAAAATTATTGTATGGATCGTACTTATTTCAATATTAATTAATTATTTCATAATAAATGTGCTGTTTTCCACAGCTTTGTGGCAATTTTATAATCACATTTGTATACAAGCTTCGTCATTAGTCTTCGTTGATGAAACGTACGTAGGTTGCTTATGCGTAAAAAAATAAGTCTGAGATGGAACCGTAGTTCTTTAAACATCTTTTTTGAATACTTTTTTCTCGCGATTTAAACAGATGTTACATAAAAATCGCGGAGCTTCCTTTGACCGATTTATTATCCGCTACATATTTCGTGCCGTATCATCATGTTTTCCATTTCAGAAAATATTCTGCTTTTCTGCATGAGTGATATTTTACTTTTATACTCTAAATTCATTGCATTATGGGTGGAAATGTAAAATTATCTTAAAAGTTCTTGCATCACAATCTTCTATATAATATTCGTGCCTAACTCTTTTTTGGCATCCTCTTATATTTGGCATGTAGTACATTCGTGGTTTTCTGCGCCTTCTTTCTCTTGTTTCATGTACCATTCACAATATTCATCGGTTTGCGTTTTATTTTTGAAAAAATATGGGCAATCGCTACTTTTCAATTATTAAGTATGTTCATCCCTATTACAATTGTTTATACAATAATACACTACGCTAATATAATGACATTTAAATTGACCTTACTTATAATGACACCCGTAGAATCTGAAATTAAATTACTACTCAAAAGTAATCTGAGTAATTAAATTTATTATAATTTAAAAAATAACATAATCTGTATTCTATGATAATAGAACAAGCTGACTACGCAATCACCTTGTAAATATTCAACGTTTAGAATCACTCTGATTTATCTTCAAGGACCTAATTTATATTAGGTTAATTACATGTATAGAAAATATTAATGTTATATGTAGATCAAAATTTTATTTTACTACATAATTTAATATTAATAAAAAATTATAAGTCTAGTCAATTTACTTACTCTAATATTAAATTTACACGATAACAGCGCTACTTCGTGATGCGTCTTAGCCCGCCTCGGCCCTTGATTAATAAATCTGTAATTTTTACGCTTTTGCAAACGCGTTACTTGAATAAAGGAAAAAGAGAACAAGAGAACGATTATTGAAAGAAGAAACCGGACAGAAGTTTTTTTTTCTTTTAAGAAGAAGCAATAAAATTACATATCTTAACTTTCGGCTATCCTATGTGTCAGACGCATCCCCCGGTCTTATTTAGGCACACATATGGTGGAACGCCTTATATTTTCGTATTTCCGGCGATAGAACGGCCTCCGGCCCGTTCGGGATTTCCACTCTGGTAATTCGTCGTTCTGATTTAATGATTATGAGGCGCAACCCCTAGGTTGGGGAGAGATCCAGACGCGGGAGCGGGAATTGCATTGGTCGTGACCTCCACTTGATGATCTGCACTATTGGCTATAATTTTCTAGCTGCTAGGATCGCCTTGTGCGTCGATAGATAATTGCTGCTGGTCTGATGAGTCGGTCGGATGAGTCGAGTAAGAGAAGTATTCCTCGTCTTCACCCGTGGCCCCAAAATGCGGCGTCTCCAGGTCGTCGAGTCATCGGTCGAACTTTCAAAATTTCGGCGGTACACAATTTCATAATCGCTTCCATCTTTCCTAACATGTGATTGAAGTGATCTAATTTACATTCGACTCTTCATCAATCCATCATGAATTGCGTTTATTTGCTGACGAATCGTTAATAATTTAATCCTCTCCATTCTCTTATGGTGTTGTTTAACAATATTAACTAAATTAAACATTTAATAATCGCTCGATGTAATGCACAATCTAATTGATCATTTCTTGCGAATTAACATATTGGCTTAACGTAGTGATTTAAATTACAATATTTACATTTATCATTACTGGACTTTATCATACTTGGTAGCTTCGCTGAAGATGACAGGGCAGTAGTATTAGTCAGCCAATATGTTAGTGTTTGTGTGACATCTAGATCTGCTGCAATCGTATCATTGTGGTTTTTTCTCAGTATACGGTCTTTTTCAGGCATACTCACATATATTGTCCATTCTCTTGCTTCATTAGTTTCATTGAAGTCAAGCATATGTACAATATGACGATATAATCTATAGTTCTCGATGCGGCAATCCGGAAAATCTACATTATTTTTTACGGGTTTAAACATTTTCTTGTACACTTTATTATCTGTTTTTAAAATAGCATTCATTTCAACGGATTTTCAAGAGAGCATATAAGCCACGTTACTTCTGTGCCTTTTCAATACTGAATGTCGAAATTGGGATCATAGACTGTCCATCGTGTCAATCGTCCAGATGGATTATCAAGCTTTTCCAGTCACTGGAGAGATTGTTGATCTGTGACTAATGTAAATGAATAACCTTCCATATATTGACGCATTTTCCATATGCCCCACCGCACAGTTAATCACTCACCTGTGTCAATACTGCTCCTAGCTCGAGTAGACTTATATCTGTTTGCAGAACAAAGAGCAAATTCCAATTAAGAAGATGGCAATACTGGAGCTTCTTTTAAGTTTTTGTTTAGCTTTTCAAATGTTCTTTATTCTTCTTTTCATATTCAATCCATCTTCTTTTTTAATGAAATACTAAATTGAATAGAAGCTACTAATAATAGAATGGAGCAACAGTAGTTGACAAGTTTTTTATGAATCTTATATACCATGAAAATATGTCAAATAATCGCTTTAGTTTTTTTTTTTTATTTTCCAGTGGTGGAATATCTGATATTGCCTAGATTTCCTCAGGATTTATTCGTAACCTTTGCGCATTTACTACATTGAGTGAAACGTAGTTTGTAAAGATGCAAATTGGAATTTATCCGGCGGTTGAATTTTGCAGGTCTCAACTTTACAAATACTATTTTTAGAACATTTTTAATAACATAATTTAAAAAATAAAATATCTATAATAAATAAAATACAAATAAAAATATAATAAAAGTACTTTCTAGTTAGTGAAGTCGAATCGCGTCGAATCGCTACGTTTCATCCTCAGGACCTAACTAAAATGAAAAACCCAGCATGGTATTTTACATACCCCATTACCACTCTAAATTTATTATAATAATATAACATTTATAGGACCCCCCCCCCTTTTCCCATCAACTTAAATGTGATATACAACTTCTATATTAATAAGGAATGATAAGTGCTGTCCAATTTACTCAACTCTAACATTAAATTTACATTATTGGGATTTTTGAAAATATGAAGTGTCCAATGTAGCATTCCTTACAATCTATAAATTTATTTTGTAGACAACTCCAGTTAATCAATTAAAGTTTGATTTGCTACCCCATGCACCCTATTCGCCAGATTTAGCACCCTCGGATATTTTACTATACCCAGACTTGAAAAAATCGCTTGCTAGCCAAAGATTTTCCAAGAAAGAAAAGGTGATGTTGGCAATTAATGACTCTTATGAGAAGTTTGGCAATTCTTATTATAAAAAGGGTATCGAACTTAATGAAGATCTCTGGGAAAAGTGTATAGAGCTGAAAGGATAATCTCCTTACTTATTTAATTTAGTTCCACAACACAATACAACGCATCTATAATTTCTATTATTGATAGCTGGTGAAGCAAAAGTCACTATTTCACTTTCGAAAATATGTACAAATAATAATTGGAAATCCTGCATTTTTACACAATATTCTCCTCCCATAGATAATTTTATCGTCTTTATATTATAACTTTTCATCGATTTTAGCGAGCATCGTACGCCTAGGAATTGGTTACCTGCCGTCCTACTGGCCATCCCAGTTACCTGAGAGCGAAACGTACAAATAGTTATTTACTTATGCTAAACATGTGAACGTATTCTTAAAAATTGAAAGTTATATTTTGCACTATCGAGGACAGAAAATCTCACATCTAACCTAATCGTCGGTGACATAAATTTATTTTAATTATATAATTTAGTTCCACAAGACAATTTAGCGCATCTATATTTTTTTATCTATATGTTTCTATTATTAAATATATTATAGTATAAAGACTGTAAGACAGTTAAAAATATTTATTAATTTCAGAAAAAAATTCAACAAAAAAAAATTAACTCTTTAGGATTAATTATCTAGGATCTAGATATATCTTGGATTTATTCTACGTCTTGGATCTTACAAAAATTTGAGATTAAACTTCTAAGTGCCTAATTTAGAATCAATAGAGATCCAAATAGAAATCATTTCTACTATTAGTAAATATTATGAGCGAGACTCTAAAGTAGAGAACGACATTGTAATGAACACCTTAGAAACGCCTAAAAAGGATTCATATAGAAGTTCCAAAATTCGAAATGTTCCTGCAGCAGTATAAAAATAAATCATTATGCATCGTATTGTCACTGGTAATAAAAAGGGATTTATTATGATAATTCTAAACGCAGAAAGTCGATTAAAAAGTCCGAAAAGCCCGCCCTATCAACGCTGTAACAAAACTATTAACGTAAATAAGATATAAATAAGATAAATAACGTAGATAAGATATACTCTGCATATGACGAGATTAAAAGAGTGTCGTATTCTACAAATTGCCTCCGAGTCGTGTAACCATCAAAGGATCCTTATACAGAAGAATAAATCATCGTATTTGTATAGAGAAGTAAGGTATACAGAAGTATACATCATCGTATTTTTATAGAGAAGTAAGGTATACAGAATTATACATCATCGTATTTGTATACAAAAGTGATGTATGCAGAAGTCTACATGATTATACAGTATACATCATCGTATGGAACTTAGCTAATCCGTTTGAGATAATCATTACATCATAGACCAGAATAAAACAGACCAGGTATGAATCCATCATTTTTCATCAGGATAGTGTTCGGCCACATGTTGCGTTGGCGCTCAAAAACTTTTGAGAATAGTGGATCTCGAATTCTGCCTTACCAATCTCATAGTCCTGACCTGGCAACATTTGACTAACAGAAAGATGGGAAAAAAATTATAGCTTTCGATGGACGATAAATTGAATTTTTAATTGATTTGATCATGAAAATGCTACTTCTTAAGAGAACAAAATGTTGAATAATTATATAGCATTAAAGTTTAATAATAAATTAAATAAATGAAAAAAGAGATTGGATATTCATCAATGACTATTGAGTTTTATGTATCAAGGTTTGATTGTCTTATGATAATACTATATATATATATATATATATATATATATATACTATATATATATATATAGTATATATATATATATATATATAGTACAAGTAAACGATACTTTCCTTAAATCGTTGCATCTGCTAAAAGTTAGTCAGTACCATCCCTTTTCGGACTTAAACTCTCGCCCAAGCTCTAATCATCTAAACTTACAAAATGCAAACTATATTTAAATGTTTTAAATAATTAATATTTTTAAGTAATGATAAATTATGATTTTTGAGTATTATAAAGTAAGTCTATTATAAAGTAAGGCATTTCAAATTTTAAAAATCGGTTACTATTTACCGTTTTCAATGAAATATACAGGCGAACTTTTGTCACACCGACGAGCGGGGACGCCGCCTTCCCCAGCGAACGAGAACGAGCTGTTACCGGGGCTTGCCGTCGCCACCTCCTGTCGCCAGCGGAGTACACGAACACGTCAGAGTCGGACTGTAAGTGACAGCCCGTTCTTTTCTCTCTCCCTCTCTCCCCTAACTCCTCGCGCGCCGTCACCTCGGCGACCCTCAGCCTGCGCACCACGCGTCTTCGGGTATAAGCATTGTACGTCTGTTATCTATTAAAGCCACGTAAATTTTAAGTATTCGGTCGGAATACATTCATGGTCGGACGACAAACTGCTCGCTCTCATCTACCATAATCTACTCCCGGCGATACAGCAGTTAGTTCCGCGGGAGAAGATTACGAGCGTAAATCGGCTAATCGAGCTCGCTCGAGAGGTCGAATGCGTCCTCGACGCGGAGCGCAACGATAAGCCACCTCCGTCACCCGAGGACTGCATAATGCCCGAAGTGGTTTTCATGCGGCAGACACGTCTCGGATGCGCCCGAAGCCAAAGATCGCGGCCGTGGACGTGAAGCCACCCGAATTCAAAGCTTTAGTGCGAGAAGTTTTGCAAGAGGCGGACTTTAGAGCCCCCTCACCTGATTTAGAGGCGCCAGGTGTCGCAGCTCTTATGATGAAGTGGAACAGTCGCGACTCACGCCCGGGGTCCGCGCGTACATGGAAGACCGGAGCGTCGACCTCACCTAAGTCGGAGAGGAAGCCATCCTTCGGGGGAAAACTCGTGCGCAAGCACTTCAGCGACAGGAACAAAGGTCCGACAGCAGCTCCTGAGCGGCAGTTCATATGCTGGGGTTGTAGTTGTCCAGGCCATACCTGACGCAGCTGTCCCGAGTGTTCGGGAAATGCGAAAAAGGGCGAGTGATTGAGGTCCAACTCCCCCCTATGCTTCGTGAGACTCAGACCTCTAATGATCAGCAGGCAGCTGCGAGGACACAGGGTAATGTTGATTGCCCCCTCCTGTCTGTATAGGAGGAGCATCACGACCATGACTCCGCTGACTCAACCACAAGTGTCGACTCCGATGGGTATTCACGATGGTGGGTACAGGTGGGTATAGGCGAGTTTTGTATCCATGCACTGCTCGACGTAGGGGCTGCTTGTATAGCTCTCGGAGCAATCGGCTTGCAGGTTATATCTGACCTCGGTCGCGACCCTTTCCTGGATCTGGCGCTCGACTCGCCACGGGAAAAATTGTGCCGATAATAGGCCAGGTGGCCCTTCCGTTTACCATTGCAGACGTTGAAATGGAGCTAGACGTCATCATAATTCCAGTGTTGGAAAACGACTGTCTGGTCGGTGCAGACTTCTACTGCACTTTCAATGCGGTCATCCACCTGCGCGACAACACTATGTCGATCGGGGGTGCTATGGATTTCGTTCCGCTACAACTTCACCGTCTCAGTTACCTCGGCATATTCGCTTGTCTCTATAGGCTTGGCTGATATTGACGATATTCAACGTCGAGTTCTCGAGGAACTCCTCGACTGGATGCTGCCCCGGGCTGATCAGCATCTGGGCTACACGAATCTGTGATCATCGATCACGCGATCTAATGCCGATGTCACGTCGCGTAGATAAGGGCGACCACGTAGGACGCGAATTGTAACCCGTCGAAGGACTCAAGCGCGAGCTCCTGCGAAGCTGTATAACAGCGAAGGCGCCTGCCATTATGGCGTGCACCTGATAAGGCGAAAAACAGGTCGTCCCAGGAAGAGCCAGTGCTCAGCACTACCGCGAGACCAATCCCCCCTCCGCACTCGAGCCCAAGCCTAGATCCATCAACAGGCCATCTAGGTGCATAATGCACCTGCCGCTTTATTTTTCATCCTCTCCTTATTAAGACATGCCCCAGTTATGTATTGTGTAGTAATCCCTATCCTGACAAAATGGTCAACATGAGAGAGAGATGTTGGTTCGAGCTGCCACGCTTCGGCTACCAGCATCTGGAGGGGGCGTGTGACGGGGAACTCAAGCGCCCCATAGGCTTGTTTTCTCACGTCCCTATGCTCTCTCTTCCAGGGAATACCCCCAACCTCTACCTGGCAATGGCAGTTCGAGGAGCATATCCGGACGGTTGGAGGAGATACAGATAGATGAGGCTTCCTATTTATTGCCAGGCAAGCAAAGTCGAATTATCAGATTTCGAAGCCGGAAGAATGCTCCTCGAAGAGGACGTTGAACTGGAAAGGAAGAGGGAGAAAAAAAGGAAAGAAACCTGATAACGAGCTGAAAACCGGGAAAGGCTCCGAGAACGCCACTAGATTTCTAAAAAGGATGAAAGAAAAAAATGACAAACTGCCTCAAAGAGAAAAATAGTTAGATTAGATGGACAAGACCTTCCTACAGTTGGAAACGATTAGGGAAGACCCTAGACCGTAAACGACGAGACACCCTACCTAAAAGTCAGTAAGAAAAAACGACTTTAGAGGGCTAACGCCATAGTTTACATCCCAAACGGGAAAGCCAGCCAAAAGCGCTCAAGAGGAGGAGGAAAGAACACTGAAAAAGTGGCAACCCTCGACAAGCTCCGAGTCGCCCAAGGAATTTCAGATAGCCACCATTGATCGAAATGATCCAGATGGGAGGATGGGCTCCGAAAAGCGGCTGGAAGTGGAGTTAAGGATTCTGCAGGCTATCGCGAATAGACCAGAGGATGGGACCGACGAGGAAATAAACTTCGTACGCTGAAGGTGAGACATCCCAATGAATAGAAGCAGTAAGGCAAAACTGAAACTGCGGGTGATGCGAAATAATTTGAACCCCTGCGAAGCAGCGTCAGAAGACCTGATGCTGACCATGATGGAGAAGAATATAGATATTACCCATATACAAGGATCTTAGGAGACAAAATCCGAAGTTTAAGAACAAAAAGACTATTTCACTCCAAAATCGCAGGAAAGAAAATAGCGTGTATATAAGCAAAAAGAATTGTAAAACTTATGTTACTTTCACAATACAGCTGTAATGACGTGACGGCGGCTTTAATCGAGATGAAGGACAATGCACCGTTGATTGTTATACATGCCGTATGAAGAAGAATCCCCACCGCAGGAATTCCAGAGCCTGATGAAGCAAGACACCGACATAAGCAATCTATTGGTCATTGGATGCAATGCCAATGGTCATCATATCGAATGGGGAAGCAATGACATTAATGAAAGAGGTGAGTCAATGATGGATTATATACTTTCTACAAATCTAATTCTTAGAAATGAAGGCAACGTTCCGACGTTTGCGAATAGGGTTAAAAAGGAAATCATAGTTCTAACATTGTCCACAAATAGCGATAGGTTAGTGATAGAGGAATGAAGAGGTTCACTCTACTCGGGTCCTAGGAGGATCCTCATTACAATCGATCGGAATACTATATAAAATAGGGCTGTTAGGAATACAGAAAAAGCTCTCTAGAGCTTGAGGGAAATAATAGACAATAGGCTCCAAATCCAAATGACGGACTCCCCACACAAGTGGAACTAGAGAACGGAGTCAATAAACTGAGATACATCCTAGAAAAAGCCTTCCTAGTCACAACAAAAGGCCGGCTTTAAAAGGAACTCTGAGACTCAAAGAATCGAATTTGTGGAAAATGACCAACTATGGCCATACAGGGACCTCATAAGAGCTGAAGCAGCCTTCGGACTATATGGTTACCAAACTAGACTTCCAGATGGTAGGAAAATAGAGATACAGACAAAGAAAGACAGGGCAAACAACTCTAAAATAAACGAGGATGAAATCTCAATCTTCACATGTGGATCCAAAACGAAAAAGAGTATAGTCGGAGTTATATAGTCAAATAGACTCAAATGCAGGCAAAAATCTTAGCTGTTGACAAAGCGGAAAACGTTGTGAAGAATAAAAACTTGAAAAAGGCAACTATTTACACAGATAGCCAAGCTGCTTTAAAAGCCCTAGAGCTAAAATCGATTCGATCAAAGTCATGAGATGTCGGGAGGCACTGTCGTCGATTCGGAACTGTGAAGTCAGATTCTGCTGAGTATCAGGAAATATGGGTGTCGAAAGTAATATCAGAGAACAATGAATCTCGGTGAACTTCAACATCCACCGTTTGCGGCTAATTTTAGACCGTACAGCGACCGTTTCAATTTCCAAAGCAGATTTTTATTATCTACTGTTTTCACTCCCTCGGGTATGTGCATGTAAATATCATCATCTACCTCACCCTATAAGAAAGCTGTTTCTACATCTAACTGTCGGATTTCCCATTCGCAGTGGTTTGCTGTCGTTAAGAATCCCCTTAGTAACGGTACGCGAGAAACCGGCGCATACGTCTCACTGATCACATATTCATTATGATCTTTGCATCCACGTGTAACCAATCGCGCCTAATATGTAATCTCTACAGTTTTGAATACTTCCTTTTCTGTCAGAGATCTGATTTCCCTGTTCATGGCATCTAACCAGCATTTGCTGTCACGAGAGGTGACTGCTTCACGATAGCTAACCGGGTCCTTGTTTATTGAGATATGAATACATGGTGTCGCCATGAATAATTTGCAAAGGCTTGTCTGCTCTAGTTCTTATTTTACGAAACGGCAATTTCACACTTTTAATTAACAAGCAAAGATCATAGTTTTCTATTTCAGACACGTCAGAGAATTCATCTATCAAATCTGGATTAGGCATTGCAAACCATTTAACGTACTTTACTGATGCGTGTCCTAACCTAGTGTGCCATAGCATGGCTTTAGACAGTGATTTATAGTTATTTTGATCTCGGTTTTTGTAGTCTATCTTGGGTTCCGCTGTGTCTTCCGATTCATTATTACATACAATTTCGCTCAAATTACTTATCTCATCAGCATGTTTCGACTCGATCTGTATACTTTTCAACGGATTTATTTGCTATTTTTCTTCCGATTTTTTCGACCCTGTTTTACTACGCGTGTTCACTGCTACACTTGAATTTTCGGTCATTAATCCGTTACCATTTTTCTGCTCAGGTATTTTCAGAGAAATAGTTTGAACGGTGATTTATAGTGACCGGTGAGAATTCTTTCTTTCGTCTGAGTGTCTACTATATCTATTCTTTCGATATTCAGATAAATTTCCATTCCGCTTTCTACAAATTTCCTAAATAACTATAGATTTCTCGCCACGCCCTTTGAATACATTTTCGATATTCACGTTTCCGGCAAGCCTATTATTTTTCCACTCAGCGCGCGAGCTTTTACTGTACCCTCTGTATCAATATTCAAAAATTTATTTTTATATATTATTTTTAATATTTTTCAAGATTAATTTTGAACCAGAAATATGCTCAGTGGCACCTCAATCCGCAATGAAATCACACAATAATAGTTCATTATGGTTACTAAATTTGGTTAACTCGTTAGTACGTCAATTCAATATGATTGATGATTATATCACGGGCTTTGAACATGTCAGGACTTTGAACAGATTTTAAATAATCCGCAAAAAATTTCAAATCGTATATCATTAGTGAACATATACTTTCTGAAAGAATTATTTTCTTTATTAGAACATGAAAGAAATTTTTCAAATAATATTTCAAATGAAATGTTAGAATTTGCAATATCAGATGCAGATATATCCTTATTTATATCAATATTGTTATTTGAATTATTAGAAATATCTTTGCTCTCTTCGACACCAGATTCGACAATCTCATTGTTCCTGCTGTGACTCGTTGTCACAGGCTGAGTATCAGCGAACGAGCAGCTCGAATCTGCCTTCAAATGAAGCGATTTATTATTTGAATCTACTGCTATCTGATCGACATTAAAAATTTTAGAATTATTAATATAATTGAAGTCTGGTAATTTTACATGAGAATCGGTGTCTTCTACCTGAAAGGTGGGTGGAACATACTCGTAGTGCATATAATTTATAGATGGCCTCACCTCCTTTCATCTCTCCTGCTTGGATACTCGAGCCGCCAGGCTCTTGACAATAACATCTCTCATGCCTGCGGACAGTTCTTCGTGTGGATTAAAATTCCTCTGATCTAAAGAGAAAGGCACATTTCATTGATAAATTCCATGTCCTCGTGCGCGATCTTCTATGAACTTTCAAGAACCTGCAATGGCATTAATCTATTAAAATTTTGACTCGACCTCAGCGAGTTTTGAAATTCGACCTCGAATTTCTTTATCTTTCCATTGATTTGGAAATACTCTCAGTCAATGACATCACATCAAGTTGGGATATATTTCCCGACGACACGTTAGAGTTAATTTTTAGCTTCAAATTAACTGGCTGTACCTCAATTTCAGATTCTACTGACTTGGGTATCGTACACTGACAGCGATCGTTGATAACCATTTCTTTCACTTTTACCACGTTTTCATCGGTTGTTGACGTGCTTTCGCATCCGGGTCGTTCATCATCTTTAACTTTTTCGCGGCCATCTTGCAAACGCTTATACCACTCGTAAATCCTTGCTTTACTCATAGCAGACTCACAATATGCCTTTGTTAACATTTTACAAACTGCACTACACTTTATTTCATTTTTTCCTCAAAATTGAATACAAATTATTTGCACCATTTTTTCTCACAAACGAAAATCGCCGAGCTCAAAAAACACATCTAACGTTCTCGGTTGTCTGCAAATAAAAAAATGTTATACAAGCGGACTTTCCAAACCCGGTAACAAGAATTTAAAAATTCCCGTTACTTTTTAAAACACTTTATATTCATATATATATATATATATATATATATATATATATATATATATATTATATCCGCACACTTATGCGCGGTTACGTGTATTTACACGGTCGTTGTACGTTGCTGGCCGGCTGCGCTGGACCTGAAATGGGAAAAGGAGGAGATGCGAAATAACGCGAACGGGCGTGTATATTGAATACGCATTTATTAACACACTGCAATTCCGGTAATAATATATACACAGATAACTCAGCGCGCGGCGACGACCTTTTCCTACGGGAGCGGATTCCGCGAGCGCGGGGAAATATCGAACGGCAGTGAGTGGGATGTGGGATTAACGCGGTGCGTAGCTTCTAGCCGGCGGGGATGAGGAGCGGCCGTACGACCATGGCGCGCTTAGACTCGAGGACGCGCACTCTTCCACATGTAATAAATAGAGGATACTTGCCGCGACGACGCTCCGTCGTGGCTTCCTCTTGTTCTTGATGTTTTTCGCTTTCATCCTTCCTTCCTTCCTTCTCTCTTTCCCTTATTGGGTCTCTTTATATATATCTCTGGGCGTTATGGCTTCCTTCCTTTCTTCCGTCCTTCTTTCTCGCTTCGTTCTCGCGTGGGCGATCGCACAACGATCGAGCAGCTATAGAATTAGCACGCGGAAATATATTTAAGTATACAATCCGAATCACCGGGACATGGTGATCACCGCCGGGATAGGTGCTGGAGATGGAGATATTATTTTTGCTGGAACTCTCTCTCTAGATTTTACATTCTTTCGATTCGATAGCTGGGCGGTGAACATTTCTTCTCCTCGTACTTCTCCTTCTTCGCGATGGTCGCGCACTCTCGCGGCTCGCGCTTCGCGCGTTTTCGCTGTCGCGCGCGAACACTCGGTTTTCACCAAAACGCGGGGGAACGCGAGAACCGGCAAATTTAGCCGGTTACAATATATATATATATATATATATATTTATATATATATATATTTATATATATATATATATATATTTATATATATATATATATATATTTATATATATATATATATATATTTATATATATATATATATATATTTATATATATATATATATTTATATATATATATATATATATATTTATATATATATATATATATATATATTTATATATATATATATATTGAATATATTGATAAAACAATTGAAGGTTTAATTTATTGTTTAATTTATTGTTATTCTGGATAATTTATTTATTCTTTTTCGGGAGAGATTTTGTTTTGGAACAGCGATTTTCCCTATTGTCAAAGCAATTTAAGATATTAATTAATTAAAACAATTGAATTGTACTTTTGTCGACTGCCCATATACAAATTAATAAATATTTTTTTACTGGTCTTACAATCCAATCAATTCAATCTAAAAATAAAATAAAAATAAAAATAAAAATAAAAAATAAAAATAAAAATAAATAAAAAAATAAAATAAAAATTAAAAATAAAAATTAAATTAAAAATTTAATATAGAATATAAGGTTTAGATTAGAATATAAGGTTTAGATTAGTCCCTGATGAGGAGCCGTAGTGAGCTCGAAACGTTGGACAAGTCTTCAATTAGATAAGGGCGTTGGGGACAGTCAAACTGCACTTTACTAACAAAGAATTTTTCAGCTAATATTTTACTTTCAGATTAATCTACGGGGGTGAATGTAAACAAGGACAGTCTGACTGTCATTATAATTTTAATTTAATTTTTAATTTAATTTTTATTTTTAATTTTTATTTTATTTTTTTTATTGATTTTTATTTTTATTTTTTATTTTTATTTTTATTTTTATTTTATTTTTAGATTGAATTGATTGGACTATAAGACCAATAAAAAAATATTTATCAATTTAAGATATAACAGTTTTTGTTAACATGAATCGCATAACTCTAGAACTTTTTTCCAGTGATATTCAACATAACCTATTCTTTAATTTAAGCTACTGTTCATTAATTTATCAAATATCACAGTTAATCAAGTCAAGTCAAGTCAAGTGCAGTATCATAGTCAAGTATCAGAGTTACACGATTTTAAAATCCAATTTTTTAAATTTTTTAACAAAATTTGTATTTCTATCGACTTGTTTTTATAATAAATGTGCTATAATGTTAAACCTATATATGTTTTTTATTCTACCTTCTTTGCTCACAATTTTTTTTTTTTTTAATATATCTGTTATCTATTAAAAGTTATATAATTTTCAGGAAAATTATTTAGGTCAAAAAAATCTAATTTTCTTGCTTAATTAAATTTTTCAAAATAATTTACCAATTTTTATTACATCTCAATAGTTTCACCTTATCAGTCGTCTAGTCGTATCTATTCATTCAAGAGATTTTGACATTGATACAAAATCGCGTAGATTTTCCATTGTGCGGCGGCGTCCATACACGATCGACTAATTTTTATTTAAAATTTTCGCCAAAATAGTTTACAGTGTTTTCTCTGCCTAACGGCTAACAGAAACAACTTAGAGCTATGTCGATTCCAAATCCCATCCACTGTGTTTACATGGCGCTTTGCTCGCCGCTCCAGCGCTTGCTGTACCTATCGACTCACGATAATCTAATTTAAAGTTAGATTTAATAAAGGTTTTTTTAGATCAATCAAATTTGTTTTTTGTTATTTTTAAAATACTTGTCTCTTGACATATTCGCCCTAACTACAACATTATAATAGATTCTCCCATGATATTGAACATGCAGACTCAAGAGTATATACTTCGAATTAATCTGACATAGAAAGGGAACAAGTGGAATTGAATAAGCAGTCAAATTCACAGGGAAAACACAGGCATCTAGACTTTTCAATACGATATTTTCGATATGTTGATACATTTATCAAACGTACCCGATAACGATGAAGTCATCACATTCGAATTCTGTGATAAAAATAGAAAAGTGAGTTTATAATAGATGATTTAGAAAGTTAGATTATTTGAAAGCAAATTAATTTGGTGTAGATGGATAAATGCAGGAGCAAATGCGATAAATAATGAGCAAGAATTCACAGTAAAATCAGGACAAGATATAAGAAAGAGTAAAAGATTGGTCGAGAGAGATGTCAGGTAATTAACTATAGCGGAAGTAATTAGTCCCATCTGACAAATTATATTCTATTATCGAAAATCCATAGAGATTCTGTCAACTATCGAGAAACAATTAGATCTGATTATAGTACGCAATGGAAGCAAACCATATTGTCTGAAACCCGTGCGATAAAGGATATCGGGCTTTATAAGGTAATAGATAGTAAAGCTTCATTATCGAATATTCAAGACTGATGGATTTTTCAGGGAAAGCCAACTGAAAATAATCAGAAAAAATACAAGGTTTAATTAGTTATAAGGGACTTTACAGTTATAAACACATGCCCGCTAAGCGATTATTATGCTCCTGTATGGCGATAGCACTAGTACGTTTGATTATTTTAATTATGCCAATAAGTTTAATTTACAGGTAGAACAATTAGACATAGACACTGCGGTTTGGTATAAGGAACTTAACGAAGAAATTTACTTAAGTACCATCGACGATGGAATAGACATTCCTCGTAAAAGAAACCATGCATGGCCGCTAAAGAATTCATTCTACTGTTTGAGAATTAGCCGAAAAAATGGAACAATAAGGTCACTGAAGTAATCAGAAAATACAACTACACCTCTTGGAATTTAGATTTATGTCTGTTTGTAAACACATAAAATAATCATATTGTATTGTGCTGCTGTATTTGTACGACATTCTGATCCTAAATTGTTATAAAAAGAAAATATATAGACTAAAGTTGGATCTGAGCCAAGAATTCAAAGTAATAGAATTCGCAGAACTAAAAGAGTTTTTAGACATTATAATCGAACTAAATAAAAAAATGAGAAAAATGAAACTCATATATATATATACATACATTAGGTTGAACCTACGATTCTCGAATGGAAACGCTAAAACGAATATGTAAGTATTTTGCTGGCACAAGAGATGAAGGCTGATAAAGGTAGAATTCGAAATAAAATAGTTTATTCTGTCTATAACGATACTGTTTAGTTTCACATTTACCTGAATATTTGGTCATCAGAATTTTCCTCGTTATTTCTCTGCGTATCTACTTCAGCAATAGAAGTTACTTTGTTCTTTGTCAGTGTTGACTTGGAGAAGTTATTTGGTCTACCCATTGTAACATGAAAAATACTAGCTTCCCCCTATAAATGTATATATCAATTTTAAAATATTAATTAAAAATTATAATAAGGATTATACATTTTTATTTTTTCTTACTGCAAATATGGTCGACACTTCTTGCACAGCATCCATGCTGCTTTCAGGTTCGTCAAGTGAAGGAAGTGTAAATATCACCTATGTTAAGTTTAATTTATTAACATGTAATCATTGTTAGTATCAAGCTCAACAATCATATTATATTAATATAAAAAAAGTATGCTATTTTTAACTTCGTACTTATTTGAATCATTCAATAGAGAACAAATTGTAAACGTATGGACGATATGCTTCCAAGGTAATGTTAGTCATAATAATTTACATATGTCCGATTCTTAAATTAGTTTAGTGTTATTATAAACGGGATAGTCTGATTTTTATTACAGTAGGACACGAAGGGCAATAAAATTATTTATTAGTTGGTTAAAAAACAGTCCATACATCAACGGCTGGTCGCATTAGTTATTGGAGTAGTTAGTTATCGCATTCGTTTTCTTCTTGTTAATAACATATTAAAATTTGTGATTTGATAAAATATAAATTATTAATATTTGTATGAATTCTTTAATTCTAGTTCTGAATTTTTTCAGCAAACTACATAAAATATATCTCATATCATTCAGATATATATGAGATGTGTTAAATGCGGATATTTCATATTACATTTCACTTTTATGATTGAGATACACCACCGAAATATAAATGATATATACCTTACGACTATCAAATTCACTCTCGCATATGCGGACAGTATAAATTGAATCAAAAAATAAAATTAGTACGATAAAATATAGCAAGATTTTATAGCAAATTTAAAAAGTAGAAAAAGAGAATGCAGACGTTCGAATGCGCGCTCTCTCTCTCTCTCTCTCTCTCTCTCTCTCTCTGTTTCTCTCTTTTTCTATGTGGCGGAGACCGCATCACGCGAATAGATGCGCCGCGATAGGGGGAAATCGGCCACAGCAAAAATTTGGGAAGCTACGAAAACTTCGCGTAGCCAGGTATGGCGCCGTATGGTGCGCTAAGATGTAAGCGCTTGTTCCTGTTGCAAATTGAAATCGCACGACCTGATTGTAAAATTTCGTAAAAAATTTTGTAAAAATCGACTTATCATTAAGATGATGAAGAAGAGCACCGTAAAAACAGCGGCTGTAACACCACAAGAAGGAGATACTGGCAAGACGACACAGTACCCAGTCCTTCTGAAGTTACGAATTCCACCGCTGATAAAGAAGAATGAAAGAATGTGGATAAACTGAATGAAAAAAATTGAGCCATAGTAGTAAGTAAAAAGACCATGCGACAAGCCCAGAAGAGTTAGAAATCTACGGTGACTGTCGACTACTCAATATAGAGGAGCACTATAACTAACAATGACGGGACCAAAGAATTTAAAAGACTAAAACGCTAGACGAGCTCTGACGTCATCGTTATCAGACGGGCCGAAGGGAAGTCCTAAACTGTAGTACTGGGGGCACTTCGTGCAGGACTGTGGACCGGATGTCAGAGCCATGCGACAAACCAAAACGGGTGAGCGGAGAACTATTGATCGAACTGAGAAACACCAAACTCGCGAAGCGCTGCACAAAGCGCTGCAGACTGTTGTATGACGGAGGAGGGGGTACGTTAAATCATACTGCCTGACTATCGAGGACGTTCGATACCTGGGAATGTCGCTTGAGTCCAAGTTAACCTTCCGGCAACAAATCAAACAGAGCGAAATAGCCGGGTCATGACCAAGGCTGGAGGACCAAGATCCATTATGCTTTCAGAGCAAAATCTATTATACTTTCCAGAGTGGAGGTATGGACCGATGCACTAAAGGTTGAAATGTACAAAAAAAGAATGGCGGCAGTGCAGCGTAAAGGGATATTACGCATTACGCAGACATTACGAGCTCCTATAGGATGCTTTCTGGAACGGCGGTGCTCGTTATCGCATGTGTCATACCTATTGACTTTGAAGTAGAAAAGAGAATATATATAATTCAACAAGTATTCTCGTCAGTTCGAAGGCGAATGAGCGACTAAAGCGATCAGGATGGTCAAACGGCAGAAGTGCTCGGAGGAAGACCCGAGAGGACGATGGACGGCTAGACTGAGTCATCAGATTCAGCCATGGTTCCATCTACTGCACGGGGAGGTGAGCTATCATCTCACGCAGCTCCTGTCTGAGCTCGGGCGGTTTCGGCGCCATTTCTACAAAATGGGAAAGGCCTCGGATCCGTCCTGCGGTTGCGCCCCTCGGGACGATGCCCTCCATACGTTTTTCCAGTGTTATACGTTCCGTCCAGATAGGGAGCGTCTTGAAAAGGAGATGGGCACCAATGATAGGCACCGTGCAGAGACGTCCACGAACAAAATCGTAGGCTTCAGGAGGAAAGGGCCCCTTAAGGGTTAACATGGTGACGCGGTACAGAAGTAATGTCCACGTGGGCGGTTTCTGGGCCGTTTATACGCACCACTAGAGAGGAGGTTTAGTGCATGCCCGCCGACTCCAACCTATAGCTCTTCTCAGAGCTGCGCGAAGCAGTCGAGGGGATGTAGGAAACTACCACATATCCGGGGACCTGTTCGCGGGATCAATAAAGAATATTTCTCCTCCTCTATATTAAAAAAAAAAAAAAACAAAAAATAGAATACGAGCGTTTCCGAAGACAAAAATATCAACTTTAATTTTTCTTTAAATAATTATTATTATGATAAATTGTTGTAAAAATTAACATTATTATTTTCATTTTAAATAAATATTCTAGAAAAATAAATCATAGCAAAAAATAAATCATAAATCAAGACAGCGCCGAAATCATTAGAAGAATACTAGTGTCCTCAAGGCAGTCATCGCAAATTAGCATTATAATTATTATAATTATAATGCGACCATTATTATCATATTTCTGTAAAATTATTATTAATATAGTTTTTCGGCAGCTCGATACGAAATTAGTCCAGCTGTGGTGTAAATAGCCGATCGACTAATTTTTTTTTATAAAAAAGCGAGTTTTCCACCCCAAAAACTTTTTCTTGGCGATACGGCCCAAAGAGGCTCCCTAGAGCTACGTTGACTTCAGAGCTCTAATAATACTGTCCATCCGAAATCCTCAATATTACAGTCATGATCCTGGTTGCGTGACACTCCACTGAAGACCAGCAGTGTCTACTATCCCGACCGAATGCGAGTGAAGCTTGACCTTGCTTGCGTGGAGCTCCATGAAAGATAAGCGTTCTCTCCTCTTTTTTCCTGGTGAAAAGGATTCGTTCGTTCTCCACATGCGCCCTAGCCACAGTAAAAGTATATAAATATATATATATATATATATATATATATATATATATATATATATAGTGCGCGAGATTATTGTAATAAGTGCGTATAACTATAAGTTGTAAATACCCTTCCAAACAAGCGTGCGGCATATAGTTTAATAAGGTACAGTATAAAATTTAACAAAAGCAATCAGTCTTGTTTTGTTACAGATCAGAGTGCCCGACGTCAGCGGTTTGTTTTATTATAATATCTTATGTAAAGTTTAATAGAATATATTTTTTTTATTTTTTATATATAAAATAATTGATTACTGAACCGATTTTACTGAAAAGACCTTCAAATTGATCTTAGCACTATTACATAAGCTATCCCGAGGGGAAAGGGAAACGTTCTTTTTTTTTGAGGAGTCTAATTAATGCTATTTATGCATCACTAATGTCCGTTGAGTAATAACATTCTTGGAGAACGGCCACTGAAATGTGTGTGACTCGACATAGAATTCATGTCACTATGCACTAAAAATATATCTCCTTGATGTTGCACCGACACCAGCCCGGAACTGTTATTAACATTACTTCAGCCTGGGCGAGAATTCTTGCGTAGCCCATTTACGGGCATTCCTTTCGTCCTAGAATCTCATACATACTCGAAACTGCATTCATTCTTAAGAATCTTTCAATATCCAGACATTCATCCTCATTTGCTCCAAAACGCATCCGTAACGTATTTTGCGCTCAACCACCAGCTGTCCATGTCCGTCGTCATAAGTCTCGTCACGTTTTCTGGCCTGATCGCGCCTATCCTCGTCTGTAGCCCTAGTCGTAATTTACCTAGTCCAATGCTCGCACCTGAAGAACGTGTTCTCTACAGCGACCCAAGCCCACCAATACTTACATTACAGAGACGTAATACTTTTCATCCTTCAGAGATATTTATGGAAGTATCCATGTCCGGAAAGAAACTTTATAAGGTAGAATTTCAGCTCCCCCTTGTTGCCGCCCCTTTCATGGACCGATTTCGGTTATTAGGTTTCTCGACCATTGTCCTCGTTCGTCTATCATTCACCGTCTTTATCCATTATTCAGTCGCAGTGTCTTTCCTTCCTACATTCGGGCTCTACTTGTGAATACGCTTTTCTTCAGTTGCAAGCAGATGGATGGGAAGAAACCTACGATCAAGAAAACCGCGCTCTCAGATACAGTGCGATAAGCACACGCGATTCTTGACGCACCCACCTTTTGCACGCTTTTCATGGCACTCACATGTTTTCTTACATTCATCGAGTCGGCCCACATTTACATCCCATAAAGCAAGATTGAGAGGTTAACGCTCATCAGCAGTCTTCGTACGTTCTGTTTAAGTCCGTTCATGTTGTTCATCTGTCTGCTTGGAGCCTTGATCTTCTCTGCTGACTCATTCCTCATTTTCCGTAGGTGAGGCCAGAAGCTTAGCTTCGCATCCTAGGTGATTTCAAGACACTTACCTTCACTCCTGGCCTCCAACCTTTCCGTCTCTACCGTCAACGAGACAACCGTTTCCATACGTCTAGGAATTAGCAGCAATAACTCGGCCTTTTGCAGGGCGAGCTTCAGTTCGTGGTCTGTCCTCCATTCAATTACCCGTCTCATGACCTCATTCGGTTTTAACTGAATCAAGTGATAGTCGCGTGCAATTATCACGGCTGCCACATCGTCAGCATAGGCAACGAGGCGTACGTCCAAGGGCATGTCCAGTCTTAATAAGCCAATGAGCTATAGCTTCCAGTATTCGGGGTCCAGGATGGATCCCTACGTCACCCCTGCTATCGCGCGTTTCCGTTTCTTTTTGTCCAATGTCTTGTACGTCAGTCTTCGATCCCGGAAATACGACCGTATGATACATAGAAAGATGTTCTTCACGTTACCTAGACACCAGATTGTCGACCGTCGTTTCCTAAATCCATGTTGGTGTTCGGATAGGTTTCTGGCATTTTTAATCCTCTCTAGCAGTTGTGGTCTTTGCAGGAGCTCCAAAAGCGTCGCTGCCATATGAAGTAGGCAGAGAGGTCTGTATGAAGAAGGTAAATCAGGATCCCCTTTAGTCTTACTGATGAGAACCAATGGAGCCTCCTTCCAAAGTCTGTTAAAAACTCCCTGCACTAGGTATCGGTAGTACAACTCCAAAAGGATATCCGGGCAACGTAAAGCGACCAACCAATGTACCTCGCTAGGTATACCATCGAGACCTGGAACCTTGTTACACTTTCACGCAGTCGAAACCCTCTCGAGCTCTTCCCGTGTGAAGAGAGGGATATCTGCCTCTGTCGTTTCGTTCTTCACGTTCATTCTGTCAGGATGGATCTAAAAAAGTCCTTGAACTATCTACTCCATCATTTCCGCGCCTCGTAATTCAGCGAACCTCGGCCTCCCAGTGTTCGTGTTACAATTTTGTGACCGTTTCTCCAGGGGTCCAAATTCATCTCATGCTTCAAACAGGTTCTTCTGTAATCCGTGATCTCCTTCGTCCACCAGTATGTCTGTCATCTGTTGCGTATGTTGCTAAGTCTAAAAACTAGTCGTTGCTAAAAACCAGTCGAAGCCATCGCTGGTGCCTCTACCCTGTCCCGATTTGTCTTCTTTTGAGGTACCTCCCGTGAGGAAGGTTCTGTAGTTTACTGCCTTTCGATATCGTCAGTGTCTAGTTGTTTGCAGTTCCACCCGGCAGATCTTGTGCCTCGCCCTTCCTTCTGTTTCACTGCGTTTATCAGTTCGAAGGCAATAGAATGATGATGACTCGCCGCATAACCCTCGATTACCCGCCACGCCCTAGCCCTAATTCGGATTCTGTTCGAGGCCAAAATGACATCTCGTATGGAGTAGAATTATCATACCCAGCTTGTCTGTATGTCGATGTCGTTCCTTTGTTAAGTACTGTCAGGTCCAGCCTTGCGGCCGTCTCCAGTAGTCTGATACTTCTCACCACTGCAAAGGTAACACTCATCACAACTCTGACTGTGCCCATGGGAATGACCCTCGAGACCGCACCGCCAGCGGAAATTTCGTGTGTCCGGTACTATACAATCTTTTCTTAGATGACCGAAACCCAAGCACTGGTAACATCGCAAGACGCGTATCCTGCTTCTTATTCGACAATTGAGCAATCGGAGTCTGATACGTCCTTTCCTTAAAAGATTAGTAGGTTCTTTCGCGCTGTATTCGCATTCCTCCTTTCTGTTTCCTCTACTATTAACGTCGAAGACGTTAGGCCGACGCTCTGCGGTTCGATCTGTTTCCTGATTAACACGATCACGATGTACCCGTCGATCGTCACACAGTCCAGCTCCAGGAAATCCAGTGTCACCGTGGTTGTCAGTTCTTTCCACTGTCCAGTCTGTCCAACGGCGTCTTAGAGAACCTGTCTGATGTTCGTCTCGTTATCGCGTCTAGCCAGCTTCAGCAGTACCGCGCCGTCCTTCATCTTTCTTATTGTTGTGTTTTTTTCACTAAGACTGTTTTTGATCACTACGCTGACATTTTTGTATGCCAGTCCGTTTCCTCTTTTTACTTAGGGCTCTACTTATTATGTAAAATTACTCTTGCAATTTACTTTTAGCAGCATCCCAAGTTGCTGGCGATCTATTCACATTCACTCCAACATATCCATCTATACGTACATTCACACTGCTACCTGTCACAGTTTCTGATACGCCAACCAGGATGCCTACTGTAGTATTAGGAGAGTTCCATTGACTCTGCTGAGTCGTTTGCAGACGGCATCCAAGAGCCTGCTATCTTCTTTTTACTTTTCATCTTTACTAAATTAATTTTTTCTTAAATGTGTTATATGTGTGTCTCAGGCTGTGATTGTCAGGAGAATAAGTTGTTGAAGTTGACGTTTCATCCTGAATGTTCCCTGTACTTAAGCCCTCCAACATTTCGGTGGCATCGGCTACCCCGCCCCCCGCCGCTACGTCTGGCAGCAGGGTCTACTACAAGAACTTGACGACGCCCTACCATTATGTCGTGCAGCCTTCCATGTTGACTATACTGGGTTGGGGTCCCGTACTTGTGGCTGCCAAGGATTGCCATCTGGTTTTACAACTGTACCCTCTGGAAGGGAGATCTAATGGTATCTCAAACTGTTCGCAATTATACTTGAGAGATGGAAGTCACCCGTTTATAGACTGTCCATCGCCACCATGCACCGGAAATACCCATAGGGTTCCCGATATGCTCCCCAGTCAGAGCACGGCAGACTTACAGATATGTGAATGTGTGAATGATGAGTGTGTGGAAAGACGGGCGAATACCACTATTTTCGCTCGAAGTTCTTAGCCGCGGTCACTTGTTGGTCACTCTCAGGAATGCTAATTTCGTGACTGTCCGTAAATGATCGGTTCAGTGAGGAATTATGTTAGCCATCGCGACGGTGTAATCCAATCTGATCCTGTCCTATCTCTGTCAGGCAGGTCAGAATATGTCAGCCTACCTTTTGTTGTGTTATTCCAGATTTCCTGCCAGTTATCTAGATATCGATCTAATATTCTCGCGCGGCACACCGTTGCTCCTCAATTGAAGCTGCATTTTTACTGTTTACGTAAAGTTCCGCTCTACACTTGCATTCTAGCATGATGAGAAGTTTTCCTGCTATCACTGCTAGGGCGTCTGTTGAGGTGGTCCTATATGCATCGGTGACTCTAATAAGTGTATACCTTTGAGTAATTGCGAAATAGCGTTGCTAATCTAAAGACATCAAATCGTGCCAACGTGCCGGTACATAGACAGCGATAAGGGTGAACAACCCCGTATAGATAGTACTAAGTGCCTTAAATTTAAGGCCCCATTCTCATCTTGCCAGGCGTCCAATCCTGTTAAACAAAGCTATAGATTTGAATTGTACCGCTTCCAAATGGCAGCCGATTTTAAATTGTTCGTCCAAGTGGAAGTTCGACGTATCGTACACTTTCTAATCTTCTCCCTCGAGCTGCCGCTCTTAAGCAGAGGAGTAACTTTTGGGTGAAGGGTTCCTTTCAAGGACAATATTGCACATTTATGAGAGGCCGGCCTCATTTTATTGAGGCGTCATCAAGATTCCTCTTCTTCAATGTAACTATGGCCTATCCTTTCGATTTCTGTACGCGAGTTTCCCTCCATAAGGACTACAATGGCATCGGCGTAAGCGATGGCCTGGCACCCTAGGTTTGAGAGCTGCCAGACAAGAGGATCAAGAACAAGGTTCAACAGAATTGGGCCAAGTACGGATCCCTACGGGCCTCTTTTACTGATCCCAAGTTGTACTTCCTCAAAGCGATATCGTATGAGGACTCCACGACCTTTCAGGTAATTTCTTATTAACTTATAGAGCTCCCTGGGGCACGCTTCGTTTTTCAGTGCTATTAATAGAGCGGATATCACCGCCAGACATTGTCAAAGACGCCTTTTATGAAAATATCTCCTGCAGGAAAATTGCTACAAAATATTTTCTGTACGATTCTCTCACAGACTGAAGCAACTGAACTATGGCATCCGCAGTAGATTAGCCTTTCTTAAAGACGAATTGTCTTGGAGATATTTGTGTTTCATTGATCCTATTTAGTCTGTTCAGAATAAAAGCTTCAAGGGCTTTCCTAGTATTGGTAATAGAAATATGGGCCGGTATAATGCAGGCTCCTCAGGCTCTTTGTCTTCTCCTTTCGGATTGTGACGACTTGGCCAACCTTTCACCTTTTGGAAAAAACGAAAAATCCCAAGCATGAGTTGCATATGTTGATCAGGTCCTGCCGGATGATCAGCAGTGCTATTCGACTAATGACCCAGTCAAAGCTGTCAGGACAAGAGGCCTTGCCCATCTTGATCTTGGCCAAAACCTGTTCCAACTCGGCGAGATTGAATTCAACCACAGCTCCCCTGGGCGGAAGGATATTCGTCATATAGCTCATATGCTTCGGCTCTTGCGTTTCATTCTCTATATTGTTTGTAGTGAATAGGGTGTTTAATACTGCCGTTGCAGTCCGTCGTATACGTGTCTTGATCAAGGCAGAGGTTGCATGCAGCTTACTTGATAGACAGCCTAACTACTTGAATTCGGTAAGCTATGCCCCAAGGATTCTGATTACCCTTCACTGTGAGAAAGTTTTGCCATTTGGTCTCTTTAGTATGCCTGAGTCTACGGACATACTCCTTCCTGTCCGCTTTGTATTCTTTCTTGAACTGTTGGAATACTCGATAAGCTTGATTTGTAGCCTACTATTTACATACTCTCTTTTACTGTTCATCCTGTCTAGTTAAGTGTCCCACCAGGGAACCCTTCTACTAGCTACCCTACTCCTCGATTTGGCAGCACGGCACGCTTTCCTCAAAGTGGCTGTTAATGAGAGAACTCTCTCGATTGTCTCCATTATGGAGCCTGGGAATTTTTTTACGGACCTCGTCCCATTCATCCTCGAGTACAGTACAGAAGATATCCCAGTTCACCTTCTGCGTGGAGTATCGCTTAAGCATCTGTGACTGCTTTACAACACCTATACTTGCAGATGTGCCTGCTCCATTAAGGTCAAACGTGATCATTCTATGATCACTCGAGGTCCAGACCATTCTGACGGTCCATTCTATGATGACTGTCTGGAGACTCGTGGAGACAAATGTTACGTCCACATTTACTTATCCAACTTTGTTCGAAACCGTAGCGACACTACCTGGTACATTGGCAATCCAGAGATTCCACTGCATAAAGTTTTCGAATTCCTCCTCTTACGATCGCTGCGATCAGATACCCACAGGGGAGACCTGGCATTAGAATCGGCACGTTATTATCACTATCCTCCCTTAACTGCGTGCATCACCTTATTTATGTGTATAAGGTGCACCCCTATTTCATAGCTCAGCTGGAAGTACCGCTAACCACATCCACAAAGTGCGCATCCTCATCTCCGTCACCGAAAAGTATGAGTTTGTATGGTGCGTCAGTTTTAGCACTTTCACTTAAGGATGGACGACTACTACTGCCGCTCAGAAGATATGCCGGCCACGTATACCATTCTGATGCGCAGGCCGAACCCCTCCATGCGGCCATTGCGCTGCTATGGCTCGTGGAAAAGCAGGATGTCTACTCCATTTTCTATGCATTTGATTTTTATTTCAGGTGCGCTCTTCTAGCGCAAAGTGCAGAACAGATCCACTTTGACTCTTTCGTGCTCTACTGTCCATAATCCTTGGAGTTCACTACTCCCCATGGCAGCTTTATATGCTGGACACTTAATATCCATAGAACTATGATTACTTGCTCTTTTACTTTTTTTGCAGATTGCGCACTTTGGCGCTGATTCATTTTTCGTCTAATCTTTGCTGTCATGCACCCCCCTATACTGCAGTAGGAGCAGAATTGTTTTCCTTTACAGTGCTTGGCTATGTGTCCGTAGCCTTGGCACTTGTAACACATAGTGCTTCTAAGGCAGTCTTGCACACAGCAAGATAGTCATTCGATGTAAATTCTCTTTCTTTCAAGAAATTTGGCCCAGATGCTCGGGGTGAGCATCTCTACCGCCCACTACATTGCAGTGTCATTCCTCTTGCCCGTTTGGAAGCAGGGTTTGAAGAATTCTGAGAATTCGTCAGTCGACAAGCACAGCCCCTCGTTTTGATCGTATATAGCTGATGTCACCTCATCTTGGGACATGTCCTTGGAAACTTTCATAGATAATGAGTCTCGCCTTGCTCCTTGTTGGGATTCTATTTCGAAAAGCTCTGTAATTAGAGCTTTTACCTCATTGTACAATAAAGCGGATGCCTTTAACGTGAAATTTGAAGGACCGTTCACAGTGCACAAATAGATATTACCGGTTATCTTTTACGTACTAGATAATCAAAAGATATATTCATTCATGTCATATTCATATTAATGATATGAAACCAGTCCAAGATAATCTTATTAAAGATGGTCTGTCACCCTGAAAATGAATATACAGAAGGAAACATTAACAATCACATTCAGTAATTCTGCAGCATCTCAACTAGCAGAAGCACTGCCTGAGAAAGTAAGAATGCTGTACTATGGATGGACGTTTTATGCGTTCATAAACACTCATGTCTATAGCGTCAAGTGAAGTCGACCGGATGTTGCTGAAGTGACGCATGGAGCAAACGAATACCTAAACCTCGCGTATATACACAAACGATACCGAAGATGCCAACTAGCTACACGCCAAAAATAGAATTTAGATTCATAGATAATGAGTAGGAAGAAATTTTCGCCGTAATAGACAAGCATCCAGTAAATATTATTTTTGGTATCAGAACCTTCACAAAAATAGGCTATCGTATGCTACTACATGCGCGATCACTAGCAGCACGAGAAAAGCGCGCGTAAAAAAGGAAGCAAAAGAAACGTGCGATTCGTCGGTTGCTGAAGAGAGTGATCCATTCTCTTGAGACGGTATCAACAGATTCTAAAGAGATGAGCGACAGCGAATAATGTAAGTTAAGAATATCCTCAGATACATCTATATGAATAATAATCAATCGAAATTACTGATAGCGTATGTCATGTTCGATGTCTTACCGTCTTACCGTCCTTCGAAAGGAAAATATACGTAATCCCAGAAAATAATCTAAAAAAAAAACAAGGTCAAATGAACTTGATAGGTACTAATCTAAATAATATAGAAATTAAAATTAGTATTAACATCACCGAGCACCCGAACTAATCTAAAAGTGCCCAGATACTGATAATTTAAATATTACCAACTCAATTATTTAAAAAATATTTTACTATTACATTATCTAAAGTTACTGTAAAATAATAGTTTAATCAAATCGATAAAATAAAATATCACTTTTCCGACTGCTTCGCATCTCTCCATTTAGGATGTTAAACTTTAAAACAGAAAATGAACAATCATCGGTCATACTATACATCGGTCTAGTTATTACTTACAAAAATGAAATACAATCCGCTTCTTTGTTCGCCTGTTTTACCTCCAAACTATACAGTTACTTAAGATTCTATAGCACATATTCTATTAACTAATATTACATTTAAATATAAATTTAAAAGTAAATAGTAATTAAGAAAAGAAAGAATAACTGATTATGTACGAAGAAAATAGGCACCAGAGATTCGCGAGAGGAATAATAAACAATACGACTAACATAGGCACAAAAACGATCACAAATCGAAGGAAAATCCCGAACAAGCTGTGAATTAATATTACATTTACTATCGGATGCATAACTTTGCTTCGACCGATTTATAATAGATGGCAGTAATGGCAAATGGTATTCGAAATAAATAGATTGTAGATGTCATACAATAAGCTTAGATATTTATAAACATAACGTCATCGAAATATTAGTCGATCTGTGTCTGCATCATAAAGTGATTCTCGATTAAATATGTGAGCTGACGAGCCCACATCTCCTCATTTTGCGGGAGGTTGTAATTTGTAATATGTATGATGTATATAATATGTATGATAATTTGAACTGCTGTATTATTTAGAAATTTGCGGCAAACGCTCATCAATTACTTTCAAATACCTATGGTGAGGCCTCTATTACGTGCCGAGAGTAATTTCAACGCGTCGAGTACGGTTATTTTTATGTAGAAGAGTAGCATTGCAGTGGGCGAAAGGCGGCGAGAAGGCTTTCGAAGATGCAAAATCGGAGGCATCATTTTATCGATCAGAACTCGTGTCAAATACAACAAGAATTGACAGGATAATTGAAAGTGACACAGCAATCTGTTTGCAGCGTCACTTCCAATGGAAAGATTCAGAAACAAGAAAATTGGGTATCGTACGACTTGAAGCCGAAACATGTTAAAAGACATTTATTTGCTTGTGAACAGCTGCTTGAAAGGTAAAGACGAAAGGGATTTATGCATCGTATTGTGACTGTGGACGAAAAATAGGTTAATTACGATAATCGCAAACTCAGAAAATCATGGGGAAATCTGGTCATACTTTCACGACGACAGCCAAACCGAATATTCATGGTCCTAAGGTCATGATCAATATTTGGTTTGACCAACTCGGTGTAGTGTATTATGAGTGTTATGAGTTCAAATCCACTGAAATAATTATGAAATGTTGCGAAATTGGTCAACCATACTTAAAATCGTTAAAATGGAAAGTTCTATCCCACCCACCATATTCTGCAGACAGTGGTCTCGCAGACCATCACTTGTTTCGATCAATGACACACGGTCTGGCTGACCAGCACTTCCACTCTTATGAAGAAGTACAAAATTGGATGGATTCGTGAAGAAAGATGAGAGAAAATAGTGATCAGAGATGGACGATACTTTGAATTATAAATGTCTAACCAGTTTTTTACAATAAAGTCTCGAAAGTCAGCAAAAAACGGCGGAAGTAAAGTTGCATACCTAACACTATTATGTAAATATGTATAAACAATAAATCAATATTATGCTAATTCCTAAGGGAATAGCACCAAAAATTCCGTCAATCCCAACTTATTATTCATATAAGTCTGACCGCACCCTTGCTCAGAAACGTCATTGAAAGGTGAATGTGAACGTAAACTATGGCAATACTTAAGTGCCTCACGAAGGTCGAATTTCTAAGAAACGAGTATAGATCTTGCGTCACGAGTGCTAACAAACAGGTTTAATGCTGACGCAACCGATTCCTATAGCGCAGATTGGCTTTCTGCAGATCGCTATATTGCTATATGCGACTCGATCAGCACTCATAGAAAATACATAAGAGCAACTGCTGTTGCACCAAATATAATTAACAACTATAACTTACAATTAACAAACGCTTAACAGACAAGAAAATATTATAAAATATAGAAGCCATATACAGTTGATAGTAAAACAGCTAATGTTAATATAATGACAGAATGTATCAGATTTCTAATAATTATTATAAATTGTGACTTTTTCTGCGATAGTAGAAAATCATAAGAAAATAAATGTTTGCAACACTGATCATTAGTATTTATAAACTTCTATATTCCTGTATTTGGATTTCTATTTCAGTACAATAGCAACTAGATCGTGTCAGTTTAAGATTACAAAGAATTGTCAAATTGTAAATTAATTAATTTCTACTATTAAATCATTATTAAATTTACATGTGTTTCTATTTATGCACTACTACTTTTGAATGGAAAAGGGAATATTTTATAGGCAAAAAGCATAACACGCATAATGACCAAAGATTCTATGCTAAAATAACATAAGCCAAAATTGCCTGTAGTACCAGCATCAGTTATGCAGAAATTCTATAGAAAGGATTTAAGCCTTATGGTCTTAAAATTAAAATAATGTTTAGTGCATATCAATGGTCCTTACCACGTGTTCATCTTCCGTACTTGAGCTTTCTTCAGGTATGGTTTCTGGAAATATTTTATCTTTTGGCGATGACAACCAAATATTCTAAATAGGAATTGATTTTCATTTTAAAGAAAATAGTACTTTATGAATGAAGACAAATAAAAACTTACTTCACTATTTAAAGCTCCGGTATATGTTGACATATCTTCTTCAGAAATTATGGTAGTTTTCTTCGGTGTAGAAATATTTTCTTTAGCTGAAAACATTTTTGTCGAATTAAATATTCATTGTTTTATAAAAATTAAGTATTTATACATATTTAATTACTTTGAAGGAGATTACATAAACACTTCGTTAATTTTATATATATATATATATATATATATATATATATATATATATATATATATATATTGAGCTAATAATGAACAATAAGTCTTCTTTCTCATTATAAAGCATATTAGTTATACTTTATATTATAAAAGATAACTTTATATAATAAAGCACTTTAGATTATAAAGCATTTTAGTTTTGAAAGTTTTCAATCCCCACGAAATATAACGGTAGCGTCAGGATCAGTTGAACAAGATAGGTAAGTTTTAAGGTAAAATATGGAAAATAATCGAACTCACCTTTTAGTTACAAAAATAACATAAAATATATTGTTAAATTAGTATGTACAATGAAAATTAAAAAGTATTCGGTGTAAAACTTTGGTTCTGCCATTTTTCAATAAATGGTTGCAGCATAAGTATAGATTTAAATAGATAGGTCAAAAATTTTATACAGTAAGTTTCTATATCTGCCAACTTAAGAACAGCACCATATTAGTAAATTTGCGTTTCGATCGAATATTCAGTTTTCGTGCTTTTGTTTGAGGAAATGTGAGGTTTACCGAATGCTCTGAAGTACTTACGGTTTCAATGCATTAAGAACGGTAAATTCTTAAAAAAAAAAAAAAAATAAACTCATGCACCGAAAGATGCAAGAAGAATTAGCAGTTCGATAATCCCCCGGGTACAAAATCATGAAGAATGCACGAACATATCTACACCTATAGGCCATAACCAAATAATCGCTGTACAAAGATTATACTGGGTATTCAGAGGGACGAGCTCGCTGTGGTATATTCAATATTCATAGACTATCAGTATCCTAAGAAAATGATGATTTTATGCCGACAGGTAAAGGAGAAACACTACCAGAGACAGCTGATAAAGTCATCCTACAACATGAGAATGCTCGGCCACATGTCGCCAGATCCATCAAGTCATACTTGGACACCCTAAAATCAATATATATATATATATATATATATATATATATATATATATATATATTGTTACGAGCGTCACAAGGCACCCGCGCCGACTTGTCCAGGCAAGAACGACGACGCACGCGCCATTTCGCGGACATGCAGACATTAAGGCGCTCGCGCGCGCCGTCGCGCCTTGTACTCGGCACGGTCCCCCTCCTAATTGTTCGTCTCGCACACGAACCAAGAGCAGTCAAAAGAACGCGCACTTTATCAAATACTGTGCGTTAGTTATATAAAAAAAAAAGGAATTATTTCTGTCTGCCTAGTTTAATTATAATGAGTGCCAATATGATCTTAATATTTGAATAAAAAAAAAAATAGCTTTATTATGTTAGGCTTTCGCGTATACATTAAATAAATGTAGACGCCCTTACATATGTAACACAAATGTATATATTTACTTTTTTTTTTCTTCACATTTGTGATTTTAAATACCAAAGAGAAAATTCACAGAATACATTATGTATGTACAATTTGTGCTAATTTATAAAAGCACAAATTTTCAAATTTGGAATACCAATTTATTTTTAAATTTATACGTATGTAAACACATAAGTCCAAAATCATATTATTTTTTTTTGTTCTTAAAAACAAATTTGCAATTAACGCATTTGTATATTAAACAGACATAAATTAGTTAATAATAAATAAATAACATGAATTAATAGAAATAATTAGAAATAAAATAGACGTAAGTTAATAAAAACAAATAACAGCATAAATTAGGGATAATTAGAAATAACAGACATAAAATAGTTAATAAGAATAAATAAAAGGAATAAATTCGAGATGTAGTAATTAGATAATTAGAAATAATAGATATAAGTTAGAATAAGGATAAATAAATAAGAAGTATAGATTTGAAATAATTAGAATAAATGATAGAAAATCATTAAATAATTAAAGAAACAGGATAGGGTACAAGATAAAAAAAAAGGGAGAGAAAAATGCTACAGGCAACCGATTCTTTGTAAACGCGTATTCGGCACGTCACGGCCGCGGTCGGTCGTCGCCGGCAGCCGCCGAACTTTTCCCCCCCTTTTTCCCTCCTTCTTCCCTGCGAGCAGCGAGACGCGCGACACTCCGCGCTCAACCGCCCGAAAGCAAGAGAAGAAAGTCGAGAAGAAGTAAGGGAAAGTAAGGAGAAGAAAGTGAGAGATAAGTGTTGGAAAGTAAGGAGAAGAAAGTGAGAGATAAATGTTGGAAAGTAAGGAGAAGAAAGTGAGAGATAAGTGTTGGAAAGTAAGGAGAAGAAAGTGAGAGATAAGTGTTGGAAAGTAAGGAGAAGAAAGTGAGAGATAAGTATTAGAAAGTAAAGAAGAGAGTGAGAGAAGAAGTAAAGGAAAAGGAAGTGAGCAGAAATAAGAGAAGAAGCAAAGTAGAGGTAGAGTAGGAGGTACGAAGAGAAAGAGAGAGAGAGTGAAGCAAGAAGAAGGAAAACGGGCAGAGCCGAGGAAGCTGAGCCGACGAGAAGGGCAGCCACAAGGGCCGATCCGGTGAGCTGGAGAGAGATAGCAGGACGGACGTCAGCGGACAGCGAGTATCCTGGTGAGCGGAGCATTCACCGCGTGTGTTTCCCTGCCCCCCTCCCCATCCCTCGACATCCTTCCCGGGTTCGGTGGGCGCGTCGGGGCGCGGATCGCGGTCATGGGGCGTCGGAGCACGCGGACCGGGCGTAAAATAGTTGTAAAAGCGTGGGAAACAAATTGAGTGAATAAACGAGGTGAAGTAAGACTGGAGTGGACGCAGTTTTTTTTCTTAATATATATACTTCCCCTCCCTTTCCAGACCGGCGGGACCCCCTCTGAGGAGTAAGGTAAGCGAAGTGATGAATTAATAAATTTTTTTGTGTATGCGCGGACCACCAGGAATTGAATCCAAAAAAAAAAAAATTCGGATAGTGGATCGGCGGTCGTGGCATCACAAAAATGGCGCCCAACGTGGGGCCCAGCCGGTCGGGATCGCGAAATTAAATTCATCGCCACGTGGCGCGGCCATGTGTGCCTTTTTTGTGAAGGAAAAAAAGAGAAAAAAATTTAATATTTTAATTTTTTTTTGTTGTGAAAAAATTTTAATTAAAAATTTTTGTGGAAAAAAAAAATTTTTATATTCTATTAGAGATCAATATATTAATTAATGAGATAATTTTTATATTAACTAATCAGTTACAAAACGTATTAAGTATTATTTTTTTTGATATCTGAATATCTCATAGCATTAGGTGGAATTTTGAATTTTCAACTTACAGCGAAGAAAAATAAATCGAAATTTTATTCATTTTAACTACAAAGAATTAAAATCAATTTTATTTTGTTATTCCCTGCTATTAATGCTGTCAATATAATACAATAAACTTTAAAAAAATTATTTATTATTGTTTTGCTATTTATAGGCTATTTAGTTTTTAGAATTAGTTTTTTTTGGATAGGTTTACTAACACATACAAGATAAAGGCTATTTCATAATCCTGATTATCTTGGAAATTCCCAATCAATTAAGGTGAGAATTCTTGTTATAGTTTTGCAAAAAAAGGTAAAATGTGATATTCAAGAAAAAAAATAGGCTTTAAAAATGGTCTAATTTGCTGTTTAAAAAAATATTGTAATTACTGATTAGAGTAAATTTTGCAATACCTTCACCTTCACAAGACTTAATATATCAATGTAATTTAAGATTCAAGTGATACGTTAATATTATTTTTAAATATTAAAGTGTATATAGTTATGTATATATTATGCTTTACTTCATATTTACTATTTTTGTCACTGGCACACGAATTTTAATTTGAATTTAAAAATTTTTATGATTGATTGCATATTTTTTTTTTTAAAATAAAAAATGTTTTCTTTTATTATTTGACATAAAAACTTCAAATTATCTTTGTTCAATTCTTAAAAAAAATTTCACTATTGCAACATAATTTTTCAATCATCTAAAGCTTGACTTTCTGCAATTCAATTGCAGATTTATAATTATTCTATAAATGTGTGTATACACATCAATGATTGCCATACCACGTTCTCAATATTTGTCATATTAATATTATAAATAAGTAATTGACTACATGTGAGTATTAAGTTCGAATAAATTTGAGTTGATTTGTTGTTTTATTTGACTTAAAAATATTTAATATTGTTGCCCTCATTGATCGACGAAATTCTTCCTAACTGTACCGAAGTCAGACTCCCAATCGGTTACGATCAACCCGGGGGTGGTGTCAACGGTCAGCCTGGCAGACCAGTCGGGTTCGTTGCGCCGTCTAGAAGATCAAAAACGGGTAGCAGATCTGCAAATGGATCACATCCTCCAGATGGCCATGGAACGCAATCAAGAAGAGCGGCTGCGGTTACAGGACGAGATTGATCGTCGATCAATCCTATCACAGTTCGACCAGCAGTGCCGGCGCCGTAGCGTTCCGCCCCAATCGCATACGAACCAACGCGCGCACCTACTCCCAGGACGGCGACCAGCAAAGTAGGTCGGACCGAAAGCAGAGCCGCAGAATACGGACCGGCCGTGACGCGAAAACGCCCGCCGACCGAACGGACCGGAAATCCTGGCCAAGATTGTTGTCCGCCGCCACCTCCCATTCGCAACACTAGCCTAGAAAGGGACACAGTGAGGCCAACCTCGCCCCCGTGTGCGTGTCCACACGGAAGCAGTTGGGGTTACGGGCAACACTTGCCAGCCAGAATCCTAAAGGACTGGAGTATCAAGTTCTCGGGGACCGACCAGGAGTATCCGGAAGAATACCTCGCGGACCTCGAAGAGTGTAGATACTCAGCCCGCCTGACGGAGAGCGAATTAATCAGGGCGATCCCCAGTACCCTGAAAGGAGATGCTAAGCAGTGGTATCGACCTATACGGGCGGAGACCAATAGCTGTGCAGCCTTTGAAGAGGCGTTCAGGCTTAGATTCATCAACCAGCTGGGCGAGGACGACTTTCGAAGGGAACTTTATTCGAGGACCCAGGACCGCAGCGAGACCGTCGCCACCTTCGTCGCCAAGTTCAGACACATTGTCTCGTACTTCCGGAGACCGCGGCCGTTGAGCGAGCAGGTGATGGTCGCTGCCAACAACTTACGACGAGAGTACCAGGTCTACATGGTGGTCAAGACGTTCACCAATTTTACCGAATTAACACGCTATGGCCTCGAGATGGAGCGAACCATGGAGCTCCAAAACCGGTGGAGCGCACCACCAGCGAAGGATAAGATGAGACTTCGTAGCGCTGCTCCCGCCGTAGCTAAGGTCAAGGCGACGAAGGTCGCAGCCATGACGCAGAGTGATAGAGGCCGAAGGACTGAGTCGACCGATAGCGAGGGATGTAGTAAGGAGACACGGAGGAGGACCAAAGGAGCGAAAGCCAAGAGCAGAGAGGTAGCGACCGTACAGGGACCTGTGGAGACCCGGACGCCGAGACCGATGACGACGACCAAACCGGAGAGACCGCAGAGCTATGCTGCAGCCGTGAGACGGCCATCTCCCAACGTACCGCGACAGCGGCCGAGAAGTTAGGAAGCACGACAGCCAAGGATCCGATCACCACAACGTCCAAGTCGTCGTTTCGAAGACTATGGTCGGTGGCAGAATCGAAGCCGCGAGGAGACTCGGAGAAGATCGCCGCCAGCGCGTGACAGGGAAGACGGACGGTTCTACGGTTCGTGCTTCCACTGTAGAGCAGTAGGACACCGGGCGGCGAACTGCCCGAGCATCTCATGCTACCGGTACCATCAACGCGGCCATTATGCCACCGACTGCCCGAGTAGTCGGAGAAGCACGCTGTCGTGCCAATGGTGCGGCCGAGAGGGAGTTGCAATCCGTGACTGCCCTGATTGCGCCCCCCCCCCTCTGTACGACGTTGGGAAACGAGAGGACGGGGGACGCAACAGTCCCGCAACCCCCCGTTCACCCTCGGGACGCCGTTAGAACCGAACCCCATGCCGGAGTCCAAGGGAGCCATCCCGAAGAAAAAGGAGCCCCTAAGCGGTGACGTCCAGCCACAAGTCAAGCGTGAACCGGAGAAGCCTGCGTGTAAGGCAGCCGATCAAGTGGAGCATACGAGGCTAGAGTGAAAAGTACCGAAGGAGAACACCGGAGTCCGGTGTGAGGGGCGAGAGAATCGTGAGTTCGAAGATTGTTCGATAGGTCAAGAGCAGATCGAGGAGCCCCCGAGTGAGCGTCAGACCAAGGGAGCGAAGTGGTATGCGAAGGAGAGACCGTGTGTCGAAAGTCCGCCCCGACCAACGATAGATGCGAGAGAAGCGTCCGAAGCCGAGAGTGCCCTGGAGAATGCTGACTACGGATTAAACGAAGTATTGAAGAAATTAGTGTTCCCGCCACCGAGATGGTCGGGAGGTACGCCTCCAGCCTGGCTAACGCCGGGACCTCCCTACAGTAAAGTTCAGGGGGGGAGTAGAGTTGGAGCGGAGTTAGATCGAACAGCAGGACCTGTGGAGTCGCAGGACCTGGAGAAAACTGTACAGACGGAAGAAACCGGCGCGGATCAAGATGGACCCAAGGTAGCCGGTGCGACGTTAGAGAATCGGTTGTTTCTTCCCGTGGGGATGAACGGGATGAATTATCGCGCATTGTTCGATCCTGGAGCTGTAGTTTCGATCGTCGGACCTCGAGTAGCCGAGCGATTCAAGGATCGACTACGGCCGACGTCGACGAGGCTGAAGGCTGCCCTCGGCGGAGGGACGACCATGCTAGGCGAGCTACCGCTAATAATAGAAGTGGATGGGGTTGTCGGAGAGTTGTCAGTCAAAGCCGTTAGTTTCCTGGACCATGACTTTATATTGGGTATGGACTTTTGCCAGATTTGGGAGGTCGAAACCCGTCTTGGATCTGGACAGTGGCGTATACGAGGCGGTAGGTGGAGAAAGTTTAGTCGCACGGGACAAGAGGCACAAGAGGAACAGTTAGCAATATCGGCCGAATGCGCGGGTATTGTCGAAGCCAGCGAGGACCAAAGGGCCTTAGTCGAGGACCTCGTGAGTAAGTTGTTGCCCGAGGCCGCTGAACGATTGGGAGCGACTACCCTGACCGAGCATAGAATAGAGGTACAGGACGCGGCTCCAGTCAAACACCGGCTGAGACGCATGTCGCCGATGATGATGCAAGTAGCACAGGATGAAGTGAAGAAGATGTTGGAGAAAGGAGTGATCGAGCGCTTGGCCAGTGAGTGGAGTAGCGCGCCTGTTATCGTAAAAAAGTCCGACGGATCGTTCCGTTTCTGTGTGGACTACAGAGACCTGAACGCTGTCACCATCAAGGACGCCTATCCGTTACGTAGTATGGATTCTATCTTAGATAAACTGCGTAAGGCCAGATTCTTATCGAAGATAGACCTAAAGGAAGCGTACTTCCAGATACCAATGGACGCAAAGAGCAGGAAATTCACGTCCTTCGCAGTACCCAGATCAGCTCTCTGGCAGTTCACCAGAATGCCGTTCGGCCTGACGAACGACCCCATGACCTTCCAGCGGCTGATCGACGCACTGTTCGGACCAGAGTATGAACCCAACGTATTTGGATACCTGGACGACATCATCGTAAGGACGGAATCGTTTGACCACATGGCCTGGCTAGAACGCGTATTGAAACGACTGAGAGGTGCAGGACCATCCGTAAATAGGAAGAAGTGTCAATTTTGCTGTCCTTAACTGGCGTACCTCGGTTTCCTGTTGGATCGCCAAGGTCTCCGACCGGACCCGGAGAAAGTACGACCACTACTAGAGTACCCAGCCCTGAAGACCGTGAAGCAACTGTGTCGGTTCCTAGGCATGGTTGGCTGGTACTCAAGGTTCATTGATAAAGACTCGGAACTGAAAATCCCGTTAGTTAAGTTATTACGGAAGGGCCGACCATGGGCCTGGGACACAGATCAAGAAGAGGCGTTCAACAAACTAAAGGAAGCATTGACGATCGCGCCAGTGCTCGCACGGCCGGATTTTTCGAAGCCATTCTCGGTACAGTGTGATGCGAGCCATTACGCGATCCGGGCAGTACTGACGCAATAGGGAGAGGATGGCGAGCATCCGATCGTCTACGTGAATAGCGTATTGACCGCGGCGGAGCGCAACTATACGACCTCAGAAGAAGAGTGCTTGGCGTTGCTGTGATCGATCAAGAAACTGAGACCATACTTGGAAGGCTATAAGTTCACAGCAATTATGGACCATAGTGCACTTCGCTGGCTCCGGAACCTGAAAGAACCTACTAGCCGCCTGTCCCGCTGGGCCCTAGAGATGCAACAATGGGATTTTGAGATAATACATAGACGCGGAGCCATTCACCACGTCCCGGACGCGTTGTCCCGGATGTTTGAGAACGAGTTCGAAGAAATTGCTGCATTCCAACGGTGTGAGGATGAATGGTACACCCAGAGGGTTCAGGAAGTCATAGAATTCCCATACAAGATTTCGGGGTGGAGTGTACACGATGGTATGTTATACAGGCGCAGGGTTGACCCTATTTTGGAGATCGTGACAGAGGACCACGAGAGTTGGAAACTCGTTGTACCAACGGAACACAGAGAGAGAGTGTTGCGTGAGCCACTTGAGGAACCGTCAGGTCGCCATCTGGGCGTCAAGAAGACGTACGACAGAATCACGAGAGATTACGACTGGCCGGGGATCTACCACGATACGAACACCTACGTTCGCCAGTGCCCCGAGTGCCAACGGCATAAGCCCATGCAAACAGGACCACAAGGACTAATGGGTCATCGCATCGTGGAAGAACCTTGGGTCGTTGTGGCTGCCGATGTCGTCGAGCTTCCCCCGAGTAAGGGGCAATACAAGTATATACTGGTCTTCCAGGACCTATTCACCCGATGGGTCGAATTGAAGGCGTTGAAGAGAGCCGACGCAAAGGCAGTCGCCAAGCCTTTCGAGGATTTAGTCCTATTCCGATGGAACACGCCAGACTACTTTTTGAACGACAATGGGACTGAATTCGATAATCACGTACTAAAGAAGATGTTAGAAGGATATGGTGTAAAATGTCACAACGCCACCATACCACCCACAAGCCAACCCTGTGGAGCGGAGTAATCGGACCTTAAAGACCATGATTTCCATATTCGTGGGACCGGACCAGCGCGATTGGGACCTCCATCTGTGCGAACTACGGCACGCCATGAACACAGCGACACAAACATCAACGAGAGTGTCACCAGCGTTTTTAAGCTTCGGCCGGCACCCGCAACCGGTCAAAAACTTGAGAAGAGAGGTTGAGGGACGCGAGTTGGTTTCGAGGATCGACCCCGAGGTATGGAAGGACCGTATGCGGCGATTAGACTCGTTGAGGGACCTTGTCGTCCGCCACATCGACGGGGCACGGGCCACTCAAGAAAGGTACTACAGTCGGGGTAGGCGAGATGTGAGTTTCAGGGTGGGAGACCAAGTGTTGCGCAGGGTACACGTGTTATCGAGCGGGACCCAGAGGTTCTCCTCCAAATTGGCTCCTAGGTACGAGGGCCCCCTTCGGAGTTCCGATCAGCCTTCCCCGACGGTTTACGTGCTCGAGACGGGCTCGAGTCGGCGAAACGCGAAGGTGCACGTGTCGGAGCTAAAGGGATATGTCCCTTCCCCTCGCGACGTTGTCAGTCCCAGGCTCGGCTTATAGGTTCGTGATGAGACGCTCCGGTTTCCCTTGGTTTTCCCTTTCCTTTTTTTTCCTTGGTAGTTAGACCGGACCAATGGTGAAGCTATCCCCTAACTCCGCACTTATTCTTTTAGTGATGAGTCACATGCGGAGACATCACCGCTCAGGGCTCGGAAGAGAGGTGGCACGACCACTGATCTCCCGGCCTCGTGAAGGTCATCGACCGTTCCCGGAGTTTCAGCCCGTCCCGGGGGAGTCCTGGACGGTGGGAGAGTCGCTACCTTCGATCCGTGGCGGCGGCTCCGAGTCGTCATGGTCTTCGTCGTCCTCGGATGGCGAAACCGTGGTCGAACGGTCCGTCTCGCCGCGGGAGGACTCGGTGCTTCCCAGCGGAACCCCGAGAGCCGAACGCCCTCGTGTGGAGCTTCGTCGGGAGCGCCCATACGGAGAGAGATACCCCCTCTTGACAGGGGTACTGTTGATGGCCTAGAGCCGATACGGACGCGGCCCGAGGTGAACCCGCCCCGGCGACACTGCTACAACTGTTGGCAGTTCGGGCATGCGCACCGCGACTGCCCCCGTCCCGTAGCTGCGACGTACTGTTGCAACTGCGGGCGATGTGGGGTTGTGGTCGAGAGCTGCCCCCGCTGCTACCGGGCGTATCGGCGTTATATGGGGTGGCCCACCCGGACTGCGACGAGAAGCCTCACGGTTTCCCGCGCTCCGGACCATGCACCCACGGCACCAACATCGCTGCGTGGGACCCGAGATGACGCACCGGCTGCAGGAGCATCACCGCAGAGACTGATAGCCGTCGTCACCCCCCAACCTATCCGTCGAGGGTGACGACGGGTATCGGTGAGGGCGTTAGTGCGACTGTTGCTGGAGGCCGTCGCAGGGCAATAAAGGGAACCCCTCGGACGCGGGGGGAAATACGAAGGACCGAAGGACCGAGGGACCGAAGGACCAGAAGACCGAGACAGAGAGTGAGGCAGACCAGGAGATGATCTAGGGACAAGGCGAAACTCATTACCAGTAATCACCAATCAAGAGGGACGTTCGTAACCATGCGAAGCCAACCACGAGACGCCCACCCAAGGACGGGACGTTCAAGGAGAAGAAAGGGAGATCGATCAAGAAGACGACACCAAGAATTTCGGACGAAGTCCGGTTTAGGGGGCGAGATTTGTGACGAGCGTCACGAGCTTCACCAGTCGAGAAGAAGTAAGGGAAAGCAAGAGAAGAAAGTCGAGAAGAAGTAAGGGAAAGAAAGGAGAAGAAAGTGAGAGATAAGTGTTGGAAAGTAAGGAGAAGAAAGTGAGAGATAAGTATTAGAAAGTAAAGAAGAGAGTGAGAGAAGAAGTAAAGGAAAAGTAAGTGAGCAGAAATAAGAGAAGAAGCAGAGTAGAGGTAGAGTAGGAGGTACGAAGAGAAAGAGAGAGAGGGTGAAGCAAGAAGAAGGAAAACGGGCAGAGCCGAGGAAGCTGAGCCGACGAGAAGGGCAGCCACAAGGGCCGATCCGGTGAGCTGGAGAGAGATAGCAGGACGGACGTCAGCGGACAGCGAGTATCCTGGTGAGCGGAGCATTCACCGCGTGTGTTTCCCTGTCCCCCACCCTCCCCATCCCTCGACATCCTTCCCCGGGTTCGGTGGGCGCGTCGGGGCGCGGATCGCGGTTATGGGGCGTCGGAGCACGCGGACCGGGCGTAAAATAGTTGTAAAAGCGTGGGAAACAAATTGAGTGAATAAACGAGGTGAAGTAAGACTGGAGTGGACGCAGTTTTTTTCTTAATATATATACTTCCCCTCCCTTTGCAGACCGGCGGGACCCCTCTGAGGAGTAAGGTAAGTGAAGTGATGAATTAATAAATTTTTTGTGTGTGCGCGGACCACCAGGAATTGAATCCAAAAAAAAAAAAAAATTCGGATAGTGGATCGGCGGTCGTGGCATCACAATATATATATATATATATATATATATATATATATATATTGTGACGAGTGTCACAAGGCGTCCGGGCCGACTTGTCCAGGAGGCAAATACACCGCGCACGCGATCCCACGACGAGAAAAACCTTAAGGCGCTCGCGCTCGCTGTCTCGCCTTGTGCTCAGCACCATCTCCCCTCTCCTTTCCTCACTGCTCCAAGAGCCACGCACAGCCGTCAGTGGAGTAACAGTGAGATTAGGTTGCCCAATCAATACCTACCTGACCTGGAGTGCCGAGACGTCCTCACGCGAGACCAAAAAGAACGATAGTGCGCATTTCATTTCTTTGTATCACTTGTGTCTTAAATAATCGCGTAGATGAACTGTATTACAATACGAAACTAATAATAATAAGTTTGCGATACTCCCTTCGTCGTGTAAGTGTAAGATGTATGCAACCTAAATCAATCGATTGACGATGATACGGATTTCGCCATGATTTTTAAAATTGGCCGATGTTACGATGCATTATTTAATGTGAATGAAAGGTTAAGTTAATAAAGCTAAATAGGTTAAACGAAGACAATGAATCTCAAAAGCAACTATAAATAATTTGAAATTAAAAATTGTACTTATGTCGACTGTTCTCAATTAAATTAATAAATATTTTTATCGATCTTATAGTCTTTATAATATAATATATTAGCTAAAATAATGACAGTCAGACAGTCCTTGTTTATGATCACCCCCATAGAATCTTAAATAAAACTTAGTACTACATTAAATTATATCAGAAAATGAATAATAAAAATAAAATAAAATTAATAATAAAATATAAAAATAAAAATAAAATAAAATTAATAATAAAATATAAAAATAAAAATAAAATAAAATTAATAATAAAATATAAAAATAAAAATAAAATAAAAATAATAATAAAATATAAAAATAAAAATAAAAATAAAATTACTATAATAAGCAAAAAAAGTAAAAAATAATAAAAGTACTTATTCTATGTTGGTAAAGGATAACCTGACTACTTCCACTGCCTTAAATTTCGGATCATCTTCTTGTCCGCCATTTCGAACCGCTACGGTTCATCCTCAGGAACTAAATTGCAGTTTAGTTCTGAACTAAACTGTCATTATTTTAGATAATATAAAATATTATCAAGACTGTAAGACCGATAAAAATATTTATTAATATAAATAATTTGATATACAAAAGAAGAAAAAAACAAATACTGTATCTAAGACAATTACTAAATAATAGTGACAATGTTGCAAAAATCAGACAATGAAAAAGAAAGTAGTAGAAAAAACTGTAAATAATTTTCACAAATAATAATTAAGAAAATAAATAAATAAAATAATCAATCTAAAACAGTATCAAAAAATAATAAAAAGAAAACAAAAGGAAAAAGGATATTGCTAATCAAGATAAAGAATTTGAAAAAAACAACTATAAATATTTTAGATAATATGATAAATAAAATTTACTGACTCTGTAGAAAGAGGAATCCGTAAGAGTAAAATTATTATAAGTACTATATATACTAAATCTGGTGAATAATTTTGAAAGTGTTATGAATAGAAAAAAATATATTAACAGAAATGTCGGAAGGATAATAATGCCATTGATAAAGATAAAGGAGTTAATTCCTAGTTTAATAAGCAGTGTTACTTTAATAATCCGAAAATGCCAAATTTATGGGAAGGTATTTCAACCTTCATATATGCGAAGGTATTTCAACGTGGACCCACAGAATTATCGACAAAACGTAACATAGAAAGACCGTGGACAAGTGTTGCAGTAGACATGGGGCTCTTCCCGGCTAGCAAGGGACAATGCAAATACCCCCTTGTATTTCAGGACCTATTCTCGAAATACGTAGAAATGAGCCAACTTAAAAAAGCGAACGGTCAAACAATCGCTAAAGCATTTGAGCAGCAAATAATCTTCAAATGGGATTGTCCAAAGTACCTGATAACGGATAACGGTACAGAATTTTCGAATACTTGACTCAAGGCCAAGGTAGCCAAAATAGTACCATACCATGCTCAAACAAACGCAGTAGAACGGGTGAACCGAGTCGTCAAAACAATGATAGCCACATTCGTGAGAAACAACCACAAAGATTAGGACTTAAACCTCCCAGAACTAGCATTTGCAATGAACACCGCTGTGCACACGATCACACAAGCGTTGCCGGCCTTTTTAAGTTTCGGGCGCAACTCGCGCGAAATGCCGACGTACCAACAATTTCAGGAAGCGGCGTTGCAAATGCAAATCAAACGGATCGGATGAATCGTATGAAAAGATTGCCAGCAATTCATACTATGGTGAAGACCACTTGAGTATCGCTAGCCAAAAGCAGGCTAAGTATTATAACAAAAGCTGAAGGCAAGAGAACTTTCATGTGAATGACTGGGTTTGCAGACGTAACCATATCCTATCATCAGGCCCAGACAAATTTGCGGGAAATTAGCGCCCAAATTAGTTGCACCCGGTCAAATCATAAAAAACATCTCCCCGGACTCTTCCAAACCAGGGATCTGAACGATGGGAGGATAAATAGAGTCCATATGTCGGACTTAACTAAAAAAATACCACCCACCTAAAACTCAAAATTTTATTCTAGATCCCGAAAATAACAACAGCCATAATGCAAGGCATTGGAAGAGGCCGAGGCTTTTGGAGGTTGTTACTAGCCGACCAATCGCGCCAACCAGGAGGGTTAAACATCCCAAGGAGTCATACTTCCGAATAAGGACAAGCGTGGGGGTTAACCCCAACGAACGTGAAAGCACCGTGTGTGCAAGCACGTCCGGGTTCCTCAATAATAAAGCATACCGAAGTCAACCTTGTAAAAGAGCAGACTTTGAAAGAACTCGAACAGGGACAAATGAACCTTACCGAGTTCCGGCCGGACTCGACGCAACAGATCGTCGAGGAACTAACAAGCCCGACAGTTGCATGGCCTGTCGACGAAGCCTCCTTCAAGCTTTCCATCATAGACATCGACGTATCTGAAGGAAATAACGTCACCTCCGTAAATCCCAGCCCCCCCCCGCCTTTATCGAACAATCCGCAGAGCGGCAGTGCGACAATCCCTCCCATTGACCCTTACCGCTGAGGACGACGACAGCCGCGGAGTCGAAAACAAACAGGAGTGCGTCTGTCCGGAAAGACGTAAAACTAACACGGGATCAGAACATAACGAAGAGACACGTCACGAAAGACATAAAACTACCACACCATCAAGGGAAGGAGAAGAGGTGTAGGAAGAAGGAAGAGAAGAAGAAGAAGTAAAGGAAGAAAGAAGGAAACAAAGAAGAAGAAGCGAGAAAAAAGAAACGGATTGGATCTATAATCCGTTTACTCAGACATACGAGGATCTCGAGGAAAAGATCGTGGTGGACGAAAGTGATAGCGATGACTCCCATAAGACGGGCCGCTATACGCGTCCTGTAGAAAGGTGATCGTATACTGAAGCCCGCGAGACGCAATACCATACTCGTCTGCGAGTTAGGTTAATAAACGAAATTACAGTTCTTTCTGTCATAGAATGTACAGCTATCAATTAACATTAGGACTAGCAATAACAACATAGGTTTATATAGAGTCATAACACAAAACTTACACTCCTGTACACAACCGGTTGTAATCAATAATGATTCATACCGCCAGTGAATAGCCACTCCATGCGACTAACTTCATTTCCTTTTTTTTCCTTATCATATCCCCACCGTTAATCAGCTCAACGCCGCGCACATTAATTAAGCGAAGGACTAGCATTCCGATCATACGCTCCCCGTAGGTTTTAGGAGGGGGAGTTTGTGACGACCATTTTCGCGGTCGTGTATTTTTGCGACTTTAAAACCACTGTTCGCGCGCAATCGGGATTACCACGTTCGCGAACCGCGAGGGTGCGCGGGGTTCGATCGGAAAACCGAGAAACAAAGAACATAAGAACGTTCTTCCTCATTCCTTCGTATTCCATAACGGAGAGTCGTACCGCACAGCAATACATTCTAACCTAGAACCACAGCCCAGGACACTGAGAGGCCAGCTCACCCGATTTTTCCGATCCACAACATCTCGACACCGAGTTTAGGAGAGGCGGCTCTTGCCACCCGCAGTGCAGCCGGAGACGTATTCACGTCTCCCGGGCAGTCGGGGACATCGCCGCGCTCGAGTCCCAAAGAGGTAGAGAGACGCCATGAGCGAGCGAACGTGCGAGAGAGAGAGAGAGAGAGCGCGAACCGCTCCACACGAAGGACGCCTGTACCGACGAACGAGCGAGAGGAAGAGAGGAAGGGCGAAATAAATAGCGGCAGCTCCCTTGCGACAAGTAGTTTTGCCTTATTTATATTGATATTGCGTGTCGCTATTCAGGTTGCCTTCGCCTGCCACGTGCATTACTGTAAAATATGCGATGTCCGCGACCCCCCCCCGCGTGTCCGTTACCGTAGCATTCACATGTCCCCGTCTAAATCTGTATCTTCCCGCATAACTTTCACCACGCGTCGCTGAACCTACAACGCGTGGGTATCCCGCGAAATACCGTATTATATTATAACGTGTGTTAGTATTATTCATAAATATATTGTTAGAATTGTTATTTCTCCCGAGTTATTCTTTCCGTGATCCCCTGTTCCCCGTTTCAGCCGGAACTAGCGTGTGTTCGCAGTCAAGTATACACACACACACACACACACAGGCAAATACGGCTACGTGAGTAAGACGCTGTACACGGTGAATGTAATGCCAAAACTGGCGGTGCCATTTATATATATATATATATATATATATATATATCATTCACTACTCGGCTTTTAACTTTTTTTGGTCACTATTCAAATATTAAATCATTATTTGAAATTTATATACCCATGCGCAGACATTTCACATGTAATCTAAAAATCACAATTTCATTATATTCTACTTTTAATCCGATTTAAACCTTTAATATATTTAAGGCGCCAAGGTTTGACTAATTGAATAAATTCGCAATGTACACATGAACTAATGAGGGCAGTAGACTCCATATGTTGAAAACATTAAAACATTTGATGATTTTTTTCTATGATGATGATGATGAAACATTTGATGATTTTCTTCTATGAATATCAAAACAAATAATATCAAAACGGTTGGTGGTCCATACTCGAGTCGATGTGATGCTGATGTGCTCATGTTATGATGTTACCTACGGCTTGTTATCAACAGACAAGCTTTTTGTTTTCCAACCTTGAAAAACTAGGAGCACAATTTTTAAAGATAAAATACAACATAATGTTTTGTAAACATTTTTTAAACATTTTTGTACTTATATTACATGCACTCTTAACATTTATCTCTTCCTCAGGAGAATAATTGACTTTTTCTTGACATATAATCAGAATTAACATAATAATGATGATTTACTGTATAATATACAACAACGCTGCTAAGTTTATTCAAAAACAGAATTTTTCTACATTAATAATTTATTTACCATGGAGGAGGCGAAGCGTCCTAGATGGCTGGGGTTCTAGACATGAGCCTCGTGCGCCTCTATAAAGACCAGCTGGGTATCATTTTGCAACGACTGAGCACCTAGATTCTTAAATATGCAGCCTTCGAAACCACTTGAGAGAGATAAAGAAAGACAAAAAATTCAGGACATTCCATAGTTTCTTATGTTTGCCTTTGTGTATAAAATTTGAAAGCTGCTTATCTGTACGAGTTTTAGATATTCTCGTGTAATAAATAGTAATTTGAATTAAAATTAAAAGAGATAATTTTGATCTATCTGATGTTGCAATTTATATTTTCGTGTACCAAATATACTATATCGAGACGTTTCCCATCGAGATGAAGTACTCTGATATAATATATGGACAGAAACGCGACTTTCTGTCCATAACTATGCATATTCTAGAAAATATATTAAATTCTGTAGATACTTCAAATATTAAAATGAAATCAACTTCATTAAATTATTGCATAAAATGACATAACTGATATTAAGACAAGCAAGAACAAATAAAACAAACAAATTAATAAAGTCTGCTCGACGTTATTCCAACTAATTTATAATATACGTATACCAATTGATTTATAATTGTACTTACATCTATTAATATGATCAGCCGAATTTCGTTTTGAATTAGAAGTCCTTTTAAGCATTTGAAATAAGGTTTTAGGCTTTGGGCGGCATTCAGCCGTAAAACATAATGCTTCAGGATTACGATTTTCATAAATGGGATACCATATTTTGTAACCATTTTCCAATCGAAGATTTCTTTTAAAATCAATTTCCTTTAGATGACTATTAAGAGGTATAAAAAGATATACAAAAAGCTGAAAGAATTAATAATGCATAAATAATATAGAATTTTTATTATTGTGCTAACAAAAATTAAGTTTAATTGCATTATTATTGTAAATTCTATTATTATAGGTAAATTATAATTTTACAGGAATATAATCATTAAACAAAATAAAAAACAAAAGTAAAAACTGAAATTTTTTCTTAAAATTTTATTTACATGTCATAAACAATATTTTTGTGTAAAATATAATATTTTTATGATATATTTTAAGCATTATATTTCTTATATGATTTATACGCGATCGCATGAATTCGTATTAACATGTAAAACTTTAAAAATTTTTTGATATCATAATCGGTTCGATATCATAAACATTTTGATATCATCAACGTTTCTTATAAAAACATTTATAAAAGATAAAAAAATGATATTGATAAAAAAATTTATCAAATCACTAAACAAAGTATTTTTTGTCAAAATACTTCTTTCAAATCAGTAATGCGTCACGTATGCTCACTTTCATGCAGACGATTCTACTGACGTATGTTCATGAACTGTTAGAAAATTGAATTCATTGATTAGTAATGAAAACTCGAAGTTCGTAGAATAAAGCAACTAGATTTAAAATGATAGAAGTAAATTCCAAATGAAAAAAATTTTTCTTAGGCCAAATACCTAGAATTTCAAAAAAATTTTGCCAGGAACTTCTAGGAATTTTCAAAAAATTCTAGGATTTCATATTTCCTAGAATTCTTTCCTTTTATTTAAAAATTTCTTTTTTTTAAGGTAAGAATAAAATACTTTTTTCTGATAACATTTTTTTATGAATATAAAAATTATTTTTTTTTAAGATTACATTAAAATATAATACATTTTGTTGAACCAGTTTAGTTCCGTCTATAATTCCCACTTAAATAATGTTCTAACCATGTGCGCATAATCATTACATTTCGGATTGAACACATTAGTAGCCTTCTGTATAACGTATGGTTCCCACAAAGCACGTATTGCTCTTCACTCTGTAGCGATTGCAGCGATGGACAATGTACCTGCTCTACATCAGCTATATTCCTGAAATTAGAGAAAAAAATTATGAAAAAGTATGAAAAATTATGAAAATTATAAAAAAGTATAAAAAGTATGACAATTTTGAAAAATTATGAAAAGTATGAAAATTATGAAAAAGTATTAAAATATGAAAAAGTATTAAAATATGAAAAAGTATTAAAATATGAAAAAGTATGAAAAAATATGAAAAAGTATGAAAAAATATAAACAAGTATGGAATAAATATGAAAACTTACATATTCGGGAGCAGGATTGATAAACATTCCTTCTTCTTTCGACCCATCACGTATATTTTCTACATTTCGCCACAACAAATCTCCAATGTGCTTTGCAGACTGTGATAAGGACTGTGAATACCAATGGTAACTCCGATTCAGCCAGTCTACTGTTTTTGTTTTACCCATGTTAATTGTTGCCACAGAAAGGGTACGAGAAGGAGGTACGAAGAAGGAAATGGAACTCCTTTCAAACTCAGAAAACTGAGTTCTTTTAAAATAATATTTTGCGGTCCTTTTATCTTGAATCCCTGCATGTCGCACAAGAACACTTTATCTTCCGGACATTGTAGAATATTTTTTCTGAACATTACTTCGTATTCTCGCACTCTAGCCATTTTCAGATTTATATATACTAATTTTGTTATGTGCAGAAGTGATTATTAGGAATGATAGTTTTATGCTTATGCCTTCATTTTTATAAGATGTCTCTTCTGCATGCCCCTTCTCCTGAAATGCCTACTCTGCTACAATCGGTTGATTCAAGAAAATTAAAGACAACTTCGATTCGATGGAAGACGATTGAATTTTCGTTACAAGTCAAACAGGCGTCATTGTTAATTTAAAATAGCTGCACATTCTGTTTCTTGGCCGACGCACAGAAGCTCTTGGAAAATAAAGTTTGAGCTTGCTTACAAGAATATATTATAATATAAGTAAATTATGATTTTATATCACAATTTTCGATGCAGAAAATTGGAAAAGATACAACAGACATTGAATATATCACAACTGTGAGTGCTACAGTATACATCTCTACCGATTTAGAAAAATGGTATGGGGAACATATTAAGGAGCCACTTCTTACGCATCTAGAAGAATTTCAGGATAATGATTCCGGATGGACATTGAAAAGTATTATCAGTTTATGGATAAAAATGAAAAAAATTTAACCTCACAAGGGAAGATCATATATTCCTCTCCCTAAGCTCATAACATCAAAAGGAGCATGTATCAATGTTCATGACATTGATACATGCTCATGATCATGTTCATGACATTGATAATCAATGCTTCAAGTATGCTATTCATTCAGAATTATATCGAAATGGAAAAAATCCTCAAAGAGTTCATAATTATGATAAACTTTCAAATGAGTTGAAATTTGGTGATATAGGATTTCCTATAGTTCCTAAGTTTGTAAAATTTTTCAGTAACTGTTTATACGCTTTGGAAGTATGGATCGAAATATGAAGTATCACCTTGTCATATTTCATTAAATAAGAAGGACAAACATGCAAATCTTCTTATCATTCAAGATTTCTACATAGACGAGTATGAAGAAAACAATATTCTAGTCGTTAAGGGAAATGTGCCTAAATTTCATTACGTTTCTATTAAAAGTATATCCAGACTTTGAGGATCACAAGTGAGACTCACAAAAAATTATACCATTGTGAAAGATGCTTGCAACATTTTTATAGTGAGGAAAGGCTACAAAACGATGAAAATATTTGTAAAAATATTAACGATTGTACAATAAATTTACCAAACTCATCCAATAACATTTTAAAATTTGAAAATTATAATAAATATGAAAAAGTACCTTTTGTAATTTATGGAGATTTTGAATGTTTATTAAAACCTACAGAAAATGAGAATGGTTTTCAACTTCACGAAGCCTACAGAATAGGATTCTATTTAAAATGTAAGTTTAACGACACCTCCACCATGGTTTGTTCGTGAACTGAAATCCTGAGATTGATTATCTCTATAAAACTCAAAAAGCAATGAAACTTACAGATGTAGAAGAATTAACTTGGCAGTGATCGACCGATTACCATATATGTCGCAAACCATTTCTAGATGAGCAACTGACAGTACGAGCTCATTATCATCTTACAGGAAGGTAAATTTTTTCCATTTAGATAAATAAAGAACTAATTTTCTTTTTTAAAACTTTAATATTCTTTAACTCTAATTTTTTTCTTTCTTAATTTTCTTTTTCTGTTTAGCTTCCGAGGTGCTGCTCATAATTCATGCTATTTGAAATATAAAGACTCAAAATTCGTTCTCGTAATTTTTCATAACCTGAATTATGATACACATTTTATTTTAAAAAAAATTGGAACTTCTACAGTCATGAATAGATGAATTGCTCTAATACGTACCTTACAAGGAAAATATATTTCATTCACAAAGTATAAGGATGACTCTGATGTAAATTTTAGATTTATAGGTTCTTAGCGATTTTTACCATCACCCGTAGAGCAACATACATAGTATTTGGAGTATGTACCAATAACAATACAGGAATTTCAATTAGATAGATTCTCAAATGACAATATTAGACGTAAAGGCCTACGATTTTGTAGGTGGACTAGAAAAATTATTAAAGACAAAACTGCCGTTGAATAATGAATTTTATAATGAATTAACAGATTCAGATATTACTGAAGAACACTGCAAGTTCGTTGTTCATGTATGAGAAAGTTTTAATGTAAGAACATGAAGAGATTATTCGGACTTATATTTAAAAATAGATGTTTTGTTCTTAGCAGATATCTTCGAAAATTTTTGAAATGCATCTATTAAAACATATGGCATATGTCCTGCGCACTTTTACACTATTCGAGGATTAAAATTTTCAGCAGCTCTTAAAATGACAAAGTTAGAATTAAATATTCTGACACATACAGACATGTTATTGTTTATTGGATCAAACATTCGAGTTGGAATACGTCAGTGTTGCAATTGATATGCAAAAGCAAATAATCCATACATGGGATCGATGAAAAAAAATAAAATAAAGGCACTTTTATATTATGATATTAATAATCTATATAATTGAGCGATGGTACAGCATTTACCAATTGGAAAATTTAAGTGATTTGATTATGAATCAACTCGTAACTTTTCCAATATACCATCAGATTCTGCTATAGGTTATATTGCTGAATTAGATTCGGAGCATCCTGAGGAAATACATGACAAGCATCGTGATTTACCTTTCTGTACCGAGCATCGTACGCCACCTGGTTCAAAACATAAGAAACTTCTAACTACATTCAACGATAAAAAATGGTATATAATTGATTATCGTGCTCTTAAGCAAGCGCTTGACAATTGTCTTCGATTGAAAAAAGTAAATAGAATTTTTATTTTTGAACAGGAACCCTAGCTGAAACCGTATATCGAACTAAATACTGAAAAGCAAAAGCATGCAAAGAATTAGTTTGAAAAACTTTTTTATAAATTATTCATTGCAGTATATGGAAAATCCATTGAGCGAGAGCGATGTCGCGTTGATGTACGTTTAGTGAATAAATTCACAGGTCGATAGGGTGTGGAGGCACGCCTAGATCAGCCTAATTATCATAGTTGTTCAATTTTCGATGAAAATTTAGTTGCCATTCAGCTTAAAAAAAAACAAGTGTAACCATCAAAAAGCTTATATACGTCGGGCTTTGTATTCTCGATCTATTAAAGATATTAGTGTATGATTTTCATAAAACAGCGAGTGGGCGAAAAGTATAAACTCTTGTATACTGGCATTGGTAGCTTGATATATGAAGTAGAGAATATTGATATGTATTAAATAATAAAGAAAGATATACAGAGATGTTTGGAAGACCTTGTGATTATACAGTAAGAGCAGTGCAATATTCGCTCAAAATTATACATAGCGCATTGCAGAAAAACAGAACACAATTGCCCTCAGTCCACTTGATGATGAAAGATACTTATTTCCCAATACTACAGACACATTACCTTGGGGTCACTATAAAATCATAGAAAAGCAAATGTTGCAAGCTAAGAGTCAGGTAGAGAGGGGAATAAAGGAATGTAAAATTCAGCCCTTAGAGGAGGAGAATGAGAATGAAAGGGGGTACGATGAGACTAATGGAAGAGCAGGTCAAGTAATTGCTACTAAGGAAGAAAAGAGGGAGAATAATCATATTGCCTTTGTCACCTGCCATTTTTAACAGCCTCGCGAGCTCCATTTAATGCAGAGCGAACTATCTTTTGAGAACTCCAACTTGGAATCATAGAATATGCAGCAGATTTAATTTTTTTTTCTCAATGTTGATCTATTATATTTACCAGGTAATTTTTGTTTCTTAATTTTTTTTTCAATCCCAATCCTAACGTTACTTTATGTGTCATACATTATAGACTGCTAGTACTCCAGCCTTTTCAGCCATATTCTGTATCCTTTTATTTAAGACGTAAGCGAGCTTTGTCTGCGAGATTTTTATCCGTTGCGTGCATAGCTTGCATATTGTTAATAATATTGGGATATGCTATGTCATGATCTTCGCAAACAGAATCAAAGGGATTTATCCCTCAATCACCACGAGCTATACGGTTTTTCAATTCTGTCCAAGAGCCACGATATTGATAACTGGTAAATGCAGTTCAATAGGTAATTTAATAAGTATCTTATTAAATATTCCACTACCTTCTCGTTTATTGACGATCATTCTATATCGAAAGTTAAAATTATACTACTTGAAATTATATATAAGCGTGCTATTTAGACTCTACGCTCACAGTTTCAATTAAGACGATAACGTGCAAACGTAGACTTCAAGGAGTACTCGACAAAATTACCAGTCATAAATTTTGACTCTTTTACATAGCAGGACAAAAAAATAAACGGCATGGAGATTTACTGTCAGATAGTATACGAGCAGTAATTTGCGGACTTTCCAATTGTGGAAAAACCAATAGCTGATTGACTCTTATAACTCATCCGAATGGTCTTATATTTGAAAATATAAGTATTTAGAAAAACTTTTGGAACCAATAGAGGTTATACAATATTTTTCATTTAATGAACATGAAGCACCGGACAATGTACTTTCTAACTCTATTATGATTTTCGATGACATTGCTTGCTAGAAAAAGGACAATGTTAAAGCTTACTTATGCATGGGAAGACATCTTTTTATCATTGTCAGTCCTATGCATACATTCCAAAGCATCTTGTAAAGGATAATGTTAATTTACTTATATTGTTTCGACAAGATGAGGTCAAACATATATATATATATATATATATATATATATATCGATCATGTAAAATCACACATGTCTTTTAATCAACTTAAAAACATTTGCTCAATTGTTGGAATGATGGTAAACATTATAGTCATCGATAAAGATCAAAATATATGGTAGATATATATGGTAGATATAGAAAAAGGTTCGACTGTTTTGCTATAAATATAGCATAAAATAAATATGTCGAAGATTTCGGTTTTAAGTTACATTTTAAAGTACCACTCAAAATGTCCGACTATCACCGAGAAAAACGTGTATTGCGTCAAATAGCCAAGTCACGTCAAGCAGTAAGACATACATATAAATTATGAAAATACGATCGAGCAAATCTAGAACGCGCATTCGATGAAACCTTCAAACCAATAAATAAACTTATTACTGTAGCAAAAGTGTCTGATGTATCAAATATTGAAAAGGCAGAGAAGAAGAATTTATCTACCTTTAACGAGGAAAAAAAATTTAAAGAATCGTTGTCTGATGATGAGAGTAATTATGATATTGATATTAGTAATAATGACACACTACAAAATGATCACAGAACTGACAACATTAATACTTCTTTTGAATCAGCTGAGAGTGATATTGAAGAAGATAACAAAAACACTAGGTATGGTGAACCTTAATCGCTATACATTTCTTGATTTTGTGTATGTAGTTGATAAGTAAAATAATAATCTCATGATTGAAAATTTACCAATAAATTTCTCCAACAGTAACGTCATAGTTAATAATATAAAATACGTCATCACTAAACGCTTGTTGGAACTATTATTTAAAAAAATACCAGATGTAAAACTCATTAACAATAACGATCGTAAAATTTATCAAAAAATTCTCGAATTATCCAATGCTCATAAAAAAGATTATGATAAAAATAAAGAAATTCGTGTAATGAAAAATAAAATTGTTTAGAACTTATTTTACCTATATTTATAAAAAACAGAGGAGCTATTTTAACTCGATTTAAAATTAACGACAAAAAATATGCCACTTACACTATATATACTGTGATAACCCGAATAAGTTAGTAAATAGACTAAGGGTATGCTGGCTCAAATGTCTGCGGGAAATCAGAGTCATACGAGTGAAATATACTCTATTATCGAGGAGTTGTGTGAGGTTAGTTTTATCTATTAATAAGCATAATAAACAATAAAAATAATACTCCAATGAGTTTCGCAATAGGTTGACGGCACAAGGAGCGTTGGATTTAAATTTACATATGATAGACAATATGATGTTATGTCGCAACGCGATTTCCTTGAGAAAATATTCGGAAAAGAAAGCTCCGAATATTTTCTCACAAACTACCGAACGTCACCGGAAGGAACAGCGGGAAAGAGTGCGCACATTACGATTTACAACCCAACCAACCGTCGCGTCGTCGTCCTGCCAATTGTAAGAAACCTTAACCCGTGCTGGCGCGAGGTTTTCACTTCGGAAAACTCCTTGTCGGCACAGGATGAGCGCATACTGCGAGCTAGAAATTTAAAACAATAAGTGAAAGGGGGAGGGAAGAGAAGTGTCCACTTTCTCCACGAAACTGACATTTCCTTCGCCCAAAGAACACGTCTATACATATACATGTATTTCTGTTTCCTAAAAATATTATTTTCATTCAACTAAAAATAAATACATGTACATGTATATGTATACGTATTGACAAAATATTACACAATAGAATATTTTAAAATATACAAATTAATATGCCTAACTATTATGTCATATTACAATAAAACTTCATGTATCTAAATTGATATCAAACGTTATAAAATCTTAACATGCACATATAAGTGTATAGGATTATAAGTGCACGAGTGAATGTGTACATATATATATATATATATATATATATATATATATATATGTGTGTGTGTATGTGTGTGTGTGTGTATATATATACAACTTTTTGAGCTCGATACGGCTGCTCATCAGAGACTGATGGTATTAATCTTAATATAAATATATATTGAGATTATTACGTATTATTTTCGATTGATTTAATTGGACTGTAAAACCAATGAAAGTATTTATTAATTTTTAAAATATTTTTATAGTTATTACTATTTACAATTAAAAATTTAAAAAACCTACCTGAAGAGATGAATTCTCTAGTTTTACGCTGTCTACGTTAAAATTTGATATGAAATTAAGAGCCATCAGCTGTGCTACCAGTTGAGTAGACGACTCAGCACCAGGGAACATCATTTCGGGACTCAGATCCATTGTCAATGATTAACGTTGAATAGTCGTTTTCAGGAAAAATGTGTGTATGTGTGTGTTAATTTTTTTTTCAGAACCACTACTTCGAAAGCAATATTTGCAGATAATGCAGTGAAGTACTAGACACTGAATGACTGAGTTCTCTCTACACGCTCACTTTTTGGATTGTTTTACTCCTTCCATAAGGTCTATCTCCCCTCCATTTTCCTTCTCTATGTCGAACGTGCTTCAACGTCGTTTGCGCAAGCTCTCTCGCTTGCCGCCCATTATTCCCACTTGCTCAGGTGATCTTTATAAAATTTTATCGCTAGCCTCGTCTTCTATGCAGGTTCTGACTTGTTGAGTTGAGCAATGTACTAAGCTACTACTACCCACGCCTTCTTCTACTATTCCGTTTGCAACTTTTTCAGTAGATAGTTGTAGTATTTTTGCATATTCATTGTTATCTGTGATTCGTCTAGCGACTTGTCCATTAAATACACGTTCATACACATGAATACTATAATGTCCCCAAGGAAGAATGTCTGTTGAGCTGATTTCTATAAAACGATTATAACGTCAAAAGGATTCAATGCTATTTTATTTTGTTTGTAAGTCTCGAGCGAATATTAACCTGATCTCTATGTATGATGTTTTTTCCTTCCAAGCATTCTATAGAATCTTCAAAACTTATTGTATTTTTGACTAATGTACTTTTAACACCTTTGGCTTTCTTGATTTGACTTTCACCTTGAATTTTCATACTATACATTTTAATTCGCAATCCAACAAATTCAGTTAAAATTTTACAATTACACTTATCTTTCATTAATCCGACAATTTTCTTATTTTGTTGAGATATTTGATAAGGATTATGTTCAGCAAATCTGACGTATCAAATTCATGACTATTCTTCCGCATCAAGTCATATATATATTTTTTACTTCGTATACAAGACAATCAATATCAGTATTGATGTATTGTATGTATATGTGTATGATGTAATATACACATATACAAGAATATCAGTATCTGTAGACAATAATTTATAGTTTTTGAGTACTCTATTTCCCATATATTCATAATGAAATCTATAAACAAAATTTTTAAATAAATCCAATACGGACAATCCAACATACATAGGTTTTCTTCTATGAATTTCAGTTCTCACTAACTGTACGACAACTAAGTTTTCATAAAATTGGAGCAATTATGAAATGGTCCATTAGTGCTTCTCTACCATAATATCCATCCCATCTATTTATTAACTTTACATCGACTCTTTTTCTTTCATTTTCTATAGTCTTGCTGTAAATAGCATTATTCTCAAATTCATTTTTAGAATGATTTCTCTTTTCACTATTTAAATCAATATAATCTTTAAGCCATGGCTTCTGGTTAAATTTTAATACTATAGTATTTTTTAAGCGTGAGCCATGTTGAAGTACTTGTTGTAATGCTCGGTAATGTGTGATATAGCGATGTTTGGCGTATTGAGCCGAAGCACGAAGTAACACAAATCGAAATTTATTGAAAATTGATCGTTTTGAAAATAGAAAACTGAAATAATAGTTTTCTCATAGATAAAATAAAAAGAAATTATTTTCTCCGTTCCAGAAAATTAAAAAAATATTACACAGTATTTTTTTTTGTATGAAACTAAAATCTTGCTAAAATGGCAAAACCGCGAGTAAGCTGGATCTATAAATTAACGAATTAGCAAATCGAACCAGAACTCGCTAAAAATAATTTACCAATACAAGGTGCGAAAGCGTATTTAGGATAAAATTTAATTTCATATGTACGGAGCTCTTTTTCGACAAACCAGAAGACGAAAAAGACTTTAACGAAGATATGAATCGAACTCAAGATCTTGAAGAATTTGAGGAAGAATTTCGTCAACTACGTATGCAACTCTTAAATCAACAAACACCTGCATCAGCGTCCAGTCCAGTCGTGGCACACTCAGCTGCGAACACACCTTTTAGCACACTGCCGGCTACTGTGTACGTACAGGAACAGTCGGCTGCACAAGAAAACGCCAAAGGAATGGACCAAATGAGGAAACGGAATTGCCATTTCGATGGTAAAAACTTACATTGCTTTCTCGAAAGGATTCATGAGCTACAAAGAGCATACAACCTGTCCGATCAACAAATCCTGAATGGATTTCCGGAACTATTGAGAGGTGATGCATACTTATGGCATAGAAATTATGCCACAAATTTTAAAACTTTCATAGAAGTAGAAGAAGGACTACAAAAGTTTTATTTATCACCTAGAACGTCGAAATCTAGATCGACAGATTCATAACCGTGTACAGGAATCTAATGAGGACATCCGTGCGTTCAATAACTCATTAATTACACTAATGAGACGTCGAGGGGGTTTTAAGGAAAAACAAAAAGCCGAAACGATGTACTACAATATGCTCGCCGAATATAGATTACATATTTGTCGTGATGACGTCACATCAACATCAGATATCGTTCAACACGCAGAAGAATATCTGGAAACTAAAAAACAGTGTGAGAAACAGAAAATTACGAAAATTCACACTTCTACGCCAGAATATAAATCAAGAAAGCCTGAGATCCGAGTACATAATTTTAACAATAAAATTTTTAAAGTGTACGACCGAAATAAGTGTTGCTGGAGGTGCAAACAAACGGGTAACGATCGCTTTAAGTATACAAACCAACAAAAAATCTGTTGTTTACATTGTGGTCGTGATAATGTATATACATTATCACGATCTACAATCACTTACCCGTGATTGCAAGTGCCACCCGTCGGGAAATGCCAGGAGGACCGAGCCCACACCGAACCTAGCTCGGCCCATCAATAACAATTAGAAATAGAAACCGACAATAGAAATTTTGTAAGCGTGATGATCGTTGATTACGAAGTGTCAGCCCTTTTGGATACGGGATCGGTAAGTTCCTATGTGAGTGAACAACTTAGTGAAGTTTGCATGAAATTCGGATGGCATATAGAGCTAAGTAATCGAATTACAGTCTTGGCAAATGGCTCGGAAATAAGCCTTGGAAGACATATTTATGGACCGATATATGTGCAAGGAAAAATATTCCAACAAAAATTTCTAGTAATGAACGGATTGAGCCATCCTATGCTCTTAGGTATGGATACTCTTAAAAAACTCGAGATCCATCTATTATTAAACAACCGTGAGTTAAACAAAACATCAAACGACCAAATATATCAAGTATGTACAATTGGAACACGGTACGGACTGCAGAATTTAAATTCAACCGAACGTCAAAGATTAGAAAAATTTTTAAAAACAGAAATGGATTAATTTAACTTTATCAAAGGTGCTACTCCGCTCCTACAGCACGAAATTGTTATAGAAGAAAAAACACCAATTAAACAAAAATATCGGCCAAGAAATTCGGCCATGCAAGAATTTATCCATCAGGAAGTTGATAAAATGCTAAGCGAAAACGTAATTCAACCGTCAAGCAGTCCGTGGAGTTCACCAGTCGTTATTGTGAAAGAGAAAGACGGAAAGGCACGATTCTGTGTGGACTTCAGAAAGGTAAATAAAGTTACAAAAAAGGACGCCTACCCGTTAGCACAAATTAATGCTACACTGGACAAGTTACGAGGAGCCCAATATCTATCAACATTGGATTTAAAAAATGGATATTGCCAAGTAGCTTTAATTAGTAGCTTTAATGGATATTGGCAAGTAGCTTTAATTTAAGCAAGTAGCTCCGGCAACACCGGAAAGCCATCCTATTACTGTCTTTACTGTCCTCGGAAAAGGACTATACGAATTCAACGTAATGCCGTTTGGCCTACATTTAGCACCGATTACGTTTCAACGACTCTTAAACAGAGTGATAACTCCGGAAATGGCTCCGTATGCATTTGCATATCTAAACGATATCGTGGTAGTTTCGTCTATATTCGAGGAGCATTTACAAAAATTAAAAGAAGTTTTCGACCGTTTAAGAATAGCGAAATTAAAGCCCAATCCAGATAAGTGCCATTTCGCCTGAGCAAGCCTAAAATATTTAGGACATATTGTAGACAAAAACGATCTACAAACCGATCCGGAAAAGGTGGCTGCTGTACTGAATTTAGCACCACCTAAAAACATGAAAGAAATTCAGTGATTTAGGTAGGTAAGGCACTGGCAGTTGTCACGGAAAATATACACAAAGGATCATATAAAAATAATAAAAATTTTTACATAAAGTAAAGAATATACACTGAAATAGTGGACCGGCGCAATACACCGGTCCACAAGGTTGTAAATAAACCAACCGCAGCTTACATGGCGATATAAACGTATACACAAATATATTATTTTTCCTATATAAGTAGACCAGCACTATATACTGGTCTGCAAGTGCAATAAACAATTAGCAATGAGCAAAACCAGCTTTACACTGGTTACAACTCTAGTCTGTAATGAAATGGTGCAATATAAATGGTTCGGAACCTACTATCAACTGTAGGTCCACAATAGTCGCAGTGATGTACAGATCAGCACCAATAAGAAAAGATCAGCAACATCTTTGGTGCGGCCGGTAATTTTCATGTGCAACAAAGCATAACTGAGCGACCTTTTTTTGTCCCCAATCGTAAAATAAACGCCAGGACCATCCTTAAAGAATTTAAAGAGAGGATCGGACATTAATTCGAAGCAACAGAGGTCTTCCAGTCTGATTATGGTATGGAATTTAAAAATCGTTCGATTGATGTTTATTTAGTGGAAGCCGATATATTCCAGGACCTTATCGCACCGTACCATCTGCAGGCTAATCCAGTAGAACGGATCAACAGGACGTTGAAAACGCGTTTTGATGTTCGTAGAAGAGTCCCATAATACTTTGGACAAGAAACTCTTTGAGTTAAATTTTTCGTTAAATGCAACGACATATAGCTCTACTGGATACTCTCCGGCTCTGTTCAATGTCCGAAGAGAGCTGACACCGCCAGGAACTTTTCGCCACAGCCAAGATCAAGCTACGACGAAAACTCAACAAATGAAATAGACAGTTCTTAGCTAGTAAAATTAAAGAAATCAAAAGAGCTCCAAGAGATCTCTAAGACACGGTCGCAAGGACAACAACGTCGACAGGCTGAGTATTATAATATACAAACGACGTCTCTCTCGATATCCAGTAGGTGACTTGATATGTACGAAAAACCGTGTTTTATCCTGATCAGTTCAAACGGTAACGTCGAAATTAGCCTTAAAATACGTAGGATACTTTATAATTGTAGAGAAAAATGGGGTTAATAGGTATGAGCTAGAAGATTGTGACGGGCGGGTCAAGCAGTTAGTTAATGCTGAATATCTGAAGACGTACATACAAGTAGAGGATGCCAATCTCTTGGACTCTATTCCCGATTCGAGCGATGAAAGTCAATAGACTATGGAGGTCATTCCCCAACCGCCGTGGGATCGCGATCAGGTAATGTGTGACCCGCCTGTCCTGGAATAAGCTACATCAGCGGGTGAAGTCCTCTGTGTAAGGAAATCCATTACGTTCCATCCCGGGTAGGAAACGAGGTCGTCCGCGCAGAAATCAATTGGCGGTTCAGCGGTCTTGTATCGAGATTTGTCGTCCTCTCGAGCTAGAGGAGAAAGATCCAGATTCAGACGAGGAGGATTACATTCCTCTCCCACACACTCGGTCGGCATTGGGATCTTCTCGTCCGAAGAGCAACAAAAAAGGAAGGGAGTCTCCTTTACCTCCCACCTCTGCAAGAGCCCAAACCACCCCTCCCGCAGCTGGAGCTTCGGGTCAAGAGGGTGTATGTCACGACCGTACCGGGGAGAACCACGCTTCGGTGGAATCTCCTCAAACCCCGGAGCCTTCGTACATCTCTCTTGGAGATGTACGGTCACTCCAACGTAGGGAGCGACGACTATTGGAAGCCATGGCTAATTTTAAAGCCAAGGCTGACAGCACTAAGCAGCCTCAATCAACGGTTATCGATCTCTCGGAAGAGCCACGTGATCGACCTAGCGGTAGAGAAGAGGTCGGTCCCAGCATAGCCCAAGAGATCGATGACTTGCGGAAGTGAAGGAGCGCCGTGGAAAACAAAGGGTGGAGGAGCGTACCACGGTATTCGCTCGCCAAAAGGGCGCCGAGGCCGAAGCAGAACGAGTATATACGTAGCTGCTCGATATTCACGACGAGGCGCGCCGGTTGGAGGAGGGTATCCCCTTTTCCCTTCGGGATCGAGCGGAGTTAGCCGCGGATGAGCGGCTAACGTTCAGGAGCAGCTTCGCAACCTGACGGGAGTCGTAATGGTAAGACACCAAGGTTTTACCACCGATGACCTGCTGGTAGGCGAAGTCCGTCGACTATATATATATATATATATATATATATATATATATATATATATATATATATATATGTATATATATTGTAACATGTATAGGTTGGTTCACCCTATACATGTTGATTATTTGAACAAATAGGAAAAAAGGGAGGGAAAAAGGGAAAAAGAGAGAGAGAAGAAGAATAAAAATTATTATAATATAGTTAATATAGTATAATAGATACCTTGCTAATAGACAAGTTCATAAAGTTTTTCTTGAAAATTAGAACCTGGCCATTATTGTTCGAAAGTGATAAATTAATCAAAATATTACTTCAAAGTGAATTTCGAGAAACAATAAAAGTATTAATAATCGGAAATTCTTGCACAATATTCAAAAGGTGCAATAAATATATAAATCGCCCAGTATTCCAAGCACCAAGCTTCCACCAGTTACATCGTTGGGTTGTTTTGTTTCCAGCTTCGAATTATAAAGGTTGGTGAATTTTTCCATATTTATTGTATTTTCGGATTTCAGTATAGTGTTATTTACCTATACTCTTTTCTTTAATTTTTTTGATTGATAATATTAGATCTTATACATTATCATTAGAACATGTGAGAGAGACAGAGAGATATAGACATAGAGTAAGAATAGCAAGAGTAACAAGCGCGCGCACAGTTTTCTTTGGTGGAACATCTTGATCTTTGTAAAGTGGCGTACCTGTTACTTTATCTCTCTCTTATACTTATAAATTTATCTCTCTCACACCCTGTGTGAGCGGATTTGTGTGTTAGTCGATCGCGGGTGCGTATTAGGTAGGGGTAGCATATTAATTATTATAATTTTATCAAATTAAATAAAAAGCTAAGTTATTTTCTTAATTAATTAAATAAATCTACTTTTGATTTTTTTATTAGTAGTAGAAAAAAGTTCGGGGTTCTTTGCAACTCTGTTAACGGGTACTTCTACTGGGTGATTAATAATTAAATAGACCGTTACAATATATATATATATATATATATATATATATATATATATATATATATATATATATCATTCTACTTTCTTTCATTATAAACAGGACACCTGCCTATTTCAATGTTGTGATTTCATTATATAATATTTTATATTAAATTTTAAAAAATACATATGGGATTTATAAGTAGTACATTTCTTAATATGCTATAAACATATATTATTCTCGATCTCTAGAGCGAAAGACTAGTAACTTGCTCTAATAATTTACATATACTTTGTTTACAAACACATCGTAGACCTCCGTCGCTGATTATACGGGTATTTGGAAGCATAATTAAAGTGATGTTAAATAACATAAAAAAACATATATTACTATATTTCCCTTTATCACAATCAGTAGGATATCTGACTATATCAGTGAACTGATTTATAATTAAATTATGGAATTTTTTTGTGTTAATAATTAAACTCATATCTATTTAACAGTAATTTTAATCAAAATAAAAGTTCTATGCTTTATAAGTGTTTTATAAACTTATTAATAAATATTGTTTTTGATTGGTCTTGCAGTCCAATCAATTTAATCAAAAATAAAAATAAAAATAAAGCTGTTATTTAGAATATGTCATTAATAAAATACTGGCGCCTGGATAATTTGTCTCTTTACCTGGGTTGATGTCTGACTTATTAAAACGTACCAGTATAGTTTTTCGCGCTGAAAGTTCAAATCCTATGTTTGCTAAGCGTTTTCGTATTGTATTTAGATTTTTGCATTATAGAGGTATAGGATTTTAACGATTTTTTTACTAACAGCAAAATATCATCGGCATATTTGAAAACGATTATAGGAAGATTTTTTCGATGTTTGTTATGTACAAATTAAACAGTAATGGGCTCAAAGCTCCTCCTTTCAGCACTCCTTTATAACACTTTTTATGTGATTCTTGTATAATTTATGTGTATATATATCTTTCGTACTTAAAAAATTTAATAAATTGAATAAGTTTCATAGGGCATTGATTTTATTCTAAGATGTTAAGTAGTATTTCTCAATTTACATTATCAAAAGCGGTCGAGACTTCAAGAAACATGGCTAAAAGTACCAGAGTGGATTGATAAGTTTCCGGCCTAACCAAGAGATGGTGCCACTAGGCCTATCTTGAAGTGGCATTCTATAGTACGAACCTTAGATAGCTTGTAGCTTCTTTCCGATTGTCATGTTAGTTTAGTTTTGAAAGCACGCTTTGTGTTTTTCGTAAAAATAAAAATGCTGGAATATCGTGCTGTCAGCAAATACTTTTATTTGAAGGGGTTAACTCCGAAGGAAATTAATGAAGAGATAGACTCAATACTGGAGACATCCTCGCCATCATATTCAACCGTTAAGCAGTGGGTTTCGGGGTTTAAAAAGGGTCGTGTGAGCACCTCTGATGAGCCTCGCTCAGAAAGCCCCATTGAGATCACAACACAGATATGATCGAAAAAATCCATCAAATAGTGCTGAAAGACCGCCGATTAAAAGTGCGTGAGATAGCTGAGACCTATAAGATGTCATATAAACGTGTACAAAGTATTTTGAACAAACATTTGTATATGGAAAAGCTCTTAGCAAGATGGGTGCCGCATTTGCTAACAGTGGACCAAAAATTGATTCAAAAGAACATTTCTACCGCCAATTTGGCGTTGTATAAGCGTAATCCAAGCGAATTTTTGCATCGATTCATAATCGTTGAGGAAATTTGGGTCCACCACTACACTCCTAAAACCAAACAACAGTCTAAACAGTGGATTGGACCAGGGGAACCAGCTCCAAAGAAGACAAAAACAATTTTTCGGCGAACAAGGTTATGGCTACTGTTTTTTGGGATGTAAGATGTATTATTTACATTGATAACCTTGAAAAGGATAAAACTATCACTGGTGAGTACTACGCAGACTTATTGCAACGTTTGAGCCACGAAGTGAAAATTAAACGACTTCATCTGGTGAAGAAAAAAGTCTTGTTTCATCACGATAACGCACACGTCAATCAGGAAGTAATCGAAGCTGTAAATGGGTATTTTGAAGAGCTTGACGAATCAGTCTATAGAGATGGCATTACTAGACTAGAACACCGCTATGAGAAATGTATGAGCCTTGGAAGAAATAATGTTGAGAAATAAAAAAAAGTCTTAAAAGCGTTATTTTTCTTAGTCAGGGCGGAAACTTGGCAACCCATCCTCTTATTCTGTTTTTTTAAGCCTTGTTCTTGATTTTTAAAGTCAATTGAACCTGATTGTTCTTTTCGAAAACTCAATTGTGTATGTGGTAGGGTATTTTTTTTAATCCACCGTTGTAATCGGTTTCTAATTAGAATTACCATTAACTTGCATATGTATGACGAAAGTATTATAGGACGGAAATTTAATCCATTTGTTTTTTTAATAAAAGTAACAAAATACTTTTTCGAATCTTTAGGAAAGTCTCCGCTGTGAAATTTTGGATTAAATTTCATAATATCTCTAGTAGTATAAGCCGGTATTTGAGCGGCATATTTTTTAAAATTACATAATGTTACTGTATTTATTTTAAAAAATTTTTATAATGCTCCGCAGGTAACTTTTATTTGTATTATGTTAAGCGATTTCGTAAATGTAATAATTTTTTATTTTTATTTTTTTAAAAAATTTTTTTTATATGTACCCTTGTTTTTATTCACTATACTACTCCATTTTACCGGTAAATTGCCATCTATTGAATGAGGCTTTTCTTAATCTTTTGATTCATGCATATTCTGAATCCCACCATTTAACTAGATTTTAGTTACTATTTCCAGAGAGTTTATTCTTGTGTTTTATCGAAGGAGTGTAGTAATGATCTTTATTAATTAATTAATAATAAAGATTTTTATTGTTAATGAATTGCATGAGCTTATGGCTCGTCGCAAGATAAAATATACTTTCGGCCATTTCACCAACCCGATGTAGATCCAAGATGTTTTTCAGTTCCTTTTCTTCTTCTGTGTCCGTCAAACATTTTTTTCTCTTTTATCTCTCCTATCCGCCAATTGTCGCGAGTAACATAGTCCGGTATTCCAGATAATACTCATAAATAAAATCGTCAAATCAGAGGTTCAACAATGGTAATTATTCCGTTAGGAAAGTAAGGTCCCCATAGGGCATGTCACAAGATCCACGGGGTATACAAATAGTTGTATTATACTCTAGGAAACTCCAGCATACAAAGATACCAATGACAGAACGAATGAATATATTGTCGAGATACGTCAGAAAAAAAAGAAACTAGTTTTTTTTTCTTTCACATTTGCCTTCACAAGAAGGTACGCTGCTTGGGTTTGAAAGGGAGGAGAAGAGCTTGAAGTGCATTGCTAGTTTGATAGAAAAAAGAGTCAATGCGCTGCATATGGGGGACTGGGGCTGGTGTTGGCAAAAAGAGGGAATAGAGAAACCCGAAGTAACCACTCTCTCACGTGAAAGCTACATGAGCGATGGACGCCTAGAGGACATGCATGACTTTGGATAAAAGGGAAAGGCCAACCCAAAAAAGGATTTCACAAACTGATAAGTATTGTGATAAGTACAGTAGAACCTGGTCAAAAAGTCATTTTATCAAACCCTCGAAGACAATAGCTACATTTTAGCCGCCATCCTCAAACTGCTCCATACTCTAATGTGAGTATAACTTTACTCTAGGAGACGAAAGCCGGACTAAACTACAACTAAGTGGGAGGCCCTCGTGGATATATGGGCTGTGAACAAATTCTACAATATCATTGTAGAAGCGAAGTTTACCCTAGTCACGGAATACTAGCGTTTAAAGTGAAATATGCTCTCCTTTTTCAATCACTTATAGTCACGCAGTGTATGTCTGAAGAAGTATAACATCGTAGCTGACTTGTTGTCGCGAAGAACCACCTACGAAGGCGGAGAGTTGCCAAGCAAGTATCGAGATCAGTGGCATCAAAGCCGACGTACCATCTAAGTCCGTGAAGGAGGTACGCATCAACAAACTTCGAGACGGAAATGCCACAGCAACCGTGAGGAGGTTCGAAGAAAACAAAGATTTTGAGTGCCACACGCTGCACCAATATTCTGCAGAGATAGGAACGGAAAAACCAGAGTTCTTAATGTCTCGCCAGAAAAGGCCGCGATCCTAACTGCCACCCATGACGCACTCCGAAGTGCAGTAATTACAGAAAGAATCGTAGCTTAGCATATCGCGCATTTAGAGGTAATATTCTTTTCCTAAAATGGAGAAGCATATAGACAAATATATGCACAACTGCCAGGACTGCGCTTCAAAGCGCCGTCGAGGACCTCGTTCGTAATTGTCGTCCATAAGGAAAGAAAGAAAAAAATCGGTCCTAATCGTCGAGTAAGTCGCCTAGCGTTGAATCCAACTTTTCTCGCTGGGGTAGGAATGTGTCTCCTAAGAGAAATACAGACAGCAGAGCATATCTATAGGGAAAGAAATAGCCCAGTAGAATGCGTAATTCTAAAGACTACAGCAGTAGGATTCTACTACTTCCTTCGATACCGACAACACAGACAGATTATGGTTATTTAATATTTAAAGTTTATTTTATTAGGTGTACAAATAAGTTTCCGCCGTTTTGAAAAGATGGTGCCACCGATAAGATAACATCGAAATTGACAGCTGTAAAAAGTAGTATAGTATATGTTGACATCTGGAAACAGTATAACCTTTTAATAGCTCCGACTTTTTACTAGCATCACTTATTTTTCATCGTGTGAAGATGTCAAGTTTTCAGCCAAGTAAGCGTCATTTGCGGGAATTGTTAATTTACTTCTTTCACTTAAAACAATCTACAGCTGAAGCACATCGGCTACACATAGAAGGATATAGTGATGTTAATTCGTGTGAGAGAAGTTGTCGGGAGTGGTTCCAAAAATTTAAAAGTGGTGATTTTGACGTGGAGGCAAAACACACAAGGGAAGGCCCAAAGTATATAGTGACACAGAATTGGAAGCTTTACTGAATGAAGATCCATGACAAATGCAAGGAGAACTTGCACAACAATTAGGAATGAGTCAGTAAGCTACAACGTCTCAACACCCTGGGTATGGTCCAAAAACACGGAAATTGAGTTCCTTAAGAACTGAAGCTAAGAGACGTCGAGCGTTGCTTATTCGCTTGCGAACAATTGTTTAAAAGGTAAAATTGCAAAGAATTTCTACATCGAATCGTAACGGGAGACGAAAGGTGAATTCAATACGACAACCAAAGCGTAGGAAGTCATGGGATACGGCCGGGCATGCCTCTACTTCGACAGCCGAGCCAAAGATTCATGGCAAGAAGCTAATACTGTGCATTTGGTGTGATCAACTTTGAGTAATATATTACGAACTACTCCAACAAAAACAAAACGTCATCGGATAACGTTACCAACAATAGCTGATGCAATTGAGCCGAGCATTGAAGATTAAATGTCCACAATATGGCAAAAGGCACGATAGTCATTTGTTAGCATAGCAACGCTCGGCTACATATTACAAAAATCGTAAAAGAAAGGTTAGGAGCACTGAATGGGGACTTTATACTCCACTCGCCGTATTCACGAGACATTGCTGGTGGAGACTACTTTCTATTCCGATTGATAACTCATGATCTGGCTGAGGAACACTTCACTTCTTCCGAGGAAATGAAGAAATGGGTCGATTCATGGAAAGTTTTAAAAGACGAGTCATTTTTTAGACGGGATATCAACTTGCTGCCTGAAAGATGGTCAAAAGTAGTAAAAAGTGATGGGCAATATTTTGAATGACATTATTTGTTTTTAACAATAAAATCTTATTTCTTTATAAAAAAACGACGGAAACGTATTTTTACATGTATAATATATATAATATGTAAAGTTAGACAAAAAGGAAGATGCACTTTAGCTACTGGTGCAGCCACCATCCAGATTCATTCATTTTGTATATTTAAAAAATATCTTCGATTTATTAAGAACAGAAATCTTATCTCTTTTTTAATCTCAATATCAAGAATGAAATATTATATTTAAAGTTTGAGCTGGTAAACTGGGGCAAATACCTAAATTTATTGACAGATGAGTTTTTGCCCCTTACTTGCCAATGAAAATGTATGGCCTATTGCTGGTTGATGTAAAGTTCGAATTATATTAGACAAGATTTATGCAAGAAAATTATGGATTTGCTACAAAAAACGATGTAATTTATCTGGCATAAATAATATTATAAAAATTAAAGATTTCTAATATATCCGTATTTTCACACTTACTGTAATTACTGAAATTGGAAAAAGATAATGGAAAGGACTGTTAATTTCAAGCTGATCGTCGGAACATTCTTCTGCGGCATCAAGAAGTATCCAATGCAATATATATAGAAGCGTTGTCTCTAATGGACCCAGATTTTGACAGTCCTTTCTGCACAGAACGATAATACATAAAAGAATAATAAAAACATATGATAAATATTGAGTGAGTATTAAATGGAGTTATCATTACTTAGTATTATTTATAAAATTAATAAATATTTATACTGCTCTTACAGTCTAATTAAATAAAAAAATAATAAATATTTATAATAATATATATTTAAATTAATATTAATACGTATAATATAATGACAGTCAGACTGTCCTTGTTGAAAATCACCCCCGTAGACTAATCTAAAATAAAAATTTTTATTAGTAATTACAATCTAACTATCCCCACCACCACCTTTACCTAATTGAAAGTTCTCCTATTGTTTGATCTACTTTTCCCACAAAACCGTGTGGGTTTTTACGCAAGCAAGTTTTGTTTGATTTCTTGTTTTAGCGCAATTTTTGTGTTCTATTAAATTATCTATCACTATTCATTCCAACCAATTCATATGTATACATTTATTTTATTTATTTATTTTATTTATTTATTTTATTTATTTTGTTCTATTAAATGCTTTTATTTTATTTTATGAAACAAAAATTTTAGAAAATATTAGTTAAAAAAATAGTTTCAACTTGTGACATTCTTTCGATTTAAAAAATCCGAATATTTTAGAACAAAGTATTCAAAAGAAATATGAAAGAGAATTCTTGAAAATATTCATATTTTGAAGAATCCCAATAATGTAAATTTAATGCTTGAGTCAACTAAACTGGACAACACTTATCATTCCTTATTAATATAAAATTGGTATTTCGCGTGTAAGTTAAGAAGGTGGAGGTCCTATAAATGTTATACCAATAAATTTGTAGTGCGGATGGGTATATAAAGTATCCTACTGAGTTTTTCAATTTAGCTTTGTTCCTGAGGATGAACCATAGCGGTTCGAAACGTCAGACACCAAAGAGGAATCTAAATTTAAGGTGGGAGAAGTCAAGTTATCCTTTATTAATATAGACTATTATTGTTATATTATATTTATTTTATCTATTATTTTATTTTTACTTTATTTTATTATGAATTTTATTTTATTTTTATTTTTAATTTTTAATATAATTTATTGTAGTAATAAGTTCTATTGCAGATTCTTCGGGGGTGAATACAAACAAGGACAGTCTGACTGTCTTTATTCTAGCTAATATATTATATTATAAAAACTATAAGACCGATAAAAATATTTATTAATTTAATTCAGAACAGTCCACATAGGTACAATTTTTAATTCTAATATTAAATTCAAATTAATAGGATTCTTTGAAATGTAAATACCATATGATCAAATTTGACCCGGACTGGTGCATTTAAACTCCGCACATAAACTGAATCAGTAAAATTTTTTGTTCCTATATTGGTACAAACTTCCTCAATGTTCATGTGAAATTTAAGCGCCATATCTCCGTTAGTGTATGTTTGTCCGCTGTTTGTTACGACGTAAAAAGCTTGTCTGGCAATATTGACTATGAAAAAAAGTTGATCAACGAGTTAGCTTGCAATTATGTGTTTCGAATGGAATTACAGCTACGCAATCATTGAAAACGTTACAGAAGTATTTTGGGTAGTATACTTTATCGCAAACGTAAGTATTTAAGTGGCACAAAGCATTCAGTGACGGTCGTGAAGTCGTCGAAAACTTGCCTCATGGAAGTCGCCCATCCACTCTGTTAACAATTATCTGGTATGGTGCATGACCGAGATAGTCAAGATCGCATTTTCTTTCGTTTCCAGATCTGATCCTGATCATGCACGTCCTTTATAAGAATCTGATGTTAACCTTCCGCAACATGCATTTTATGAATTATCTCACTCTTGATTTATGCCAACGCAATGCTATTAGGAACATACATGATTTCATTCGTGATTTAAATCTCGTGGACCTTAGTAAAGTTCCTTAATTAATGATTTTATTTATTTTTTTTTTGTTATTTAACGCCGCTCTATTTATGCTTCCATTTATTGGTGCTAATCAGCGACGGAGGTCTACGATGTGTTTGTAAACAAAGCACATGTAAATTATTACAGCGATGCTTGTGTCAATCGGCCGAGACCGGGATTTGAACTCGGATCACCAAATTACTAGTCCTTTGCTCTAGCGATCAAGCCATCGTAGGCCTCTAATTTTATTATTTTCAGAAATAACTTATTTTTAGGATCACATTTATAGGCCAATTTAATGTACAAAACTTTTTAATACGGAGCGTGGAATTGGACCAGGAAATCTTTGTAAAATTTCCCCTTAAGAGATACCTACTTACATGTACCCTACTTACATTACTGCACTCACTAAAACGAACCTCTACATACCAAGACGCATATCGTGTCGAATATATGATCGTATTAAATACATGAAATATGCCAGTCGAGACGAGTCCTATCATCTAAATCGAAGAAGCCATCCGCAGGCCAATGGCTACGTCAAATAATTCGATACGAATAAGATCGCAATCCCGGCCATGATGGATTTGGAGGTTACACCACCTTCCAACTTCATATTTCCGAAGTAGCATCCATCACTGCCTATAACACCACTACCAGATCTGGGCAGAAATCTCACGAGAAAAACAACCGAAGCATCGGCAATCAATTGCGACAGAGAGGCATGGCTACTCCTCATTCCCATACCCGCGAAGCAACAAGTTCTTATATAGACGTAGAGTACTGATCAGAGCGACCAACCTCTGCCGCTTCATCTTGAGAGGGGGAGAACGACAGTACGTCACAGTCGTCTAAGAAAGCGAAGACGATGCATCAGACCTCTAATAAGACGATGGCAGAGGTTGAAATTGCGTATGACAGAGCTGAACCCGAGTGTCTTGTGACACCGGGAGACAGACAACAAGTCATACGGCACAGAAAATCTCTGTGGTGGCGTCAGTGACCAATGAGTGGATATAACATGCGAACGGGAATTCCTTCTCTATGAACAGGGTTCGCTAGCGATGATGTAACAGGTAAATACGTTGCATCGTGCGTCTCCTCTGTTCCGTGGGTAGTTCAAGAAGAAGGAAACGGCAGCGTATCCTCATTCATGGCGAGCGACGGGCACTCTGACGGCTCTTTTCGCTTAGTTACGATTTGAGCGATACAATATATCTATTGTGAGAAGTTTTAAAACATTTAACTAACTAACGATTTTTAACTGATCAGCTTCTTAAAATATAAATAACGCTAATTCTCATGTAAGTATCATCGTAATTGCATTACGGTACCATTTGCATTATCGCAACAACTGTTGGACCTAAGATACGGTCGGCAGAACAGGCGTCGGCAACCGTATAGGATCGAAATACATTCTTCTATGTGATACTACGTTCGAATTTCTCGCATACAAGGCACATCATTCCCCTATTTCCATGTCTCTGGAATTCATAGAACTCGTAGGCGTACGTGGTGAGCTTGTCGTTGTGAAAAATTAATTTATTTGCTGTTGTAGAAATAATTTTTTTAATTTTTCACCGCATCGCGATATATATATATATATATATATTAAAACTTACTTATTATTTAAAAGGCTGGCCGTTGCGTGTAATACGAAAGGTAATGAGGCTTGAATTAATTGCCAGCGTGGAACAGAAGCCACAATATTACTCAGGGATGGTGTCAATTCATTATGAAGATTTTGCACAAGTACTCTTTCCATTGACTGAAAAATAAAATTTTTACTCTTAAAAATTACTCTAAACTAATTATTTTTCTGAAGATAAAATAATTACACGATTACTATTATATTAATACTCATGGAAAGATACCTCCTTCCAATATCGTGCAAAAGCAGGAAGGAATATATATTTTTTTAATTAATTTTTACTTAGTTCTGGTGGATTTATCTATCCACAAATATTAATACAATAAAAGAGAGAGAGGGCAAGAGAGATGGAGAGGGAAAAAGAAATAGTAAAAAATTTTGGAAAATTTTTCAATCGTATTCTAATAATCCCAAATAAATCAGGTATTAAAATGAATCACGAAACATCTATAACGAAAATGTATCTGAACGAGAGAGAAATGTATCTGCTACCATGTGCATCCTAGACCACAGTACCCCATTTTTTCAGCTACTTTATTGTGAAGATCTTGATTTTTTTAGTAAGCTTATTTCTGTTCCTTTCAATCTATTCATGCGAGTGATTAGATTTTCAAAACGAGAGATACTAATTACAAATTTTCTACCAAATACATGATATACGTTACTATACAAGAAAACATACTATACGTTACTACGTTCGAAGGTTGTCTCTAAAGCGGTAAGCTTTCACATATTTTTTAGATTTTCTTTCTCAAAAATGATAACATTAGAAACTGATATTGATATACATCTTTAAAAGAGGTAAGAATAAATGCACTGCGTGCTCTAAGAACACTTATCTTGTTAAATATATGAGTATACATTAACTTTTTGTTTTTAAATTTATGCTAAATATTAGCATTTTTTAAATAAAAAATGGTTATAATATTTTACAAGACTTTAAGCAAGAAAAGTTTGTGAAATCTATTTCATCGAATTGTAAAATGAATAAGGTATTAAAGTAGGAATTTGTATACTGCTTAATGCAGTTTTTTAATAAGTTAATCCTATGCTTTCTGTATACTAAAATGCCATATCTTAATTATAAAAAATTAAGTTATCAATTAGCCAAATCTCTATCGAAACTAAAACTAGTAATTGAATTAGATATTCATATATTATAATGTCTATAATACTTATTTATTTTATTGAAAATCTAGGTATAGTTATATAAATATTTAAAAAAAGCTAAAAGATAAAGTAGAATACGAGGTCTGACAATTAAGTAATGCGACCAATTTTATTTCTCGGCCTATGGTAACACTGCGAACCTGTAATAGTAGAAGTACATAATAGTAGAATAGTAGAAGTCTATAATAGTAAAAAATAGTAGACTACGCCACCGTAATAGTAGATCCATACACTCTCGATTTAGACCTTGACGACCCTTATACGATCATTTCTTCGCTAGCTGTTTAGTGTTTTGTAATAACGTGTGAGTAATGCAAGTCACGAAAATGCAACAGAGAAATTTAAAGCAACGGCGCGCGATAAAATTTTGTGCGAATCTTGGCAAAATTGCGACAGAAACTTATGGAAAAGTGCTTAAAGTATATGCTGGTGATACCCTGAATCGTAGTCAGGTGTTTCGGTGACATGCCGATTTTAAAAAAGGCCGTGAGAGCGTCAAGGACGAGGCGCGGGAAATGAGCAAGTTCAAAGTGAAAGCCATGGTCATTTGCTTCTTCGACAGCAAAGGAGTGGTTTACAAAGAGTTTGTACCACCTATACGACAAATCGTAAATCAATTATCTATCGCAATGTGCTAGAAAAATTACCAAAATTATGCTTACACTCTGTCTAGAGACCGCGAAGACTTGGGTTCTCTATCATGACAATGCTTCCTGTCACAATGTGTTCAGTATCTCTCAGTTTTTGGCGTCTAAGGATATCGTAACCTTACCACAACTGCCCTATTTACCGGACATGTCATCCTGCGATTTTTTCCTATTCCCCCATTTGAAAAAATTCATCAAAGATCAGCATTTCAACTCCGTTGAGAACATCCAAGAATCTATGACGAGAGTACTCGAAAAGGTCCCACAAGAAGTGTTCCAGAATTGTTTTGAAAACTGGAAAACCAGCTGGAATGCGTGTATAGATTCGGGAGGGGATCGCAGCCATGTACCTTAATTTTTAAATATACTCGATTTTTGAATTTTGTCGCATTACTTAATTATCTAACCTCGTAGTATACACACTATTTCACTACTGAGAAACATAAATTGGAATATATGAATATATAATATCATAGCTTTAGTTAAAGCAATAACTATTCTCGCCCCTCTCTCTCTCTCCAAATATATATATATATATATATATATATATATATATATATTACCTTACAATACCCCCTTACAATGCCTCCAAGTAATGTGGAAGCCATAAATAGCAATAAAAATTTAATGGAAAAATATATAATGGCTGGAAAGGGAACTTTCCTTTATTCTTTTTAACTGTTATAAGCGTTTGAATTTTTTTTTATGCAATCTTATATTAGTATTATTAGTATTAATATTTACCATGCAAGCTTCTTTCATCTCCTGATGCAATAAAGAAACGGCGTGAAAATAGTTAAATATACATATTTAAATCTATGTTATAACATTTGAAGTAAAAATGAGAAATTTTAAATGGATAAACTTACATGGTGGCCTGGTGCATGTTGACAAAACTAACAATTACATAATCAAGCATCAATTATTATATTTAGAACTTCTTCATTTAAAAATGATTAATTAATTAAAAATGTTTAAACCTTACCATGCAGGACACCTCATGTACCCTTCCGAGCTTTGCTCTTATAAATGGTCTGAAAAAAAATATAATTTTAAAATATCATATTCTATATCAATTTTATATCACTAACTCTAAAATCAAATGGCGTGGTAGCGCCACGAAGGCGAGTTTGAGAACCGCCGATATGGCGCGGTCTCTACACTATTTAGTTCTATTTTGAGATTACGTATTCTCAATCAATGAAAAAAATTATTTATCACTTCTTTTTCGATAATTTTGCAAAACAATAATCTTTTTAAGCATTTTCCTGCAGGAGATGATGCTTTAGATCAAAAATTATACACCATTTATGGCCTAAAGAATCATTTCGCGCCAGAATTTTTAGCTAGAAAGTTGTTTTTAATATAAAACTCCGTGTATGACTATAGACAATGCTTAGAAACATTTCATTTTTATATTTAGTAAAAGTAAATGCATAACAAAAAGTTTATAGTAACCCATTAAGACCCATGACTAGCACAGCATAGTTAGAGCCAAACTAACCACGCGATCAATTGCTTTCGCAGAAAATAAAATACCCGTGTTTTCTGTTTGACAATGTGTATATTTATTACAAAATCATTTAAACAAATTACCAAAAAGTTGCGAATTTGAAAAAATGAATAACACCAATCTATTGATTCTACGGAAAAATAAGGTACTACTCAACAGTTAGTTTTTAAATGTCCTTTTGCATGTTCTGAACATAAGCGAAAAAATTATTTTTGGTAATTTGTTTAAATAATTTTGCCGTAATCAATCAGGTCGTCGAACTAAAAACACGAATTTATTGCAAAATATAAGGGTTCTACAAAAAAATATTAGACAAGTTTTTTTTGCCTTTTCCCGTAGAATTAAATGATATTATTTATTTGTTGAGAAAAATTATTTTTGATAAATTGTTTAAATAATTTTGTAATAAACAATCAAATCGTGAAACAGGAAGACACGGGTATTTTATTTTTTGCTAAAGCAATCGGTATCATGGTTAGTTTAGGATAACTATGCTGTGCTAGCCATGGGCCATAATGGGATAATGCGCTTTAACCTGTAGTAAAAAGTTCAACCAATTTTATAGCAAGATGCTTAAAGCCCTCATGAACGTAGTCAAAGCTTTGTATATATAGCAATTCAAGGTACCTTTCCGGTGGATGACTTCGTAGTTATATCCCTGTAATTCGAAGGCCCAACGGGCGAGTCTGCCCGTCAGCTTGCGCAATGATTGCAGCCAACGAAGGCTGCTGTGATCGGTTATCACCTAAAAGTGGTAGTCCTCGACGTACGGGCGAATCTTACGCCGGTATCTCAGCCCATAGCACGGCGATGCAGTCACGTTCGGTGACCGAGTCATTACGCTCAGTCGCAGTCATCGTGAGACTAGCGTAGGAAAGCACGCGCTTAACACCACCAACTGATTGCGTGAGTACGGCGCCTAGTCCCGAGTCGCTGGCGTCCGTCTGGATGACGAACGTTTCTCCGAACGATGGTCGAGAAAGGACTGGTGCAGATCTGACGAGCGTCCGGATCTGTTTGAAGGCTCTGCTGCTTTTCTCCCCAATGATACTTGATGTTCTTCTTGGTCAATCGGGTGAGAGGCTCAGCAAGCATTGCAAAGTTCTCTAAGAACTTGCGATACCAGGACGCAAGGCCTAGAAACCTACGGAGCTGCTTCAGATTCTTTGGTGCGGCGTAAGTCAAAGTTGGTGCAATCTTATCCGGATCGGGTCGCAAACCGTTACGATCCACGAGGACGCCGAAAAACCGTACCTCTGCGAGCCCGAATTTGCTCTTCTGCCTCTTAATGGTCAAGCCGACATCGGAAATTCGAGGCAGAGTATGCTCGAGCCACCTGAGGTGCTCGTAAAAGCTCTCCGTAGCGATGATCACATCATCGTGGTAAGCGAAGGCCACCGGCTCCATTTCAGGATCGATCAGCTAGTCGCTTAAATACTGAAAGGTTGCAGGGTCACAGGCAACACCATATGGCATACGTGTCCATTCAACTAACCCCATGCCGGGAACCGTGAAGGCAGAGAGGTGTCGCGATTCCTCTCGAAGAGGGACCTGGTGGAAGGCGCTGCTGAGGTTCAGTGTGGAGGTGTATCGCGCATTTCTCAGTTTCCGTAAAATTACGTCCATGTAATGGAGCGGATACGCGCTGTTCTTGGACATGAAATTCAATTTGCGATGGGCCACGCAGAATCGGTAGCTCCCGGCTCTCTTGCGAACCATCACGACGGGTCTAGACAGACCACTCGCTGGTTGATCTGCGAATTACGTCTTGATCAAACATTTTGCGAACTTGCGCATGCATCTCCAGCTCTAACTTCTGAGAGACCGGATAATAAAGCTGCTTAATCGGCTTAGCATCGCCGACATCGATCACGTGGTCGGTCAAATGCGTGCAGCTCAGAGGCTGATCAGCCGGAGGCAGCATCCAGCCGAGGAGTTCCTCGAGAGGTTGACGTTGACTATCGTCAATATCAGCCAAGCCTATAGAAGCAAGCGAATACGCAGAGGTAACTGAGACGGTGCAAAGTTGTAGTGGAACGAAATCCGCAGCACCCTTGATCGGCATGGTGTTGTCGCGCGGGTGGATGACCGCATTGAAAGCGCGGTAGAAGTCTGCACCGAGCATACAGTCGTTTTGCAAGTCTGGAATTAGGATGACGGAAGGGGCGCCTGGCCTATTATCGGCTCAATTTTTCCCGTGGCGAGTCGAGCGCCAAATCCAGGAAAGGGTCGAACTAGACGACCGAGGGCAGATACAATCTGCAAGCCGATTGTTCCGAGAGCTGTACGAGCAGACCCTGCATCGAGCAGTGCATGGATGCGAAACTCGCCTATGCCCACCTGTAACCATCATCGTGAATACCGATCGGGGTCGACACTTGTGACTGATATGGCCTGGCCAACTCGAACCCCAGCATAAGAACCGTGGATCAGTACGTGCTTCCCGACCTTTGTTCCTGTCGCTGTGGGGTTTACGCACGCGCTTTCCCCTGAAGGAAGGCTTCCTCTCTGACTTACGTGAGGTCGACGCTTCAGTCTTCCGTGTGCGTGGCGACATCGTGCGGGAGTCGCGACTGCGACACCTGGCATCTCTAAATCAGGGGAGGTGGCTCTAAAGCGCGCCTATTGCAAGACTTCTCGCACTAAAGGTTTGAAATCGGGCAGCTTCACGTCCACGGCCGTGATCTTCGGCTTCGGCCGCATCCGAGACGTATCTGCCGCATGAAAAGCCACTTCGGGCATTATGCAGTCCTAGGATGACGGAGGTGGCTTATAGTTGCGCTCGGCGTCGAGGACGCATTCGGCCTCTCGAGCGAGCTCGATTAGCCGATTTCCGCTCGTAATCTTCTCCTACTGAACTAGCTTATGTATCGGGATCTTTTACAGGATCTTTTACGATCTTATACGGGAGTAGATTACGGTAGATGAGAGCGAGATGTTTGTCGTCCGACCATGGTTCTTCGAACCGATCTAGGATCGTCAAGAAACAGAACACGTAGTCACGTGTTTGCTCGCGTTTGGCCTGTGTACGCCGCTGTGCTTCGCTAATCAGCTCAGCTTGGAATCATCGATCGACGCCGTAGCAGCTCCGGGCCACGTGGTCCAGTCTTTCCGGGATAGACGATATCAGTGTAGGGCGACACCGACGAGGAGCTCCGTCATTGCATTGAATATATCCTCGTCCGTGAGCGACGTCAATCTGCGACATTCCGTGATCGTCTGCTGAAATTCCTCCACGCTTTTTCCCTTGGCACCATTGAATCGGATCTTCCATTGGCGCAGGGTTTTACCAATATCCGTGCGTTGGGCCAAGGTGCTTGATAGCGTTGATCGCGTTATATTACCGGGTGAGCTCATCACATCTCCATCCATGTGATGCCCCCCTTCCAGGCCCTTGGTACCGAGGGTGGAAAGGAACCGAGAACGTAGGCTCGCCGGTCTACCCTGAAAATCTATTGCTTTTAGAGTTTTTGTGACTTTCCAAATATTGAAAATCGTACGTGTCATGGAAAGTGACACGGTTGTGTCGCGGCGTTTTCTGCAGTTATTGTTGAATGCTAGTACATAAGTACATACACAAAGATGTGACATAATATATATTGTATACAAGTCGCGAAGTCGCGAGCGGCGTGGCGCGGCGCGGCGAAGGGGGAGTGCCGAAGGCTTCGTGGCGCGGCGCGGGGATAAAGCGCCAGCAGCATGGCGAAGACGCGCGAGCGCTCTCGGGCCGCAGGCAGCGAGCGAGAATTCGCGAATTGATTCGCGAATTCTCGCGAGCGGCGACGGCGCTGCGTAGTTCTTAGGCGCGATACAGTGCGGTAAAGGGAGAGCGAGCGCTCTCTCCCAATTCTCAAATAGAGCCGCATTGACTGCGAAATTTCAGTGTGCCAGCCACCTCGAAACTGGCTATTCGAGGGGGACCTGTCATCGGCGCGATAGCGGGCGACAAGTCTCAGCACACTCAGGGCGGGACGCATTAAGTAAAATAGAATAATAAATAAAATTTGTAATTACGCTCACGCGGAGCGCTAATTTTATGTTAAATATAATTGTTAAATTTATAAATCATAAAATAAATATATTTTATGATTTTTCTTTTACTGTTTCAGCGGATAATGGCGCGACTAAGCAAGTCGGAACAGCAGCTAGTTCGGCAGTACGAAATAAGCAAATTTATTAGTATTTGTATTTTTTGTTAATTATTTTTTATAATATTTTGTGAATAAACTTTCTTGTTGTTCTCAAATAAATAAAAATTTATTAAATCCCAATATCCAGCAAAGTCGGGAAAAATAAATACAATAAATCCAATTCGAACTCTGGCGGGTTGAGCAAGAGTGAGAATTGGATTTCGTGGTACTGTGCGTAGTAGAACAAACTTGGTGGCAGGTTGAGCGATCAAGGGCCTAAGCGTGTTGAGCGTAGGCCAAAGTACAGTATGCACCGTAAATCATTAAAACTAAAAATAAATAAATTTAGCTTGCACAAGAGAACCTAGTGGCGCGTTGAGCGACTAGGGGCCGAGGCGGGTAAAGCCGGAGCCACTCGCTTATGCAAGTAAAACGAATAGAACATAGCCTTTGGTGGGGTGAAAAGAACCCGATGGCGTGTTGAGCGATCGGGGCCGAGGCGCGTTGAGCCGGAGCACGAATTAGCTCTCACCAAAGTGCCATGTTACAAAATTATTTTAAAAATTTAACAAAATTTTAATTTTTGTATTTTTCGAAAAATAGTAAACTATTAAAATATACAAAAATACAAAAATATCAGAACAAAAATCAGAAATTGAAACGCATAAGGGAAAAATAAATTCTGATCAACTATTAAATTTTGTCAATGAAATTGAGAAACAAAAAAAAAATTTTGCGTCAGTCGCGTCTACACTCGTATGTATAGTGTAGAGTCGCGGTGGTGTATGTGTGTGTGTGTATACACAGATCGCCGATTTCGCAATTTTTATACTTGTCGTGTCGCGACTATATGTAAAAATTTGTTTTATTTATGTAGAATAAGATGTTAACAATAATCCTGTTTATTACAATAAATAATTAATTGTTTTTTCCATTATTATAAAAAAAATTATTTACATTTAATTCACATTAAATATTGATCACACTTGTTATAATAGAAATTAATTAGTAAATGTTACTTAAAGATTATATCCGATTAATATAATTACTGCCGCACAAACATTATATTTCCGTATTCGTCTGTATATTAAATCTGTGCTGCATTTCCGCCGCTTTCGCTGAATTGGCATTGGCCATGGCCAACTTCGAGAGTGTGTACGAGCTAGCAACGCAAACACTCGCGACGCGCAGTGTGTTCGAACTGTGTAATATAACTATGTTTCACACTAATAATTATATTATATGGAACATAATCATATTCCGCACACAAATGACATTTGCGATAATTCTTGTGCATCCGCGTAACTTGAGAATTTTCGCCAGGGCACGAAATATATTACAAAATGTATTAAAAAATATATAATAAAACATAGACGAACGTATGTATATTTTTATATTCAATTATGCGATTCCGAGATCGCGTTGGGCGCCATGTAACGGCGCGCGTGTCCGCCTCGAACACGAAGACAGCGAGCACGGCCGTTGCAAATATGTACCCGGCTGGCCTTATCCCCGAATCGTTTCGACGAGGTAGAAGGGCGGTTCGCTAGGTGCGAAGTATCGCCTGCGCGAGGTAGAAAGGCGAAATAATCATAAGAAAACAGAATAAATAAAAAATAATCGTGGCTTTAATGGCCCATCTACGGGCAACACATACATGCGATGGAGCACGGCTTGCAGGCCGAGAGTCGCTGAGGCGACGGCACGCGAGGAGTTAGGGAAGACAGAGAGAGAGAGATAGAGAGTGGAAGTAACGGGCTGCCACTTACAGTCGGGCGGTAGTGTAGTTGACTGGAGGTGACGGCGGCGAGCCCAAGACCGCTGACAGCACATCCTCGTTCGCCGGAGAAGGCGGCGTCCCCGCTCATCGGTGGCCCCGGGATGGGGCGGTCACTTCGCACAGACGAGAGCCGGGCGGCAGGCTCGTTAGCTCGAGCTCAGCAGTGGTGTCCGCGTAACAGTCTCCGGGGGCGACACACACGTAAGCGGCACAAACAAGCACGCACAAAACCGTGCACCTCACGAAGCCAAAACTAAGCGTCAGACCGACTTTTAGTTTTATCGTTTTTAAACAAAGAGCCCGATCGTACGTGTCTCGTGAAGCTCTGCTTCCAAACTCAAAAACCTCAAAGCAAATGGCTAGTAATCGCGGCTTCGAATGTACACAGAGTCGACCGCGTTCGTGACAACGTAAATAAACAGGCTCAGAGACTTCGCGTTTGTAAACAAAGTCGGCGCTGGCGACTTTTGTATCAGGATAGAATTCGATCGACTGCCTGACACGTACATGCGGCCGCAGACATCCAATTAGGTCTCGTAGAGTAGTGTTTGGAACCGCTGAAGCCGAAAACTGATGTGCTTGCAAAGGCGCCAGCGATCGCTCTTTTCGATCTAGGACACCGCTACAACCAACATTAAATATTTATGAGTATGATTATTTATGAACTGAGCCGGGAGTATGAGAAGTGCGGATGTCACTGCGGCGCGATCGCGTCTTGGGATAGAAGAAGCCCATTGTTTTTGCGCACGTGGGTTGTTGTCGCGAGCCTGTCCAGTAAGGAGCACGGGGGAGGGGCATTCCCTTGCTCGGTTGGTTGGGGATGGATGTCGGACTTGCGCGCGTGCGTGATTATCTATCGTGGCTTTCTGTCACGTACACGTGTCGGGCTGTTAACAGCCAGGGTTGTTTGCGAGCACGCGGGTGAGGCTCTCCCTGATGTCAGGCAGCGCCGTAAGGCGGAAACGTATGTGGGCTGACGGCGGCGGCGTGTGTGTGGGATCGGTCGAATTGACAAGAATTTGACAAAGGTATATAGCCGGACTTACTAATATCTTTGTTCATCTTAGTTTATTTTACGGCTGTTGACGGTTGTCTTTGATTATTTGATTTTTTATCTAAATTTGGTTTTTTATCTAAAAAAATTTTTAATAAATAAACTAAATCATAGTAGGATTTAAGGAATCGAGCTCGCTCAAGAGTGCCCTTTCAAACCACCTCGTCTCCTGTCTACGACAGCAGCGGCAGATGCTCAGGGCACTGCGAGACCGTACCGGAAAGGGGTTGAGACCCGGACGCATAGCATCTGGCAATTGGGTATTTTACGTGAGTCTCTTTCGCGGGTATTCTGGAGCCTTTGGAGTGGCGGATTCGCCGGGATTGGACACTCGGAGGAAAACCCCGTTACAATATATATATATATGTATATAGAAAAAATATAGACGATTTTTACAGGGAATATTGAGTTCGGACGGTGAAATACGATGTCTAGTTGTCTGGGGATATCTTCTATGAGAGTGGAATAGGATGTCCAGGTGTCTGAGTACGACTTCTACGCCGAGTTTTGTGTCGAGACGGTAGAACATTATATCCATATGTCTTTGAATAATTTCTACAGGGAGTCCTGGACATCGTTCACTTGCCCATCATATTCAACCGTCGGAACGCGAAATTTCCATTAAAAGTCGTCCCCAGAAATCTAGACACCGTTTTCTACTGTCCAAACTCGACATTTCCCGTAGAAGTCGTCGCCATAGACAGGCATCGTATTCTACCTTCCGAACACAAAACTAGCTGTGAAAGTCGTCGCCAGATACTTGCACACCGTATTCTACCGTTCAAACAAGAGATTATCCATAGAATTCGTCTCCAAATATTTGGGCATCATATTCCACCATTCTAACACAAAACCCTCCGTAGAAGTCGTTTCTAGACACCTGTACATCGTTTCCTGCCGTCCAAACTCGAAAGTCACAGTACACGTCGTCTCCGGACAACTGCACACCGTATTCCACCGTTCGAACATGAAACTCTCCGTAGAAATCGTCTCCAAACAACTAGACATCGTAGTTCTACGTCTGATCTCGATATTCTCCATAGAAATCATCTATATATTTTTTCTATATATATATATATATATATATATATATCTATATCTATATATATATTTATATATATATATATAATTTTTTTCGTATTTTAAACTCAAAAGGCGAATACGTACTGTTTTATTCAACATGGTTCAACAGGGTTGAACAGGAAAGAAAAATAAGCTCACAGAATACTTCGGTTAGCTACCTGGGTCAAGTACAATTTTGTCTCATAGGGATTTCCCAATATCATGACCACAATATCTTACTGCCGATCAATATTATTTAAATCTTCAACATTTAACCGTTAGTACATCTGCACCCCTAAAGCGGGAATTTCTATGCCATTACAATTCATTACAGTAGAGTAATTAAGATAAAGTGTCTTTAATAGAAATTATAAATCCATTTACTAATACACTCTATAGTTGAATGCATTTAAGAGTTATACATCAAAATTATCTTATAATTATACCAATATTATTTTCTGGCAATTTCACATCCTCCCACCAACGATATGAGAAATCATTCTCGATAAGCATATCTTTTATCTAGTCATTATTGTTCAATATTATCCAAATCTAACACGCCTAGTTCGGCAATTTCATGTAACAAAATTGCGGGCATTAATGGAATAACATCCTGCATTTTCTTGGACATAAAATTTATGGGTCGCGAATTTATTATAGCCTCACAATCAACCAATACTATAACCATCTTTTCATAATTCAAACACCTCTTGTTTAGACTTCTACGTAATAGTCTTTTTAATACGCCGATAAAGTGCTTCCAAAATCCGCCCCACCAGGATGCGGTTGGCGGATTGATTTTCCATTTGATTTGTTGCAGTTTTACTTGCCAATCTTTCGAAATGAACTTGTTAAAAAAGATTATTCAAACCAGCCATATTTGTGCCATTATCACTGTATATTTTTTTGGCCGTCCTCTTCGCCTAATATTTCTTCACGATATAGCTACTAGAAATGAGGTAGTTGACAAAGATATGATAATACTGTGCATCTAAATGAGTATACTCAAGCTTTATGACCGCCTTTTCGATAGAGCGGCCCGAAAAAATTAACGCCCACAAATTTCAAATATCGACACCTCTCGGTAATGGCGAGATTTCGCAACTCAGACTTTTTGCCTCATCTCGACGGCGGTCGTTGCATTTATTTATTATGGACCTAATGACTTTTCTACCCTCCATAATCAAAAATTTTTCTCTTAAATTACTCCTTAATATTGTGGCGACCACCGATTACGCCGGATATATATATATATATATATATATATATATATATACATACGTATGTATATCTGTTCGGCGATAAAGAGGAAAAGCCCATCGAATTGCCATGGCACGCCGACCCGTCGAGTTGCCGATGACTTTCAGGCCTGGGAATGTGCGTAAGGATAGAGAAAGAACAAGAGACAAGCATTTGGCAACATCGCCCTTACTACCATAAATATATATATATATATATATATATATTTATAGATTCGTAGATATTCTCAGGGTAATCCGTGAGAATAAATACGTTTATATATTTGTATATATAAACTGTCTGCGTCTCGCCTAATGGCGAACCTCATTGCCAAATGCCTGCGCGGCGCACGTCTTCCAGTAATAAAAAGTCAGACCAGATGTGGCCGTAGCAATGCAGCCTAGCCGTAGGATCGCCACGATCGGCGCGGACCGAAGTATCCTCTCTCTTCCCGCACCGTTTGTACTTTCCCGCCTCAGTGGACAGTTCGGAACAAAGCGAAGGCGCGCTAATGCGCAGATTACGACCCTTCCCCCTTTTTTATACGAAGTACGAAACCCGAGAAACCATCTAATATACTAATATTCCAGGATGCTGAAGCAACTAAAATGCGCCGAAATTTTAGTTTCGAGTAGAATATAAAGATTGTCGAAACAAACGACGTACCGAAATAATATTATTTCTGAACATGACTTTCGATTTTCTAAATTATTAATGTAATGAAAAATGTACAAATGTTCGTATTATTAAGCACGCTTGATTTTCATAATATTATTATTACTAGAAAAATCTTCCAGCACGAATCACGCCGTCTTCCAGTAGACAAATTCCTTGGCTGAATTGATCAACGCGTCCTGGTTTGGATACCCAACACAGGCGACAGCGACAATTACCGCGGTCACAGATGCACCTGCGCGATCGACCGTCGTCCGATTGAAGTTAGCTCCCGTGATACCGGAACCCGGGGCATCGGTGAAAACGCCCACCCGCCTGCCGACAGGAACCCCTGTGGTATCGCCGTTTGGAAAAGCGATACCGTTGAACGCTGCAGGGTGCCCGCGAACACCCCGGGGGCCCAGAGGCCGGGAACTCCGCCAAACGGCAAAAAACGCGAGTAAGCCGCTGTGGAGGAACGCGGAGAGCACGACGAAAGAGTAGGTGAACGGGAAGCAACCTGTACTCCCTCGAATTCTGTTCGTGACCCACTTGTCAATGACGACGAAGAAAAGCGGAGGAAAATTACGAGAAGGAAACTGTTATTCTTCGATCCGGACAGCGACACCGGAGAGTAACTATCTGCAGTACCTTGCTCTTGCGCCCATGTGACTGGCCCGTGAAGAGAGAAAGAAAGCGAAGGTTCGTCCCCCTCCGCCGCGCCGATTGTTTCAGCGAAGGACGTTGAACCCACCGTCCAACCGCTCACGCGATTGGACGGAGACGACTGGAAGTCATCGATCCCACTCGTGCGCTCACCCAACTGGCCACTGCGCTACGCCTAATGGAGTAGGCCCGCCCCCTCCACTGCGCTGCGCCTATTGGGGAAGGTTGCCCCTTCTACGCGCCGCTGCACCTTGCGGAGCAAGGCCTAACCAGAGGACATTGACCCGTCCGGCGCACTCGCTCAACTGGACCGCGTCTGGCAAGGCCCGCCCCTTCTCCGCTGTGCCGCGCCGGAAGGATCCCATTGGCCCCATACCGAGCATATTCTAATAATAATTGTGTATAAGTATATATATATATATATATATATATATATATATATAATAATTGTTTTCACAGATATTGATACAAATAAAAAAAGCTACTAATAATAGCTCAGGGTTGGGATTATTTTTCCTTCTATCCTCCATTCCTTATTGTTAATTGTTCTTCTCTTTATCTTTACCATTTCATAAATAATAATTTCCTTTTTTTTAACAAAACCTGGTTTGCCAAATTTTTGAATTTTAATTATTAATATCTTCCCTTTAATTTTCATCGTAATATCTTTTTTTATTTATTTAAAATTTAAATATAGTTTTCTTCCTTTTTGCTTTCCATTGTTTTATAAATAATTGTTAATCTAATTTTTAAATTATAATAATAATTTCACCCTTTCATTATTCATTTCGATTTTTCTTTCACACTAATTTTCATCAAGATTTTTTTATTTATTTATATTTCCCTCTTTTTGTTTGTAGCTCCGTTTGTTTTTAATAACCTTTGTTATTAGTAACCAGTATTTTTATCCTTCTTTATTTATATAGAAATAGATTACTTATAATAACTAAGATTTTTAGCGTTTTTATAATCTAATATTTAAATTTTTCAATATTTTAATAATTTCAATATTTTCTGTTTTTTTCTTAATAACTACTTTTTATCTTACTATTATTTAATAATTCAGATTTTACGTAATTATAAATTTTTTTCTATCTTTCTTATCCTTTTTTCCAACCGGAAAACCGTTCCGTCTAAATGGTAGGGCTAAATAGGGATTATCCGGCGCCTATCGAAGATAGACTTAACACCATAGAAGAGCGCGTAAGCTCTCACCATAGAGCTCTTTGCACGATCGGAACGCTGTCGCGAAATTATCGCACTTACATTGAGGAACATCGAGAGGCCTGTACGGAGACACACAGAAACACTAATTTCTTGTTACGCAAAATAACAAGTGCAGAAGAGCGAATAGATGGGCTAGAGATAGAAAACGAACAACTTAGAAAAAACTTGGGTGATAACTGAGCGCGCTTTTAGGGAGCGAATAGATATAGAAATAGATATAGAACTATTGGAAGAAGCCATTAGGCAATTTAAGGGGGCATCTCTAGTCTAAGTATTTTCAACGATATTTTAAAGCACTGAAAGTATTGCTTTCATTTAATTTAATTGTAAAAACAGTTATTCATTTATATTATTAGGAGTGTGAATAAGTCTTTCCCGTTTTATGTAAGAGATGGCGCCACCAATACTGTGCGAGTATTCAATGGTTACATATGTCATAATCAAAGCTTATTCATATGTCAACAATTCCATACTAACACATTAGTTAAAATTTTTTCGCATCATAAATTTTTGATATCGTGAAAATGTCGAAATTTGAGCCGAGTCGACGTCATTTGCGGGAAGTTTCACTTTATTGGTTCAATTTGAAGAAATCTGCTGCTGAGACGCATCGATTGCTTCAGGAGGCTTATGGAGAAGGTTGTGTCGATGATTCAAGTGTTCGCGGATGGTTTCGACGCTTCAAAAGCGGTGATTTCGACGTGGAAGACAAGGAGCGTTCTGGGCGGCCGCAAATCTTTGAAGATCGAGAATTGGCGACTTTGCTTGATGAAGATTCTTGTCAAACGCAAGAAGAACTTGCTGAAGCATTGGTAGTTGACCGAACAACCATTTCCAAGCGTTTGAAAGCCATGGGAATGATCCAAAAGCAAGGAAATTGGGTGCCGTACGAACTGAAGCTGAGAGACGTCGAACGGCGTTTTTTCACTTGCGAACAGCTGCTTCAGCGACATGAAAGAAAGGGTTTTCTGCATCGTATCGTGACTGGCGATGAAAAGTGGATACGTTACGATAATCCGAAGCGAAGAAAATCATGGGGACTACCCGGCCATGCATCATCATCGACGGCCAAGCCAAATATTCATGGCGCCAAGCTCATGCTCTGTATATGGCGGGACCAGCTAGGTGTGGTTTACTGTGAGCTTCTGAAACCGAATGAAAGGATCACAGGCGAGGTCTATCGACGACAATTGATGCATTTGAGCCGCGCACTGCGAGAAAAACGGCCACAATACTCCGACAGGCACGACAAAGTTATTTTGCAACATGACAATGCTCGCCCACATGTTGCACCGCCGGTGAAAACATACTTAGAAACGCTCAAATGGGAAGTCCTACCCCACCCGCCGTATAGTCCAGACGTTGCTCTAGTCCTCCAGGGTATCTCTAGTCTAAGTATTTTCAACGATATTTTGAAGCACAGAAAGTATTGCTTTCTTTTAATTTAATTGTAAAAACAGTTATTCATTTATATTAGGTGGAAAAAACGTTCATAAAATGTATAAAAAAAGTACAAAATTCGGTAATTCGAGAGCTGATCGACAAAAAAAAAGAAATTTTCGTGGCAATCAATTTACGAGTGAGCGTGATGAAAGTGTGGTTAGTGCATCTGCTAAAAAATTAAGAGAAATAATCCTCTATTCGAAGTGAACGTTGATCCATTGTTGCATTACGTCATACTGAATTTCTTCTAAGACTACAAGACATTTTAATTTGTCACATTGTAAAGGCGATATAACATTTACCAAACGTGACGAAAAAACTAGGTTTTCAATTAGTATTTTCGCGTAAATGTGAAACAGAAACTCATATTCCAAGCAGTCCAACAATTCATACTTCCTACGAAATAAATCGCCGTTTTGTAGTTGCGATGCGTTTACTCAGTATTGGCTTACTAGGTATAAATAAGTTTTGTGCAATGATGGATATCAGCAAAGGACATACTTCAGCTACTCATTCTGCAATAGTACACCATATTTGGATAGCAGCAGAAGCAGTAGCTACAGTAGTTTTTAGACAACCAGTTAGTGAAGAGTAAAGAGAAAATGAGGCTGCCGGTAATTCGGTAAAAACTAAAATCGGCTCACAGTTTCTGGTGACGACTCTTGGGCTCGAAGAGGTTTTTCTTCTCTTGTCGGAATTGCTACAGTGATTGGAAAATTTTCTGGAAATGTTCTTGATGTCATTGTGAAAAGTAGAATATGCAAAGCTTGTGAACAATGGGCTGGAAAGGAAAATTCTATGGATTATCAAGACCGGTATGAACCCACGTGCGGGACATTTTTTAACCTGACTGACATAATTTAACAAAAACTATTTAACCGATAGGGCTGAAATTTTGAGAGGTTATTCATTACACATATAGTTATAGCCCATACTAGAATTATGAATATTCGATTACATTTGAGCACTTTTTAAACAACATAACCTCAAAAAATAAGCCGAAAATTAGAAAAGCCCGCCATTTTGTTTTTATTTTACTTAAACTTCTTGATTTTAGTACGGGCTATAGCCACTTTCTTATACTTTAATATGCTTTCTGAATTTTTCATTTCAGAGCTTCCTGTGTCAAAATATGATGTCAGACAAAAAAAAAGCAAGCTTCGTTGTGGCAGCCATATCTGGGCCATATTGGATGAAAAATAAAAAAAAAAATTTTTTTGCAGACTTCTATATGTATTTTTTTAATATAAAAAAAATTGTAGTGTGATAATAAAGTTTACTGCAAGAAAAAAATCTTGAAAATTTATGCAAAAAGACTAGAGACGCCCCCTTAACGTGGACGACTGAATAAGGTAAAAACACTAACAACTAATTTTTCTCAACCAACTGTTCATTTTTTTTTGTAATTTAATAAGATGAATTAAACGGTACAGTCGACAGGAAGATGAAACTTACTTCGTCGACTGATGAATGATCTGACTTCATGGATAATTGCCTAATAGCAAAAATTAGCCCTGCATTAATTACTTAGCATTATAATGTTTTAAAAATATTTTTAACTAATACTTTAATAATTTTAATTATTTTTTTATTTTTTATTTATATGACGATTATAACGCTACCGATTCTAACGCGAAAATTTTCATATGACACCGGCTATATAATATGGACGCATGTCTGAACAGCGTGTCACTAGAAGTCGGGCAGATAAGAATAAGTTCTGTCCAGACGAATTCGACAACGTCGACCCTTTTTCTCCGTTCAAAGAGATCCCGATAGATAGAGAAATAAGACCTCCATCGCGAGCGTTACAAGGAACGATTGAGGTTTTAGAAAACTCTTTCCTAGAACCAATCATGCAAACGGCAAAATCATCTGATAACAAACAAAAGGAGGAATCTGAAATCCTCACTATATATATACCAGAAAACAATCAAACCACGTATAAATTACAAAAAATTAAAAAAAAAAAAAATTAAAATTATAAAGTTTTACAATCAATTTCAGGTATAAAGGTTTTAGAGTAAATCTATCAATTTGTTTTTAAATTTATGTATAAATATGTTTAAAAAAAACGTTTTCATCAAAATCCTAAATTAAGCCTCCATTAATTTTATATCAAGAAGCTGTTAAAAATCCAGAGGATTTTAAAATATCGAGCTATTTTAACGAAAATTGTGCAATTACTGCAAAATAATTACGCATATGGATTTTCTGAAGACGATATTTTAACCGCGTTGCCTTATATAAAATTAATTTGAAATAACAAAAGTTTTTGATATATATCTATATGTATTGGGCAGTTATTTGCAAATATTAAAACCACATATAATAACTGTAAGTGAAAATTATGCACATTATGGAAACCTATAGAGACAAAAACAATGCAAAAAAACAAGTATAAACAAAAATGTACGCGTCGCGAAAAGTCTGATAGAAGTTCTTTGAAAACATTAAAATGGAAAATGTTGAATTAAAACACTTCTATTAAAGATTTCATATCGAATTATGTCATTAATTATATCTTTATTTGAGTAAAAGAAAATATAGAAGCTTCAGATTACGAATAATAAAAATTATTTTGGATTTTTTATTTTTAAACTGCATTTAGATATTTAAATTTTTCAGTCAAATGAATTTTTATATAGACAGTCGATAATTGAATAGTTTAATAACAATTTATCAAATTCTGTTCAATTGTTCAATATCTGTGATTTATTATCATATTACATATACAAATCATCAGATATAAAGTTAATTAAATAACATAAACTATCTATTCGTTTATACAAAAAAGCTTATGTTCAACAAAAATACGACTGGTACAAATAGATCCGATTTGCCAAATAAAGGGCTGGATAGAAAAGTTGATCAGCGTTATAAATTATGTTTTCAATTCCTTTAAAATGACTTTATACAAAAGCGTAGCATCCGGCAAGTATGGTGTGATGGAAATTCTACTCATTTAAAAGCTCTTCGCTGTAATGTTATATAAATGATATTTTTTCCTAAGGAGACTTCACAGTCACACGTAAAGATTTTTCATTCCTCAAGTATTGAAATCAACTTTTACTTAGTCACGTATATGTCAATATCTAATAATTCGTGTAAGTTTCAAAATATTGCTTATTAGGTGTACAAATAAATTTCAGCCGTTTTGAAAAGATTGCATCAACTATAAGATAACATCGAAATTGTCCGTTGTAAAAAGTCGTATAGTACATGTTGACATCTGGAAACAGTATAACCTTTTAATATCTGACTTTTTTCTAGTATCAATTTGTTTTCATCGTGTTAAGGTGTCAAGTTTTGAGCGAAGTAAGCGTCATTTGCGGTAATTGTTCATTCGCTTGTTTCATTTAACGCAATCTGAAGCTGAAGCACATCGGCTACTCATAGACGCAGATAGTGACGTTAATTTGAGTGAGAGTTTTCGCGAGTGGTTCCAAAAATTTAAAAGTGGTGATTTTGACGTAAAGGACAAAACACGCAGTGAAAGGCCCAAAGTATATGACACAGAATTGGAAGTTTTACTTGAGGAAGATCCGTGCCAAAGGAGAAGAACTTGCACAAGAGTTACGACTGACTCAGCAAGCTATTTCACAATGTCTCAAAACCCTGGATATGGTCCAAAAGCAAGGAAATCGCGTTAACGTATCACATCGTTTACGCGGCCGCCTACCGCGGCTGACTATCGCGTCCGCCTGCCACAGCAACACTATCTAACAGCTAAAAATTTTTTATATCATCGCCTTATTACTTGTTTTTTTCTATAAGCGTCGATCTTCTTTGATACAACTATTTAAGATATCAGAATTTTGACTAATTCATTTACGGCCATTTTTCTCTTTTATTAAATATATTGAAATCTAAAGAAATTGAATTTTCCTTTGTAACGATTCGTCTCGTATCTTCTTCTTGCAGTTTTAACATTTAAATAGTTTTTAGTGTTCTTAGTAAAATGGAGGATCGTGTCGGGAAGGGCGGATTGATTAGGTGAATAACTCTTTGAAATTTTGTTATATGCTAATAAAAGTGACTCTATTTATTCAATCACTAAAGAAGAATAACAATAACAAAAAAATAATAATAACAATAATTAATAAGAAAAACAAGGAAATATATTATACTAGTCATCTATTCTGCCATGATCTCGCTAGTCACTCCCTACAACAAACAAACAAAAGAGCAAAAAATATTATAATATTTTACTATTTAATAATTTCTTTTATTATAATTTTATATTTCCGCGTATTTAGTCGCGATTTAAATTCCTAATTCTATTATCCGCTATTCGGCCTTTATCAATCTTCGTTCTCTCTCTTTATTTACTTTAGTCGTGTATTTTCACGTCCTAAATTTTCGCTTTCTCGCAATTTATCGTATTTAATTTTATATCCTTCCGAGAGGCTCCTCGTCAATAATATAAAATTTTTAACTTTTAAATAATTCAGAAGCACCTGATCTTATTTAAAAATTATTCTACGCTTTTATTAATTAATTATTACAGTATTAAGTAAATCTAATTTATATCTATACGCATGGAAAAGTATATCATAAAAAATTGAAAAATTCGAACTTTTTGATGAACAAACTACGATAAATCATTTTTTAGTTTATTTAAAATTTTGATAATATAACTATGTATTTAAATATAATAATAACAAATAATTATTTATAATAATTATTATAATTTATTGCTAATTATTATTAACACCACTTTAACATTAAATCCTCCTTTGGAGTTCGACGTTTCGAACCGGTAAGGTTTTCAGCTTAGTCCTTAAAGATGAAACGTAGCGGTTAAAAGTTCGGGCACCAAAGGAGTATTTCATTTGAAGGCGATATAGGCAGTCAGGTTGTACTTAATAAAAACGAAATCCTAAAAGGCCAGTCCTTTTCTGATGTATTGGAACTTATATTGACACTTTGTGAATGATTTCACTAAAACATACTGTCTGCCAATTCACAAGCATAATCGTTTTGAAACTTGCATTCTTAATGTAATTAGCGCAAATAATGACATGTAAATATTTCATAATATATTTTTTGTCTATTACTATTTCATTAATACAATTAAGATTTAACAAAATATATGAGACAGATTTGAATTAAGTGTTATTTTCAAACCTTAATATTAAACAAAATATATAGAAATAATTTTCATTTATATGACTCGGGTAAATTAATGAAAGTAAGTTTACAGTGACAAAATTTTTTACATATACTTAAAATTATTAAAATGGATTTTAATAATTCCTTATATTTAATCGTCAGAATGAAATATTTTTCGGAAATATAATTTTTTACATTCGTTGATAATATATATTTTTTTTAATCCAAGAAAGAATCACAAAAAAAATTTTTTCGGTTATATAAATCTAATATCTTAAATAGATTTGAACTGAGATGGAATGAAAATGTACCCTAGTTGCCTTTTCTCTTAGTGTTTGTCTGTGTCTGTATATTTACATTTTTCTATTATTTAATTCGTTTCTGATAAATTTACTATAGAATTATTATTAATTATAACACTTTCTATATATATTTGAATAATTTTTCTGAACTTCGTTCAAATCATCATCTATAAAATATTGCTTATTATAAATTTAATACCCACCTTAATTGTTGCCATAAGTATAGCTGTACGGCAATAGGAAGCTCGGGTTCTGACATTGATAAATAAATAATTGACCTTGACAAATTTCCTACAAACTTCAAACAGTTTTCGATAAAAAAATTGTCTTTACAAAATCTTCTTAAATAAAATTAACTACGTTTTTGTATTTATAATATTGAGTATACCATTTACTTAAGTTAGTCTACACCAACATATCAATTTATTTATTTACTGATATTTCCGACAATGTTTTAAATTAATCTATGCTATATTCAAGTTTGAAACAAAAAAGTAGGCGTACTTAAGAATTCTTATTACACAATTGCGAGATATGTTTTACATGTTTTAAATTGAAACAATAGAGGCAATAATCTGTGTCAGTAATGTATTTATAAAAAAGTTATTTTATTTATGTATTTTAAGAAACTGTTAATAATATATATGCAATTGATTCGAGCAATATTAATTATTATCATTTTTAGATAAATGTAAGTCATATAATAAACATAATGTTAAATGACTATTATTACAATTTGACATATATATAATATAATACAATATAATAAAAAGAAAGCAATCAAATTTATTATAAATACTAAAGTTGATCAAACAGTTTTATTTCCTTATATTAATGCACGTGTAAAGCTTGAAGATGACAGTGAATGTGCGTAAATCTAATGCGCATGTATTTATTGATTAAATTACCGGACTAAACTTTCTACCTAAAATAATACAACATATAGCGTTTAAAAACATTATAAATACAATTGTACAACGTAACATAAAAAGTAACGACCAAATAAAGCTGTATAAATTTTTATTAGACAATAAAAGTTCTTTTTCTTTTATTATAAGTTCTTCTTCTTTTTTATAAAAAAAAATTAAAAAATAATAACGGTCTCAAAAGGACTCCATTTTAAAAATTATGTAAGAAATCTATACCCACAGTTTTCATCTTACAAACATAATTCATGCAAAAACCTTGTAATAAATAAAGGTTTATGAAAGATTATGAAAAATTTCTTTTAAATAAACATTCAAATTTTAATAAAGATCTTAAAAGAAAGCATAACTGCTTTTCCATTCAATATATTTATATCATTCCTATTATCTTCTATAAAACATTATTAGTACAATTCTAAGAAGGTTTCATTGTAAGGATTCATCCAAAAGATTTGTGCAAGATTTCTTCAATAATTCCTTCAGAGAAATATTTCTCATAAATGTTTACTTTTCCTTATATTAATAGATAAGATATATTTCCTAAAAAAGGAAGAGGGGAACTCTTCTGGAATTGCCATAGCTTTTAACGTACTATTGTTCTCAAAATCATACGCCACCCGTTTTTAAGGGTGCTCTACACCACAACCACAGCGCCACAATAAACTATTAAAACGAAAATGAAAAAGCATAAATCGTAGATTTTGTTTTTCAACCTTATTTTATCATTTTTGTAAATGAAACAAGTTTTATCTTCATTCTTGAAAAATTCGACAATCGGGATGACGCTCATAAGATTTATAATCTTTTTCGAAGTTAGTTTAAAAAATAAGATAATTTTCACTTCAAACTTGTTAGAGTACTAGAGAAATCTATGTTTTGATTCATAACTAAATAACAAACCAATATAATGGCTAATTTAAGTCAACCCGGATGTAGCATATCTTAATGAAACGAATGAACTTTATTTCATCGGCCTATTCATGATATTGATGTAATAAAAGGAAATCTATGATTATAGTACTATTATAACGCAGATTGTAATTTCTGCAGATAAAACTGATAGAATTTTAGTTTCTGTTTTTTTGATGAGGTGACGGCGCAGAACAGTCTGTACTGTACAATATCAGAGAAAGAATTCAGAGCCCTGATGCAATCACTGTATATATGTATATATATATATATATATATATATATATATATATATATATATATATAGTTTTGCCGATAGCAGACAACGAAATATAAATATAAGTTCCAATACTACGGATAAGGACTGGCCTTGTATGCTTTACTTTTCTACCCGCTCGTCTGTTTATGGCACTGTGATTTTGCCAGAAATACGTCGAGCTCAATCTTCATATACTGCTCCGGTGGGTTTATCGTTTATTTTTGGCTTGGTTTTAATCGGCAACGCAGACATCGATAATACCACGGAAACAACGGTACATCATTTAGCAATAGATCATCAGCTTTCTGAGGCAATCAGCCGCTTCTTGGAGTTAGAACAGAGTCCTCATGAAAAGCATATGTCAGCTTCAGAACAAAAATATTACGATCGTTTCAAAACTACGAATTGTAGAAAATCTGATGGCCGCTTCATAGTTCGACTGCCTTTTTGCTATCAGCCTACGTTCATAGCTTCAGACAAAATGACCAAAGCTTGTATGAATCGACCAGAATGTCGTTCTCGGAAATAATCGGAACATGGCACCGATAACCATGCTTTTATGTAAGAATATGTTGACCTTGGGCATATGGAACTTCTTCCATCAGATGAATGCGAAGTTGACGACGGATTCTTTTTGCCTCATCATGGAGTATTCAAGCAGAGTGGTAGCAAAAAATAAGGATTGTTTTTACTTTTCTTTTACTTTCACGTTCTAAAGAGCAGAAAAGAAAAGCATGTTTGGCGGCTAAGGACATTCCAATAGCCACTACTCCTTTAATTAGTTTGGTCCAACAATCTTTTTTTTCCAATAAGTTGCGAATTTTGCCTTCAGAACAGCAACTTTCATCAACAAATCCATTAGGCAAATTAATGCCTTTGATTGGTACTGTTTAATTTGCTTCGTACAGATGGTAGTTTGTACAACTCTTACTTATCTGAATCAGAGAAGCACACATTGATCCCATCATCATCATGTTGCCGCTTTACTTATCTGAAAAACGCACGTTTCTAATTTACATGGTGGAACTACAATTGTGCAAAGCTATTTACAGAGAATTTATTGGATAATGCATGCTCGAAGTATTATTCGAAAAGTAGTTCGTCAATGTATCATCTGTTTTCGATATAATGCTCGCATTCAGAAGCAGTTGATGGGATCACTCCTGCAATTAGAGCAAGACCTGCTCGACCCTTTCACATATTGGAGTCGATCTTTCAGACTCCTTTTGGACTAAGGCGTCTTCTCGAAGGGGACAAAAATCCTTTAAAAGGTATGTGGCAGTTTTTGTGTGCTTGGTCGTTATAGCAGAGCATTTGGAATTAGTATCAAATCTTACCGCACAAGCATTTTTAACATCCGTTTCGGAGCTGCACTGCTGGGCGAGGTCTCTGTAAAGTAAATTACAATGATAATGGCAGAAACTTGCTGGGTAGTGAAGCTGAAATTCAGCGACTCTTTACTAATGCTTATGTTTCAAGACAAATAATTGCATCTACTCTGGCTCTAGATCAGGTAGAATGGCGTTAGATCCCTCTCATAGCCCCTAATTTTGGTGTCATTTGGGAAGCTAACGTGAAGTCTTTCAAAAGTCATTTGTACAGAGTTATAGGCGAATCGAAATTGTCGTTCGAGTTATTTTCAAATTTCTTGGCTGATATTGACGCGTGCTTGGAATCTAGACCACTCAGCGCACTTAGTTCAGACCCTGGAGATGTAAATACAATGACTCCAGGTCATTTTCTCATTGGTGATCCACGTGTAACAATCTCTGAGCCCTGGAGGATAACGCAGGTGAGAAGGAATAATTTTTAGCAGAGGTGAACAAAGGAATATCTTGATCAGTTACAACAGAAAACCAAGTGGCTTAAACCTAATTATAGCTTTCAAATTGGTGATTTTGTTCTATAGCTATTCTAAGATAACTTGCTTCCTCCATCAAAATGGCCATTAGGACATATTATCGCCATACATCCAAGTAATCATCAATTGACGAGAGTAGTGACCTTGCGTACTGCTACTTCGAAATACGATCGACCAGTCAACAAATTAATTTTACTTCCAGATCACGACAATACATCAGCTAATCTATTGACATTACAGTCAAACTAATAGATTTTCATGAATTACAACGTTTGTCGTTTATTTTTGCGTATCGTACGAAACTATTCGTTAGATGTGGGCGGTATTTTCGCGCCGCTTACATTATAGTGGTAAGTTTCAAGTCTTATATGCCTGAGAACTGGCATTCAGTTTTGCCTTGATAAAGTAGACAACGCAATGTCAATATCAGTTCCAATGCTACGGATAAGGACTGGCATTTTATGCCTTAGTTTTCTACCCGTAATCAAGTTTGGACATTGAAAACTATAATTAAGACATGCTTCCGCAATACGAGCGGAGATTTTACAGAGATTTTCCCGGAATTTTCAGAGTTCTACTAGAATGCTGCTAAATACGCTTATTTTACTTCCTTGTGAGAATATCTAACTATCGACTTGGAAAAGTCGACTTAGTTTACCGATGGTGGAAGGTGTTGAATTCCTACTTGACTTATACACTTCCAAACAACGATTGACGCAGCCGGATCCTTGCCATCAACGCATAGTATATCCCTTAATTGCAGGAGCATATACTAATACGTATAAATTTATGCTATAAGCTTTAGACGTGGCTTTCCGCATTTTTGCCATCGACGCATAGTACATCGTTTATTTGCGGGAACATATGCTAATTCTTATACATTTATGCTGTACGAGCGACGCACACCGATCTCTATTGGCCGACGATGGCGACCATCCCCTGATGGGAAGGGTGGGCACCGTTGCACGACTGCTCACATCCGAAGGGGGCGTCGTCGCATTCCGCTCCACCACTCTCTCCTCTCTTCTTGTCCCGCACGCTGTTTGTCTCGCTCTTCCTCGTTCCTTTTCTCTTCTTCTTTTTTCTCGCTCTCTCATGCTCTCTTTTTTCTTCTAATTCTCTTCCGCTCTCTCGCTCTCTGTTTCTTTGACATTTCATTCTTTTTCTCACTCTCTATCTCTCTCTCTTTCTTCTTCTTCTCCACCTCACTACTCACTCCACTACTCACTCCTCCTCTGACTCCGCTGGCGATAGAGACGAGACTGTTCATGGCCGTAGATCGTCTCTCCAAAATTGTAGAAGAAAGGGGGGAAAGAAGCAGAAGGGCAGACGACGGCAATGGAGGCGTGTCCGACGTGATGTTTGTGGCGTGGACTAAGAATTTGTTCAATTTTTGCATTTTAAATTGCTTAATTTTAAATACAGAATCGGTACGTATTTTATTATTTCTTCGAAAAATAACGGTTCTTGTACGTTATAGTTTCATGTATGTACTACAATGTCTGGTTTCTACTACTACAAATAACGGTTTCATGTATGCACTACAATGTCAGCGTACATTTACCAAAGAACTTATATAATATAACGGATTTCGAACAATTTTTCTTCATCAGTCGCTGTACTTACGAAAATATACAACAACAAAAAAAATATACGTATGATTAAACATTTTATTGATGATACCAAACAATCGTTTAAACATTTTTGTTGTTTTTTTTTCTTTGCAAAAAACTATTCATCACAATATATATATATATATATATATATATATATATATATATATATATATATGCTAAGTATTCCATTTGAGTGGAATAAAATTCTTTTAAATGTTCCATAAAGTGCATTTTCAGGGTCAAGTTTAGGTCAAGTTTAGTTTTTCATGTCATATTCGGATTCTGCGATAAAAAGTATGCAACTTTTGTATGAAATATTTTTTTCGCAAATGATTTTATTTCCGATAGAAGGCATTTTTCAGCTTTAACCTTTTCGTAAAATTTCGTGGTCAGCAAATCCCAAAACCTAGGTATTCGCGCGAACTTTCAAAAATGTGCAAAATATTAAAATATGAAAAAGGTTAGTCTTCGCGGAGGAATACGAAAGTCCTTGTCTTCACGAATGTTTTTCCCATCTTTTCCGCAACTGTACTAGTCTTCGTCAAAATCGTCGATTTGTAAAGTTTTATTCTCGGTATGGTTTGGAAATTTTGACAACTCCTCCATGCTTGTCACCATTAAACTTGTGAATATTATCATTATTCATAATATCATTATTATGATTTTTCAATTATTATTATTATTATTATTATTCAGGAGGTAACGGAGGTGGCCAGGACTACGGATCGGGGAATCACTTCCTCCGACCTGTGTATCTTCTGGTGACACACGATGTCAAAAACGCCTTCAACTCGGTTAGGTGGACAGACGTACTGGGCGCATGGAAGAAGGACTTCAATGTACCTAGGTACCTGTTCCAGATTATCGGAGATTATTTGAAGGACAGATCCATTCTGTACGAAACAACAGAGGGCTCTTAGAGAAAAGAGCTAACGTGTGGCGTGGCCCAAGACTCTATCCTGGGTCCCAATGGAATCTTTCCTATGACGGGATCCTGCGATTGGACATGCCGGAAGGCTGCTCGCTAATTGGGCATGTGGATGGAAGCCACAACTGAGATTGTGCTCATTGCGCTTACGAAGAAGCGCATCCCCAGAGTGCAGCTGCTAATTATTGGGGAGATCTTCTGACGAGAGAGAAGAGAGGTCCTGACCAAGGCATCTGTCAAGTACATGAGGGTGACGCCAGATACGAAGCTCATATTTTGGGAACATATTCGGACGTCGGCGGACAAGGCAGCGCTACTGACGGACTCCCTTTGCAGGGTCTTGGTCAACGTAGGAGGACCACGTCCCTGTATCAGGCGTCTGCTACTACGAGCTGCTGAGTCCGCCTTTCTTTACGTTGCTGAAATCTGCGCCAATGCGCTGCAGTACGAAAAGTATTGCAGGCGCATGACGGCTGTTCAGAGTAGATGCGTTCTGCGTATAGCGTGTTCGTATCGAATGATCTCGGAGGTCCAGAAGCAACAATTTGTTCACCAGAAAAAGGGGGCACTTCACCAGGCCGAAGCTAAGAAGCAAGCTACTAAGAGAACTAGCATTCCCTGGCTGGCAGAAGAGATAGGAGCAGGGTACACGTGGAAGATGAACCGCCAGACGCTTATAGGTTAGGTGGTCCCGTGGATGGGTCGGCAGCCTGGAGAGCTAAATTACTATTTCACCAGATGCTGACTGATTACGGGTACTTCCGCGCGTACTTGCACAAGATGAGCAAAGTCGTGGATCCCCGTTGTAAATAATGTGGATCCGCAAAAGACGATGCCTGTCATACATTGTTTATGTGTGAGCATGGCAGCAGCAGAAGGAGCTATTGGGGTGAGATCTTAGAAGTGTCATCCCGGAAGGCATCGTCCCCCTGACGCTGCCCAACCAGGAAACAAGGGGAAGGTTTACTTATTTCGCCAATGATATCCTCAGGCGGAAGAAGGCGGACCTTCCCTAGATTCTTACTTTTGGTCGAGATCTGTTGGCGCCCAAAGGCAAAGATCCTGGTCCGGATGTGGAATGAATACGTCTCTGATCCGAACCTGGAATGAATACCACCTCTGAAAAAAGGGAAAAATGGGGCAAAGAATTAAAGAAACCAAAGCACAGGGCACAGCCTGATGCCATCGCTGTCAGAGCGGCGGAAAGAAAGTCTTACAATGAAGTGATGGAGGGGCTAAGCCTGAGGAATGCGGCGTGGATGTCAGAGCTATCCGACGCACCAAGATGGGGATGTGTTGATCGAACTGAGAAACACAAAACCCGAAATTCAGAGAGCACTGGCAGAAATCAGCAGGCTAGAGCGGTGGAGTTAGAGAACTGATCCTCGAGGGAAGTCCGGAGATCAAGGACCTAGACTGCTACATGAGGAACCTATAGGTGGGGGATAGCCTCAAGAACAAACTGCCTGATTATCAAGGATCGCTTGAAGTCAAAGTGACTAAATCTAATACGGTGGAGCAGCGGTATGGTATCGTCGTCTTAGATGAGGTCACTGTCGTGATGTTGTTGACAAGGAAGCTGTTGAGAATTGGCCTCGCGAATTGTGACGTATGAAGGCGGGAGATACAAACTAGGTGCTTTCGGTGCCTAGACTATGGACACCGGAGCCATGGTTCTAAAGGCCCGGATCAAAGCGCCTATTGCTATCGCTGCGGACAGAAGGGTCACAGAGGAGCTGTCTATGAAGCCAGCCCCATGTGCTTCTTAGGCCCAGGAGACGCAAACGCGGTTGAGCGCAGACACGTGGCTGTATCCGGCATCTGTGCGGTTTTTCACACGACCCTTTCGCAGACGATAAGATAGTCCTAGATCTGCAAGAGAACATAAATAAGAGTAGGACAGCTGAACACGTTCGCTCAGATCTGCATCAATACAGAGGCTGATGTTATTCTGATATGGTATATGGACAACCTAGGGAGGGCAGTTCTTTGGATGCCTAGCCCGCGGTGATTAGTCGTGGACCATGGAACTGGGAATGGCTATGTTTGCGTGAAGAGCAACCACGTCACGTACATGAGTTGTTAACTCACACTCAAACCAAGCCACAGGCGACTACCAAGATACCGCAGATGACTTGGAAGGGGCCGTCAGGGAATTGGAAGATCAACTGATCGTGGCCGGAGACTTTCACGTTAAGGCTTTAGATTGGGATATGGATCGACCGGACTCCAGGGGTGGAAGAGTGCTGGACCTTATGTCCAGACATTGGATTGGTTGTCTTGAACACCGGCACCATTTCTACCTTTAGGAGATTTAGATAGACGAACACGATGTGATGAGGGACCGCCAGCTACTGAAACTAGGACGTCGCAGATGAAACGCTGCAAAATTGAATAGGGAAACGTTCTCCGAGGCCATAGAATGCGGACAGAGAAGCCTCACAAGTATGACAAAGGGTTTATCGCCACCTGAGCGGGCGAGCGCGATTGTGCGCATTAACATGCGCACAATTCACCGAGTTTGCGATGATGCGATACCGCGGAAAGCAGTACGAGGGAACAGACGTCCTACATATTGTTGGTCTGAAGAAATCGCCGAACTGCGGTGTAGATACCTGCAGCACAGATGTGTCGTAGAAAAAGCTAGGAAGCACAGAGATGATATGAATGGTAAGAGAACAGAACTCAAGCTGTCCAAGAAAGCCCTTCGTCAGGTAATCGAGGGCAGCGAACGCCGATACTGGAAGCTGCTTTGTGAGGATCTGGATAACTATCCGTGGGACCTGAGATACAGGATAATCGTTTAGAAACTGGAGGAAAGCGGAAACGCGAGCTCCCTGAATACGAGCACACTACAGAACATCGTAGACACATTGTCCCCAGAGCAACTCGACAGATCCAATGTAGCCATACTGTAAGGAGAACCCAGTCTTTAGTAGAGGTGACCTGTTACAAACAGTTGGAGCTTGCGGGAGAAGAAGATACCAGATCAGGACGAAATTCCAGAGAAGCTGCTGAAGACAGAAGCCGAGAGCCATCCCGAACTTCTTTTGTCCATGTACAATTCCAGCCTAAAAGCCCGGATATTTTATTCTCACTGGAAGAAAGAGAGACTTGTTCTTATCGACCAGGGTAAAGGTTCTCTAGAGGCACCATAGAACTGTCGATCACTGTGCATGCTAAACCTTGTAGGTAAGCTCATTCAAAAGCTTCTGAAACCAGGTCTCCTGGAGGCTGTGGTGAAGACAGACAGTACGGCTTCCGCAGGGGACGGGAAACGATGGATGCTATTTTTGAGGTGGTAGAATAGGCCAAAGGTACGGAACTGGGCAATCATTATTCTCAACCGATCTGCCTGCTGGCTACCCTAGATGTTCGGGATGCCTTAATTTTATTAGATGGGCTAATCTTCTCAGGGTTATGGAGGGAATTTTTCAGAAGCCACCATATATACTTTGTATTATGGATGAATACTTGAAGAAAACCGTCCTGATCTATGAGATATCCGACGATTTAAGGAGGGAAAAATTAAGCGCAGAGATATCTGAGGGGTCTGTGCTCGGGGCCGACATGTAGAACATTCCATTTGACGGATTATTTCGAGTGCAGATGCCTGCGAACTGCTTTCTGACGGGATACGCAGATGCTGTCGCCGCTATTGTAATTGTTAGAGGTTACGATGCGGCACAGATGCGACTAAACCAAGTGATGCGTCACGTGACTGTATGAATGAAGGACAATGGGCTAGAATTAACAGCTTCGAGGAAAGAGACTGTTTTCCTGACCAAGAAGCGCATACCAACGATGCTATAAATACAGATTGGAGACGCGACGGTAAGTACCAAAGCACCCGCTCGTTATCTGGGGTTGAGGCCTGATTCGGAGTTCACCTGCTCAAAAGAAATCATACAGGTAACGGATAGGGATGCTCCAGTGACAGCGTAATTTAGCCATGTCATAGCCAACGTTGGAGGCCCTAGACCTAAAAAGCGGCGTCTGCTCATGAAGATAGCCGAATCCATTATGCTCAACAGAGCGGAGGTATGGCCCGATGTAATGGAGGCTGACATATACAGAAAAAGAATGGTGTCAGTGTATTGTAGAGGGGCATTATACATCACGAACTTCTACCGGTCGGTCTCTTGGTTGGTGATGCTGGTTATCACATGTATTATACCCATTGGCCTTCATGCAGAAGAAAAAAAGAATATACATAATTCAAAATGTATTCTCGGCAGAACAAATGCGGCAAAACTCGCCAGAGCGATCACGATGGTCAAATGGCAGAAGCGCTGGGAAGCAGACTGGTTTATCAGATTGAGTCCTGGTTCCATTGAATTCACGGTGAAGTGACTTAACATCTCACGCAGCTCCTGTCTGGGCGCGACTTTTAGCCGCTCAACTCGCCAACAAGTGAGTTAAAATACTTTTCAGTCTCTGATGAGGAGCCGTAGCGAGCTCAAAACGTTGGACTGGATCTTCAATTAGGTAAGGGTGTTAGGGACAGTCAGATTGTACTTTACTAACAAAATTTTTCAGCTAATATTTTATTTTCAAATTAGTCTACGGGGGTGACTGTATACAAGGACAGTCTGACTGTTATTATAATTTTTAATTTAATTTTTATTTTTATTATTATTGACGTATTAATGTTAATGTAGATATGTATTGATATTGTTACATATTGTTTTCGATTGATTTGATTGGACTGTAAGATCAATCAAAAAAATATTGATTGAAATTCTTTGATTTAATGGCAAATTTAAATACTCGCTCAAACCGCAAAATTGTAAATAGAAATTTTTCCCTTCTTTATTTTTTATTTATTTACCCTTTCTTCCTGGGATTTGATTTTTGATTATTAAATGTTATAGTTTACACTAACAAATTGAACTCTAACAAAAAAACGTTACATAGGTTTTTGTAATGTTGTTCAATTTTATAAAAATACAACATTCTGGGTTATTTGTATAAATAATTTATTACAAACAATTGTAATCAACAAAACAAAGAAACGCGGGAATTCATTCTTTTGGTTATGCAAAGGATGGCACAGTGCATTTTTCAATATCTCTGCCAGGTTTTGTCTGGTTTTAAATGGGTTAATTTACGTTGCGCGCTGCTATGTGTGCCAAAGAGACTTGTAAGTAATGTCAGTACCTCTGGCACACTGAAATTGTGCTGTCTCTTTCCTATAATATTTGAATATAATTATAATATTTTAAATATCATAAATTATAGCTATTACTTCTAGCTACGAGTAGATGTACGCATCGCAACATTTTCTAAAAAACTACATAAATACGTATAAAGTCAGAAATAAAGTCTTTGAGCAGTATGGGTCGACAGTAGTATTTTTCACTATCATTAGCAAGGAACTTCAAAACTGATGTCATTCATGAATTTTACCTACACACGAGTAACACACTATAGTACCACCTACTACCCCCGAACTACATCTATATTGCTTTTTTAAGATTTAGGATTTAGCATTGTTTTAGGATTTAGAGAAATTCTCAATTGAAAATGGTAACTGTAATGTGTATTGAAGATATTTTGTATGATAAAAATCGCATGCCTTCGCGAAAACGACTTACTATGATAAGTCTGGCCATAAAGCGAATATGTGTCATAAAGGACAATATGAATAGGTCAAAGCGAAAGTTACGAGTGACTACGAGTCGCGAGGTCTCAAAACTATGTCAACCGCCCCTCAAGGCTCCTCACTAATAGTATGGTCTTTCTTTTCCCTCAGTGCTAATACAGTCTGGCACACGAGTTCCACCGATATCGCTGAATGAGATGACAGCGAAAAGAGCTGCTGCAGTTTTTATATAGTACATGGCTTGAAATCTCACTCCTATAATCTCAAATGATCTTTTTATTTCGAACGTCTTAGTTATTTTCTTTTCACCTCAATCTTTTTACAACTCTTGTGCTCATCGTCGACGAATGACCCAGTGACTCTCTTGAGTTTCAGATTAATTATCTCGATAGATTTTCATGGATTTGATTAAAATTTCTATTCTCTATATAATAATTCTTAATTGCTACTGCTCTTTTTTGACTATATCATGTATAGTGCCCATATATGCTTAACTAAAGTAAGTGGTGAAATCTAATTAGTTGCCTGTAGACTGTTCTTTTATATTCCGGTACAGAAATTCAACTGTTTACGTCGAAGATCATCGGCCGGGGTAACATATTCCTCATTCTTAGTTTATAGAGCAGATTTGGGGGATGCGGCTAAACTATGGCAATTGTCTTTCAGGATACGATCAAACGAGCTTTTGACCGAACGAATTTGAACCTAGTGATTCAGCGACCACATACAGTCAAATGGATAGAACGTTCTGCTTTAATGGACCGGGGGCTTCGGTTCATCGTCCTGCTAAGAGAAGGAACTACTTTATAAAATCTTCTATAATCTAAGTCGCAATTGCGATAGATGATACATGATTCTAGGGAAGAATATGAAGAGCCATTATAACTATTAGTGAACGGGATGCTGCAAAGCGACCTCAGTAGGTGGGCGTACGAAGAAAATGGTTAAATAAAAAAAGAGAGTAGGAGAAGCAGAAGGAAAAGAATAGGGAGAACTGGAGGCCTAGAAAAAGCCAAAACTGCAGAGAGGGAACAGCCAAAAACAGAACCAAGCAAAATAAGAGCCGGAAAAATACCGCAGATAAGGCTCATGAAGGCTAGTAACTCTAGGGACACCACCCAGGCGATAGGCAAAGCAAGGCTAGCGACTGGAAAGAAATTTGGAGACAAAAACCCCTCCTCAGGGCAGGAAAAAAAAAGTTTCAAAGACCAGCCAAAAGTCGCGCCCAGCAAAACGAAAGAAGTGGAAAATGCTGCAGATAATAACACCTGTGCAGCAACACTTCTCAAGGACACGGTACCTGGTAAACCTACCAGAGACTGTCTTAAGGTCTTGCTGTCGACTAATATGAAATAATCAAAGTGGTCCTCAAAACATCTGAGGACCCTGAACTGCGGCAGAAAATGCTTAAGAGTCTCAAAGAGTTAATGGTCGTCATCGTAGAGATCATCATGTGTGCTCCATCAAATGTACTCGCGCGGACGCCAAGTCGGAAGCCTTCCGCTTTTACAAGATATATATACATATACAAATTTATTTATTTTTCAAAATAAGTAGACCAGCTCTATACACTGGTCTACAAAACTGTAAATATAGAACCGCAACAAATATATAACTAAACTATACACTGTTTAACAACTCTAGACTGGAAAAACATAGTGCAACAAACAATGATTTGGAATCCACTATAAACTGGAGGTCCAGCAAATGTCGCAATGATTTACAGTTGCGTAACTAATAAAAAGTTAAGCAATTAATGAAAAGTTTTGGAGCAGAACCGGCGAAAAAGCGTATGCTAGGTGCGGCTGAGAATGTGTATGCGTAATAAAGCATAACTAAGCGAGGTTTGTTCTTGTTGGTACTTTTATATTCTATATAAATCTTATATAAGATAAGACTTTGATCAGACTCTAATCTTGGCGATTAAAAAGGACTTATATAATAGTTCTTAGTTGCTGACGCTCTTTTTTAACTATACCATGTATAGTGCCGCATATATTCTCGACTGAAGTGGGTAGTGAAATCTACTCAGTTAACTCAGTAGACTGTACTCACTTATTCGATGGTAAACCGAATAAGACTCTCTGATCTTAGCGATTGAAAAAGACTGAGATATCTTTCGATCTTGGCTGTCTATACGTTTTGCCTTTCTAAACCTTCCTAAACGTGCTAATCATGCAGTTGATATGGTGTTACATTGCCTGTTCCCATCGATTTCCACAAATCACACCTGTGAGTGCAATTTTTGCATGTTTATACACTACCTTCTACCTAATATATTATCTATGACACTACAGCGATTTTTCGGACAGCAGTCGAATCCCGCGTCGAAAAAACTGGCCATCTTTTGAAGCGATTCATGAATCGATCACAGTTTTTAATTCTTCATAGTACTGGTTAGCCAGTCCGTGTGCGATTAACCGAAATTAGTGATAGTCTGAGGGAGCAACGTCTGAAAAATACGGCAAGTTGGGGTAGAACTTCCCCTTTCAACGATTCCGAGTATGTTTTGACCACCTTCACAACATGGACTATTATCATAGTGCAAAATCACTTAATCTCTATCATTGTATTACAGTCATTTGTCTTTTGGCTATTTGCGTTCGATAGCAATCGTCTATGATTGTTTCAGTCGGTTTTAGCAACTCATAATACACTAGGCCTAGCTCTCCGCACCAAATACTGCGCATGACCTTGGAATCCTACATATTCCATGGAAGCATGCATCGTATCGTATTGAAACCATTTTTCGTCCCCAGTGACAATGCAATATAAAAATCCCTTCCTTGCCTTGCCGAAAATCCTGTCTTTGCCTTACAAACAGCTGTTCACCAGCAAACAAACGTCGTTCAACCTCTCTCGGCTTTAATGCATAAGCACTCAATTTCCTTCTTTTTGAATCATTCCCATGAATTTCAGGAATTTTGAAATGGTTGGTTACGTTTGAAACGAGACTTGCTCAAGTAATTTCTCCAATACTGCGTCTTCGAAAACCTAGTCTCTTCCACAGCCATGCTGATCTTCAACGTGAAAATCAGCATTTCTGAAGCGTTGAGTCCACTCTCGATAGATTTTTTCACTAATAGTGGCCTCACCATAAGTATTTCATAGTATTCATCGATCCTTAATATTAATCGGCTAATATTTCGATTTCGTTACATTTATAAATACCTCAGCTGATTATATGACGTCTATTGATTTCGACTATTACTTATTTCTTTCTATTAATTTTTCCACTCTGATATCTATTTCAAAAAAAAATTTCGTATTTTACTATTTTAATTTTATTCTATTGGTATTTCTGTTTATGAAGTCTACTAAAAAAATTATAAGGAATCGTAGTACATTTAAGAATAAATTTCATTCGATTCAATAATTTTGAAAACTGCCTATACATTTATTAATTTTAAGTAGTCGAAAAAGTAATCTTATATTAGGTATAGCAGTTTTTGTGATAGAGGAAAAGAAAATTTCTTTATGGATCCCGGGGCCCAGTCTCCGGGTATATAGGAGTCACCAACATAAAGGCATACCCACTAAAAAACCCTTCTAGGATTCTCCCCTAGTAGCGCCCTCTGCTGCCCCCACTACCTGCATAAAAAATGTATGTCTTTTGCGAATCCACAGTATATACAAGTTGTATCTTTGACATTGCCCATGTTGTTCAAGTTTACGTGGAAATACTCGTGGCCAGTCAGCATCTGGCTGAAATAGTAATTTACCTCCCCGGGCTACCGACCGATCCACGGGACCATTTAACTTATATGTCTGGCGGTTCATCTTCCGCGCGTATCCTACCCCCACCTCTTCTGCCAGCCAGTTAGGGAACGCTGCCTAGCTTGCTTTATAGCTTCGCCCTGCGAAGTGTCCCCTTTGTCTGGTGAACGAACTGTTCCTGTACAGTCGTCATGCGACTGCAATACTTTTCGTACTGCAGCACATCTGCCGAGACTTCAGTACGGTAAAGCATGACAGACACAGTAGCTCGTAGTAGCACCCTCCTGATGCAGAGCCGTGGTCCTACTATAGATAGTGAGCTGCGCATCTAGCATTACCCCAGGTACTTAACGGATGGCTTGGACGGGACCAACACCTGTCCAATAGTTAGTGATTACACTCTAGTGATTCGCTTTTTCATGAGGAGCACGATCTAAAAATCGGTCATCCATCGGCTAATATTGAGCAGGGTCTGCTCGAAGTGCTTTTGTGTCAACGCGGAATACTAACAGCTGCCACGTCATTCGCATACCCGATCAGCGTGTAGACTACAGGTACGTCGAATCGGAGGATCCCGTCATAGGAAATATGCCATAGATCGGGACCCAGGATGGAGCCACGAACCGTGCCACGCGTTAGCTCTTTCCACTTAGAGCCCTCTGCCGTTTCGTACAGAATGGATCTCTCCTTAAAATAATCTCCGATCATGTGGAATCGGTGCATTGAAGTTCTTCTCCAGTGCTCCCTGCATGTCTGTCCACCTAACCGTGTTAAAGGCGTTTGACATTAAGCGTCAGCAGAAGACGCATGGATCAGGAGAAGTGATTCCCCCACTCGATAGTCCTGTCTGCCTCCATAACCTCCTGAATATCATCTATAGTGGACCGCTCTCTCCGAAAACCATGCGGCCTCTCGGAGAGGTCGCCAGATCTCAAAAGCGCCACCTGTAGGTCGGATCTGACCAGTTTTTCCAGGAGCTTTCTGGCAATGTTTCAGACGCATAAGAGTCTGTTCGCCGACGGAGCACTAGAATGACCCATGCCCTTGCTTAGAGCACAAGTCCCGCCTCCTTCCCGTGGGGATAAAATATTCCCGCGCGAAAGCACGAACAGTACATGCCAAGCAAACATTCAGAATGGCTCTGTACCACCGCTTTCAATACTTCCGCCAGAAGTCCATCGACTTCTGGTGCCTTGTTGCAGAGCGCACTGCTATCTCTAGCTCCGCCCTTGTAACAGTCGGTGCCTCAGGGCTCTCGGGAGCCAGGAGCTCATTCCCTCGCTTAGGATGAGTGGGGAATAGGGTATGGACGATGCCGTTCATCACTTCCGCGCTTATAGGCATGATTTTACGGAACATGCCTAATTTGCGGGTTACGATTTTGTACCCCAATTCCAATGAATCGTTCTTCAGATCTTCTCTATTATCCGTATTTACTAGCCGTATTTTCGTCGCTAGCCTTCTTCGCCGTTAGATGTTGGGTGATCTTTAGAGAGGTATCGCGTTTGCGCCTTCGCCACCTCAGCTCCGCAATTTCGTCCGTCCACCAATAAGTCAGACGGCGATCACGGCCCGCGAATTTCCTCGTCATCGGTTGCTTGCAGGCTTGGCGGATCCAATACATTGTACCTTCTGTTATTGCTTTCGCACGCTGGCAAAGCGTTACGCTTCTTGGTAAATCAACCAAAAGGCGCTGTCCGCGTTCTAGCGCTTGGGAAAACTTCTTGTGATCCATCCTCAAGACGATCCATCGTTGTTGAAACTTTATAATTTTTTGATCCGTGAAAAATAAATCGTGATAAATTCTTTTTTCAACATGTATCTTTGCACTCATTTGATTTGAAAAAAAGTGTAGCAAAAACTTATCAATTGCTTTAAGAATGCTATGACGAACAAGCTCCATCGCTTGCAATTTGTAAAGAGTGGTTTCAGTAGTTTTGAAGTAGAGATACTGATGTTGATGACAAAGAACGTTCTGGGCAATCAAAAAAGTTTGAAGATAGTGAATTGCAAACATTATTGGATGAAAAACTCAGCTAAAACGCAGCAAAAACTCGTTAATAAGTTAGGAGTTAGTGACAGAGTAATTAAATTCACATTAAATATACGCGGATGTGCGCAAAATAACGGTTATAATTATGATAACTGTTATATATTCTCTGAAATACTGATAATATATTCTCTGTGTGCGAGACATAATTGTCTTGATTAATCTGATGAAACTCTTAGAACAACGGCGTATATATATTATAGCTATTATTAATTATAATATTCATGCGACTCTTATAAATAATACTTTGATTTAATTTAAGACAAAAATTTTAAATTATAATCTAAGACGATTACACGGTAATACATATACACTTTCTTGAATATTAATGTTTAGGCTTTATTTTTAAGCTAGTATTCATTTATGGTATTAATAAATTATTAATAATACGTATATGTCAAATAATTTAATTAATAAAATTTGATGAATATAGAAACGAGGAATCATATATACAAGTGTGGTTTAATAAGTCCGTGACTTCTCAAAAGGTTTTACTACTCCAAGAGACTATCATCTCATACAAGTAGGTATACAAAGTTTCAAGTCAATACGTTGGTTAAAAAATGTTTGATAGTCTTTTGAATTTAGTGTCTCATTGTTTTTACAAAAGCATGGAAAAAAACGAATTTCGAGTGGTTATTAAACATCTCGATTAAAGATATGCAAAATTAATAACTCTGTAAGAATTTTGACTGAACGGGTATTTCATATTTTGCATGAAATTTTGAATATGAGAAAACTATCTGCAAGATGGGTGCCGCATTTGTTCACATTCGACAATCAACGGTCACGCATTATTTCATCTTAACAATGTTTGGACATGTTTCAGCGTAATCCAACCGAATTTTTGCGACGTTATGTTACTGTTGATGAAACATGGATTCATCATTATACGCTAGAAACGAAACGGCAGTCAAAAATGTGGACTGAACATGGGAAACCTGCTCCGTAAAAAGCAAAAACTGTTCCATCAGCCGGTAAGGTCATGGCCACAGCTTTTTGGGACTCACGTGGTATAATACTAAGCGGTTACCTACAAAAGGGAAAAACAATTACAGGACAGTTTTATGCTTCATTATTGCATAGATTTGAAGCCATACTGAAGAAAAAGCGGCCCCATCTGGTGAAGAAAAAAGTGCTCTTCCACCACGACAACGCACCAGCTCACACGAGTGCTATAGCAACAGTCAAGTTAGCAGAATTACGTTACGAATTACTTCCTCACCCACCTTATTCTCCAGATTTAGCACCGTCCGATTATTTTCTATTTGAACATGAAAACTTGGCTTGGTGGTAAAACATTTTCATCGAATGAAGAGATTATGATTGCCACAAATGATTATTTTAAGGATTTCGACAAAAGTTTCTCTTTGGTAGGCTTAAAAAACATTGAATACCGCTGGAATACATGTATCGAGTAGGGTGTCGAGGAAATACACATCAAGTTGATACATGTATCGAGGAAAAAAAATTGTTCAGAATAAATTGTTTTTATTTAAAAGTCACGGACTTATCAAACCACCATCAGAAATGAATTACGAAATGATTATAAGAAATAAGTAAGTAATAAGTAATTTTATAGAGATTATAAGATAATACAATAAATAGTACAAATACTACTAATATTAGTAGATAATAATTAACGTAAATACGAGAAATATTTTAAATATTAGAAATATTATTAATATTAGAAATATTAGAAAGATTATAAATATTATAAAAATGATAAATATAATTAGAATTAAAAATTGTACTTATGTCGACTGTTCTAAATTCATACATATTTTGATCGGTCATACAGTCTTTATAATATAATATATTAGTTAAATAAAACTTATTACTACAATAGATTCTATTAAAAATTAAAAATTAAAAATAAAAATAAAATTAAATTAATAATAAAATAAAAATAAAATAATAAATAAAATAAAAATAAAATAATAAATAAAATAAAAATAAAATAATAAATAAAATAAAAATAAAATAATAAATAAAATAAAAATAATGAAAGTAATATTTTACGTTAGTAAAGGAAAAGCTCACTGACCCCACCACTTTAAATTTATAATTATGTTAGTGTCCGACGTTTCGAACCGCTACGGTTCATATTCAGGAAGTCAACTAAATTGAAAACCCCAGCATTCTACTTTATATACCTTATCTACACTCTAAATTTATTAGTATAACATTTATAGGACCCCCCTTTTTTTGAACTTAAATGCGAAATACAAATTTCATATTAATAACGAATGATAAGTGCTGTCCAATTTACTTGATTCTAACATTCAATTTACATTATTGGAATTCTTCAAAATATGAATATTTTCAAGAGTTTCTTTTTTATATTTATTTTTAATACTTTGTTCCAAAATGATTAGATTATCATAATCGAAAGAATGTAACAAGATTAAACTATATTCCTTTAGTCCAGATGTACCATTCATGCTTCGTAAGCTATACTGATACTCATATATTCTTTGTTTTAAGTATCTTCCCGTTTGTCCAATATAATATATGTCACAATCTTTACAATTTATTTTATATACCACTCCTATTTTCAAACATTTATCATCCTTATCTTTACAATTATTAAATAGCTTTCTAATATTATTATTGTTTCTAAATTAACTTGAGTATTATGTTTCTTATATGCACTTATAATTCTTTTAGATAATCCTTTTATATATGGTAATATCACGATTTTATTATTACTATCCCTCTTTTACATATTACGTTCGCTAATGCTATTATAAATTTGATCCACTTTTTCTGCAATCATTTTATCTATAAAGTCTATTGGATAATCATTGTTAATGAATATCTCTTTAACTATTAGGAGTGTGAATAAGTCTTTCCCGTTTTTTGTAAGAGATGGCGCCACCAATACTGTGCGAGTATTCAATGGTTACATATGTCATAATCAAAGCTTATTCATATGTCAACAATTCCATACTAACACATTAGTTAAAATTTTTTCGCATCATAAATTTTTGATATCGTGAAAATGTCGAAATTTGAGCCGAGTCGACGTCATTTGCGGGAAGTTTCACTTTATTGGTTCAATTTGAAAAAATCTGCTGCCGAGACGCATCGATTGCTTCAGGAGGTTTATGGAGAAGGTTGTGTCGATGATTCAAGTGTTCGCGGATGGTTTCGACGCTTCAAAAGCGGTGATTTCGACGTGGAAGACAAGGAGCGTTCCGGGCGGCCGCAAATCTTTGAAGATCGAGAATTGGCGACTTTGCTTGATGAAGATTCTTGTCAAACGCAAGAAGAACTTGCTGAAGCATTGGGAGTTGACCGAACAACCATTTCCAAGCGTTTGAAAGCCATGGGAATGATCCAAAAGCAAGGAAATTGGGTGCCGTACGAACTGAAGCTGAGAGACGTCGAACGGCGTTTTTTCACTTGCGAACAGCTGCTTCAGCGACATAAAAGAAAGGGTTTTCTGCATCGTATCGTGACTGGCGATGAAAAGTGCATACGTTACGATAATCCGAAGCGAAGAAAATCATGGGGACTACCCGGCCATGCATCATCATCGACGGCCAAGCCAAATATTCATGGCGCCAAGCTCATGCTCTGTATATGGTGGGAGCAGCTAGGTGTGGTTTACTATGAGCTTCTGAAACCGAATGAAAGGATCACAGGCAAGGTCTATCGACGACAATTGATGCGTTTGAGCCGCGCACTGCGAGAAAAACGGCCACAATACTCCGACAGGCACGACAAAGTGATTTTGCAACATGACAATGCTCGCCCACATGTTGCACCGCCGGTGAAAACATACTTAGAAACGCTCAAATGGGAAGTCCTACCCCACCCGCCGTATAGTCCAGACGTTGCTCCGTCTGATTACCATCTCTTCAGATCGATGACGCATGGCCTGGCTGACCAGCACTTCCATTCCTACGAGGAAGCCAAAAAATGGGTGGATGACTGGATAGAGGCCAAACCGGTCGAATTTTTTTGCAACGGGATTCGTATGTTGCCAGAAAGATGGGAAAAAGTTGTAGCTAGCGATGGCCAATACTTTCAATAATACATTTGTAACCATTTTTTCACAATAAAGGCTCAAAATTTGAAAAAAACGGGAAAGACTTATTCACATTCCTGATAATTTTAAATTATCATTTCTAAAATCTTGTGTGATAATTTGATTGCGCTTGTCGATGACTCGCTTTCCGGTACCTATCTTGTATCCAAATAGTTCGTATGAGTGAAAATTTAACAACCTACCTGACCCTAGAGTTTTTCTCTACCAATTTAATTTTACTCTGTTATTACGAACTCTAATAACATTGACGTCCAAAAAACTTAATTTATTGTCTAATTCTAATTTCTTTGTATATTTTATTCTATCATGGATGGGATTAAAGACATCCATTATTTCGTCTACACACGAAACCACATGATTGCGAATCTGCTTACCACAATGATATATACCTGGTGAGGCCAAAAATAGTTCGCCCCAAGCCGCACTCAGCGTTACAACATGATATATCAACCCGCCGCACCCCGGCCCAATCCCAAGCCTACCGGCAGACCATCTAGGTGTATAACCTTCTGGCTTCCTTACACAACTGCCGATTTCTTCTCACCTCTGCTACATCTTCAGCTGACTCTGTTTTACCTTCTACTATTTTTATTACTCTGTAGAGTCACCTCGTCGAGGAGCTTCCCTTGCATGAGCCGTATACGTAGAACGCCGAAGGTAAAAGCAGCCATTTCTTTTTTTGTTCCCTTCCAGAATATCCATATGGAAGCACGAACTAGTCAGGTGATCGTGGAGATCCTCCGCTCCCAGCTGTGGTACTCTAAGAACCACGTTACGAGGTATTAAGAGAGTGTCATGACCCCGCTACAGCAGGCTATCGGGACGAGAGCAAACATACGCTGGAGTAGCCAAGTATTACTACTGACCCGGCTGTTATAAAACAGTTGAAGAGTATATAAGAAATTGTCTTATATGCCAACAGTTTAAGGTCGAGCAAACTCTATCTACTGGTTTAATGGGTCAGAGAATCCTGGAATGACCTTTGCAAATGATTGCAGGAGATATTATGGGAACGTTAATTCGCAGCAGAACAGGCTGTAAATACGTCCTATTCCTGCAGGATCTTTTTACACGTTGATAGAGTGTATACCGTTCTATAAGGCAAATGGTGCGGCGATCCTGAAAGCCTTGACGGAGCGAATCATATTGAGATTTGGAGCCCGAAAGGTCTTCCTGTCGGATAATGGCACGGAGTTCAAGAATAGAAGTATTGATTAGTATCTCGAGGAGTTATGTATTCGTCACTGATTCACTCCGTCATATCATCCTCAGGCTAATCCAGTGGAACAGGTTAACACAACTCTGAAGATCCAGATTATAGCGTTTGTGGGTGAAAACCACAATTCTTGGGATGAGAACTGTTTCGCCGGTGCGTCACGTTCCCGTTCCTTAAGAAGTAGAGGACGCCGCAGCTACGTTTCCTGGGCGTAAACCTGGAATACTGCTAGGTATATAAACAGCGTTGTTCCAGGAAAAGAGGAGGCCACTGAAAGAGGCTTTCACCACAGTCCGGGCCCTGGAAAAGGAGGTTTTTCAAATCTTGGATGAAATTCAAATCATACCAGTGCGCCCTGCATCTACGGCTGGAAGTACACCAATGATCGACAAGAAGACGGAAGAATTAGACGCCCTCAAATTTTAATATCTTGAGGCAAGAAAGAGAGCTAAGAGCTCAGGCTGATCAGCTGGCTATGGCAATCATATCTGTAAGTACATACTATCTGCCCGAGACGGCGATTCGACGGTCCAATGAGGTCAGCGAAGAAGATATGAAGAAACTCCTGTAGGCAAGCCCTCTTAAGTACGAGTAGACGTATATACGCGTACTAAAAAGGTGGGCTACTTCTAAATGCCGAAGCTGCCCCGCCTGTTATTGCTAAACCGTTAGCTCATTCATGGGCTAGTCGGTCGACTTCTCAAGCATATTCGAGACGGACGTCGATTAGTTAGAGGAATCATCATTCGAGTCCAGCCAGGGTACGTTGAACGTGACGAGGAGCAGCCGTAAATCTTGGCTACGGCCTCGTCGATTAAGAATCGATCATATGGGTTCCGTGCAGGAATAACTGAGAAGATCTCAAGAAACGGCAACGAATACGAATCCTCCTCAAAAGAAGAAGGAAGAGCTTTCAACTCCAAATCCGTCGGAGACTGGAAAACCCCCGCCATGATTTATGTGCGACCATCCTGGGGTAAAGAATCTCAGGGTATGTCCAAATGTGGAGCACATAGATACATAAAGCAGGCTCACTTTTATTCCTGAAGAGAAGAGCAAGTTCTCACTTATGTCCATTATAAAATATTTATATTATATATAAATTGAAATACAATCAAATTAATCTTATTTTTGTATTTTTGTAACTGATGGCCGTTTAGTTAGTTTTCCCCCACACCTTCTCTACCCTTTCTGGTTTGGAATCTGTACGATAACGATATTTGCGAATATCGAGTTCCCAGTTGCCAGGATAACTGGCAACGTTTGGAAGGGGGGGTGTAACGCGCACAAACTCGGATATCTTCTCCTTCTCGTCGATGGCTTCATTGGTCCACCAAACTGCCGCCTCAGCTAGCTGGTACGTTTTAATCACCATCGCCAGCTGGTCCGCCTTTACTTTCGCACTTTTACAGCTCGCTCGATTCGATAATTCTGAAGAGCTTTCGGCTCTTCCCTCTTCTTGAAATTGATCGACCGACTGTCGGCCGAAGCTTCCGGATCACCTGTGATGTTTTAAATTTCATCCCAGGTTTTTTTGATATAATTTATTGGAGTAATAAGTTTTTTATATAATTTACTGATATAATTTATTGTAGTAATAAGTTTTATTTCAGATTCTACGGGAGTGATCATAAACAAGAACTGTCGTTATTTTAGCTAATATATGATATTAGAAGACTCTAAGACCGATAAAAATATTTATTAATTTAATTCATCCCAGGTCTGGAAAACTTCTTTTTTCAAAGCCCAGGCTTTGGAGAAAGCCTCTTTCACTGGCTGAGTTTTCTCCTCCAATGCAGTTACTTTTGCTGACAGCAATGTCTCTCATTCGCTCCTAAGAACTGTAGCTGCAGCGTCTTCTGCTTCAATGGGATCGGGAATGTCACGCATAGGCAAAACAACCTGTAGAGATTCGACTGCAGCCGGCAAAGGGACGGGTGGTGCACATTGCGCGGGAGCCAGGGTATGGTCCATCCCTGGTAGGTGCAATAAATGAATAACCTTTCCGCCAGGTCTATGGGTCGAGTCTCCAAGGAAATCTGGCTGCAGGCAGGCTTCTCCCAAATATTTGCGGTAGAGCCAATATCCGGCCCATCAGAGTCCACTCCGATAACCATTCCGGCTAACTTATCAATCAAATCGACGACCATTTCCGGAGTAGAGTCCATTCTGAAACACAAAGAAAAACATTTTCTATAAATTACGCCTTCCTTGGCCTCCCACGCTGCTGTTTGGCTACTATCGTCCCTCGCAGGTTGACTTCTTCGTTCGAAGTCTTCCGGACGCCTCTGCTTTCTTTTCTAGGGCGACCACGCTTACACTTTTCTACGCAATTAAAAATCCTATCAGCGTGGCCCCCTCTATCATACGCTTTGCCCGCTGGCGATTCATCAGACCTAGATGTCCTCACTCTCTCATCGTCCGCTGACGATCTACCGGACGTCACTGTTCGCGCACTTTCCTCGTCCGCCGACGAGGACTTAACGCTAGGAAAAATCCTTCTTCTCTCTTCCCATGATGTATCTGCTCGTCTACCGTTTGAATTCACTTGACGATTTTCCCTCGGAGATTTCCCTTGACGATCTTCACTCACCTGAGATGTCGTTTCTTCGAATTCGACGAATAACTTCAGGTACTCAGAACGTAATTAACTCTTCTATCCCTTCTGAGTCATCGATTAGCTTGTATCTATTTGGGCCTTTGACCTCCATAATTCTATACGGACCCACATACTTAGGGACCAACTTAGATCTTATTCCTTGGGCGGCAGAAGATAAAACACGATTCCTTTTCCATAGCTTATCTCCTACTTGCTATGGCGAAGGTCGACGACGAGAATTATAATACGTTGCTTGATGCTCGTGTTGCTCTCGTGACCGTGTATTTCCTGACTCCTGTAGCTCTGATAGCCTTCTTAATTTAGCTAACCGGGTCTGTCGGTTTTCGCTCTTAATTTTTTCAACCATCGTATTATCTTGCTCACAACGGAGTGTTCCCTGCAGAGTCAGTTCTCGCCCAAAGTTTAATATCGCTGGAGTATATGCAGTGAATGAATGAAACCTAATATTGAGAGAGAAGTTTAATTCTACTCACTTCTCATTCCAAAAATTGTGATTTTCACCTACAAACGCCATAATTTGGGTTTTCAAAGTTTTGTTAAAGTCCCGTTCCACTGGGTTAGCCTGTGAATGATATGGTGGACTGAAAGAATGATGAAAAGGTACCTCCTCGAGATACTCGTCAATTGTTGTATTCTTGAACTACGTGCCGTTATCCGACAGGAAGACCTCTGGCGCTCCGAATCTCAATATGATTCGCTCCCTCAAGGCTTTTAGGATCGCTGCTCCATTTGCTTTACGGAGCGATATACACTCCACCGATTCTGCAGAACTAGAACATATTCGCAGCTTGTCTTGCTGTGAACTGATGGTCCCATTATATCTCCTGCAACCTTCTGCCAAGATTTATCGAGATCCAAGACTCTCTGACCCACTAAACCAGTAGTTAACCTCTGTTCTGTTTTACACTGCTGGCATATAAGACAGTTTCTTATATACTCTTCAACGGCCTTATCACAGTCAGGCCAGTAGTAATACTTGGTTACTCTAGTCTAAGTTCCCCCCCCCCCCGTGAAACTCTCTTAATACCTCGCTACGTTTCTCTTTAGGTACAGCGATTTTCCAGGCGTCTGCGTCACAATGACCAACTCTAAAATTTCATTTGAACGGTAGCAATATAGTTTCCCACCAATTATCTTCCGCGTAGGATAGTCGTATGAACTTTTTCGCACCTTATCTAACCAGTCCAAGTACCATTGGTCTTGAGTTGTCTCAACCCAAGTTAAGGCAGCACACCTGGTTTCATCTACTTCTTATATCCGAGACAACGCGTCAGGGATATAATTTAACGTATCTTTTCGATGCTCTACCTCAAAATCACAACCTTGCAACGTAAGAGTCCATAGTGCGAGGCGTCATATGGGTGTTGGCATCGTACGGATCCAGCGAAGACTTGAATAATCGGTTACGATGCGAAAGTGGTATCCCTCTATATATGCTCGGAATTTACCCACCTCCCACGCGACGGCTTGGCACTCTTTCTCCTTGACTGAATAATTCTTTTCACCCTGAGCCAATGCCCTAGTCGCGAACTCCAGCACACGTTCCTGTCCGCCAATCGCCTACAGTAAGACTGAACCGACTTCAGTATCGCTTGCATCAGTCTGAATCGTGATCTGCGATTCGATCATTGGTCGGTCGAGGACAGGAGCTATAGCTATCGTTTAGTTAATTTTATCTGCTTGCTGTTCTTCGGGCCACTCATATCTTCGGTCTTTTCTTGTTAGACTCGTGAGTAACTCGGCTATCATGAGAAAATTCCTTAAGAACTCTCTATACCATGACGCTATGTCGAGGAACCGCCTCGGTTGCTTAAGGTTTCGTGGTTCCGGATATCGCATCACCGGCTCGATCTTCTCGCGATCTGGGCGGAATCCTTCACGATTAACGAGTACACCGAGGTATTTTACCTCGATATGACCAAAAACACTTTTGTCTCTATTAATCATAAGCCCAGCTTTCTTAACTCGCTTGACTGCACATCCAAGCCATTCTAAGTGTTGTTCGAATATTTCTATAACGATAATAATATCGCCTAGATATGAGAAAGCATTCCTCTCAAGCTCTGGACCAATCATGCGGTCAATCAATCACTGGAATAAGGCACCTGCATTCGATAGACCAAACGGCATTCTTCGGAATTGAAATATTCCCATGCCATGTACTGTAAATGCTGTAATCGTCTTAGATTCCGCCTGAAATGATATCTGATGGTACGCACTGCTTAAATCTATCGTTGAAATATATCTCGCAGATTGAAGTTCCCTAAGGATTTGATCCATATTAGGTAGTGGATAAGCATCTGGCTTCGTGGCGGCATTGACTTTTCTAAAATCTATGCAAAACCGATACTTTCCATTGCTTTTGTGTTCCATGACAACTGAATCTTGAATTTTTTTGGAAACTGGATATGCCCACGTCGCACATCCCATTCCCACTTCTCCTTTGGATGAGATCCGATCAAGCAAATTTTGTAATTTTGCTTGTTCGTGATGAGATATGTCTGCGAGTGTAGTAGAAGCTAAACGCGTCGTCTCGCAAATAGGATCGAACATTATATGGTCAGGACATGCACAAGAATCGACTAACGGACTTCTTCTGGTCTAGCTGCTATCTGACCTGGATCCAATCCTCTACTATTATCTGAGGAAGATGATCTTGCCTTAGTTGCTTCTTTCATTGTTGGAAAAGATGAGGATGCCTGCTTGCTGCTATTTCTCGGTGAGGACTTTCAATGGGGGTTATATTCTTGGCGCTGGACGGCTGAATGCCTATTTGCCGCCGCGCCTGGCATTTCCCGAACGTTTCAGACAATTGGTAGAACGATATCCCAATTCTTCACAGTAAACATAAACGCCTCAGCGGTGGATCAACTTTCTTAAATGATTATAAATTTATTATAAATATTATTAATTATTAATATTTCTATATTTATTAATATTTTATTATTTCCTCAGTAAGGATTTATTCTTACTGCACGGTCCTCAGTTTTATCCTTGGTAATTGCTTTTATAAAAATTTCAATCTGATTTAGTTAAATATTTTATTAACAATCTATTTATGAAAATACAATATTTATACCAAGGGTACCGCGGAGGCGGCAGGGTCCGAAAATCACTTCAAAATATTTATAATTTTATTATATTTTATATAAGGAAATGGGGAATTATTTTGTTCATAATTCTTTCAAACAAACAAATATTTATAAAAAAAATCAATAAATAATTATTTATTATTAAAAAAAATAATTATATTTAATTATAAAATCTATCAGTTTTATAAATTAGCTAACCTTATTTTATAACTATGTGTGCACCAGCTATCTCTTATTTGGTTGACTGAATCGAAGTTTTATTTTTAATATTATAAGTATTACAAACATTATCGCGAATGGATAAAAAAACGGAGCCCTGACATCTCAGGCACAGGTACAGCCCTCGCTCTACAAGTATTTAAAGACAGGTTTGATGCTGTCACGGCTGATTTCTTAGGCGCAGATTCGCTATTCAACGACCGCGCACTCGGGTGTTGTTCACCAATCACCGCGAATACATTATCAATTACTATCTAAGCGCGAATTAAAACCTAAGAAGTGTACACCGAAAGCAAAATATTTCGTATATTGTTTTTCTATTTTCTATAATTCACGACGGACCAATTATTGAGAGACGTCTGTTTGCGACGAGGAGCGACTAAAGAGTGCCTGTATATTTCAAGCATTAAGAGCTCTGAAGCTCGCATATAGATAAAGCTATATAGAAAAGATTGAGTATCAAAGGGTAATAAATACAAATGCAGTACAATAGATGCAATAAACTTATGCCTTTTATTTACGTACTGAACTCGAGTCTCAGGAAATTTTGCTTTCATATTAACGATATAAACAATAACTCAATATATATATATATATATATATATATATATATATATATTGTAACGGGGTGGATCCGACTATACGAACTCCAGTTCGAACATCGACGCGCGGCCGCTCCCGTACGGCCTGTGCGCAACCCCCGTTGCTTCTTCCGTCCGGGGAATCAGCGCCCGTCGGCGGTAGAGTCTCAGCGCGCCGCGACGCGCCGAAAAATGATCAAGGAAGGTAGAGACTGACAGCGAGGAAAAGAAAAACAGAAATCAACGCGAACAAGTTTTTCAATTACAAGATTTATTTGCAGCGTGATAATCTCCCGATTTACAATATTAAAAGCCGCGGAGTTCCGCAGGCCGCAATACACGCGCTCTCTCTTTCTCTCTATCTCTCTCTCTCTCTCTCTCGCTCTCACACTCGCACGCTCATCTGCCCGCTGGCGGAGCGCCTCGCAAGGGCGCACTCGCGTAAACTAACCTGAGAATAGTCACGACGGGGCGTCCCCCAGAAGTACTGGCGTCGACGTTGGGCGGCACGCGCAAACACACGCGGGCGCCACATGGCTGCGATCCGCCTACACCGTCTGCGTAAGCGCGAAACAGGCACGTACACTAACGCGACAGGCGCTAGGCGACGGCAGGAGTTGCTGGGCCTTCCACACGGTCCCGATGATGCCAACGGCCGCCGGCTCCAGTGGACGATCCTCTCGGTGCCGCGTACTCCGCTCGTTCGCTTGCTTGGTGCGAAGTCCTACTTCCCTCCGCAGGACGTGTCAAACGCGCACACCGAAAACTCCGCTGCACTTGCTATTCTTTTTCTTCAGACTCGGGCGCACGTGGATCTCCTCGAACTCTCAAAAACGAGACTCAACTCTAAGTGCCCTTCGCGCCGAATCTTCACTCCCCCCTCCCCTCTCTCAGCGCTCTTCATGCGCGCCTGGTCGTCGCGTCCAGGTCGCGCGGTGTTTACATGCACGCAGCGCGGCTTACGAGGCGCATTTCGGATGCGGGCCCGTGACAATATATATAAACATACACACATACACGGCTGGGCGAGCTGCATATTCACTGAACCAAGCATTGCACGCTAACAGATATGTTCATTTAGAAACTACACAATATATACAAACAAGTGTAATATAATAAATATATTTTTTTATTCAAATAAACCTCATTGTTAGTTTCAGAAACCTAATTAATTCAAAATTACAAAGTATTTATTCATTTCAAATATGTCATTACAAATATTTATTGGATTAAAATGCTTAAAACCTTTTCTCAAATTGACTTATTTGCATTTAAGCTTTTTTTTCAATGTGTAACACAAGGTAAATTATGTTATAATATAATTAAAATCATGTTTATATAGGCTTGTAGTCTTATTATTTTGTTTTTCTTGAAATAAAGGAAATTATTCTTAAAAGTTATTCTTAAAAGCAAGTTATTCTTAAAAAAAGCAAATTATAAGATATTCACTGCCACCTATGTGAATCTACTTACACAGTAATACAACGAATTAACTACAATAGCAACGAATTAACTACAATTTTTTGAACTAACAAAAAATTCTAATGGTAAAACTTATATTATCCCGTAAGCTTCAAAGAATTTTTCTAAATAGTTTGTACGTCAGCCAATTCTTGTTTTAATTAGTGATCCGAATAAATAATCTTTAATCGTACATTATTTTTATAAAGATGGTAAAATTTTACAACTATGTAACAATAAAATTTTGATTTTAATTTGAAATTGTAATTTTACAATGTAAAATTACAATTTACAATTACAAGTTTTCTGCTAATTACAATTATGGTTAAAAAATCCAACTTGAAAATATTTACCTTGAAAAGTAGTTGATTTTTTAATGAAATCACATTATAATAAATTTTAAAATATGTTAAAAAATTATTAAAAATACTTTTCTACTAACCTTTTCTCAGCTTAAATATCATTCAAATTCAAAATATTATTTAGTCATGTTAATGCGACCCATTTTAATAATAGTTTTGTATTGTATTTTTTCATTCGATACGATTTCGAGAAGTTTCGCAGAATATTTGTTTAAAATTCATTTCCATTATTTATTAATCATTTTTTATCAGATTCATAATCTCTTTATAATATTCATCTACTGTTTACTACTCGAAGGTTTTTATTGAAAGGCTTTTACAAAAATTTAATTTTATAGAATCTTTAGTAAAGGATTTGTCTTGTTAAGCATTATTATATTTCTGAAAGAAAAATATATTTGCTTTTTTAATTAATATAAATAAGATTTAACTGTATTTTATGAGTTGCTTTACTCCAATATATTGAAAAATGTTTATTTATGGTTTATGGAGTATTTAACATATTGTCGTGAAAATTGGAGGAAATTTTATTTTTATCGTGAAAACCATAAGAACGCTGTAAAAATCTCATTTTTCTGAATTACCTTATAAATTATGAAACTTTTCAAAAAAAAATTTGTTAAAAAAAGTTATAGATCTCGTCAAATTACATTTTTCTTATTCTATTCATTTTTCTGTACCAACAGTAGTTCAAAATAAATAAATTCAACAATATATATATAAAATAACGAATAAAATATTATGGTTAAGCCAGTTAAGCCCATTGTTGTTAAGAAAAAAACGTTTATAAAGAAAAAAACATATAAACTAAAAAATATGTATTTTGATGAGATTTTAAACTTTTATTTTAAATATTTTATAAGAGTTTCTCTTATACGAGCTAAGTTAGAAAAAGAATATTTTTGCTAGATTTGAATATGATTTATTACAAAAATCTAATTAACGTCTAATACAATTAATCATATATGTAATCAGAATCCTATAACCGTATATGTACAAATTTTAATGAATATCCGGTTAGTCGACTAATTAAAAATTTGGGAGCTCTTTGCTGTAAGAGATTTCTCAACTTTTGATGTTTGCTAGTGTCCTTAAAGTTGCCCCGGGTTTCAAAAGTTTGAGCTGCTTGCTAGCTGATGCCAGAATATATATATATATATATATATATATATATATATATATATATATATATATATATATATATATATATATATATATATATAAAATTTCTTTTTCGTCGCTGCTAATATAAGTTGTTCATCGTATATTGCACTCCGCTTCCAGCCTATTTTTTTATCAGGTCTTCCCCCCGCACGCGCCGATAGTCGCTGTCCCCGTCCCCCTTGATTATACGAGCTCGAAGAGCAACATCTGGAACATCGTACGAAATGATCAGTACCTCACTTTCGCCACCAGAGGTTCCCGCTTTTAATCGAATATTTTTACTGCAGTCTCACCCATATGTGTCGGCGATCTCCCCTTCTCATCTCTGATAAATTTATCTTCTAATTATCATATTGCAAAAATGATTAATATTAAGAAACTTCAAAACGAATTGGAAAAAGAAGAATTAAACGTAATATTTTATTTTTTAATTGTTAACGACTTAAATTAATATTATTATGAAAAAATTTTTATGAAATTCTATTAACAGTGTATCTTTATAATCAATATCGCTACACAAAGTATTTGACTTAGTGTATTCTAAGTCACAATTACATTTGTAAAAAATAATGTGAATTTATTTATCACAATACAATCGTATATCACCCGTGCTTCAAAATATTCCGAGGTAGAATCATTTAAACAGTACTACTTAAATGGCTTGCCCACAAATGGTTCAATGCACTCCAATTATGTCTCAGTTACACATGATGTCATGACATATTCTTTTCGAAAGTTTGGTTTCGATTTAATAATGTAACATTTAAAAATAATATTTCTATTGCTATAAAGGAACTGTAATTTGCATTTTGCTTCTTTTCAATGATGTGTGTTCTTAAGGTAAACAAGGTGTTGCATATTTTTCAAGAAACTTTTTTTCAATGTATTTAGCATCTTCTAATTTGATGGAGTGTATATTTACTACCGTTTATGCAATAAAAAATATATCAGAATTACATGAAATTTTATGACATTTATTCAAAATGTATAATGTGGATGCATTGGTAGATTATTTGTCCAACTTGAATTTGACTTATATTTTTATAAATGTGTATTTGCTTAATTGTTTAATTTCATAAATTTCTCAGATCTGTCATGACTTTCAAGTTTTATAGATCGTAAGTAAAAGTTGTATTATATATTTAAAGAGCCAAACAACTATGATTGTTAAATTGTAAAATTATTTCCGCTGGATTGAACACGTTCAATTTATAAGTATTTGTATTCCTTCAAATGACAAGATTGTAGATCATTTGTAATATTAATAAATTATATAATTAATTATTATAATTATAATACTATTTTTATCTCAGAGTACTACACAAATCAGTTTTAAATAATTTTCATACAAATATAATAATTGCATAAAATGTATATATATTATAGTTTATAATTATTTTTATTTTGTCATTTAGAAATATTTTTTTAAAATCTGTATCTAATTGTTGTTAAAATATATGTTTCAGAGCTTAGATGGAATTGTATCTCCTCAAATTTATTCCCAGTTACTTGCTATATATTTATTTCAAAATGAATTGTAAGTTTTTTGAAATGATAGAATAAAAACATTATTGATACATTTATTGTTTTTAAATCTTCTATACTTTAATTTAATATGTAAAAATTTCATATTATATTTTATATTTTTAAAAGAGAAAGTATATTTTATATGATTGCATTTACAGATGTTTTGCAAAGTATTTGTGGAAAAGAATTCCAGTCAATATGAAAAATAATTCTGCTGATTTAAGAAATATATGGAGCGTTGCAAAAAAAATGTGGCAACGAGATTGGGCAGCAGTACATACTGCTTTAAATGTAGAATGGAATAAAAATATTGCAGACATAATGTATGCATTAAAAGGTAAAATATTTTTCATTTAATAATGTGATATGAAGGGAATTAGTGTTCTAACAGAAGCAATTGCAGCAATAAATATAAAATAATTGTAAAATATTGTTTAATTAATCTGTAATCATTTTTGACAGCACACGTTCGAGAACGCGCAATTATTCTTATTGCTGAAGCTTATTCTTCTGTTGATATAACTACATTAGCAAAAATGATTGGTTCTTCATTTGAAGAATCACAACAGATAGCTTTAGAAAAAGGATGGACAGTTACTAACAATATTGTTCAACCACATATTTCAAAAAGTCAAACCTATTCATATCCAGAGACAGTAACTGCAGATCAGTTGTATAAATTGACACAACTAGTATCTTTTTTAGAAAATTAAGTGTTTGTGTTGAAGTTGCTGAAGTACATATGGTTCTAATATTATTGAAAATAGAATTATTCATTGACAGGTGTTTCATTATATTATACGATTTTATACCATGCAGTTATTTAATGTGTTTTTTTCCAATAAATATTACTTAAAAGACAATTCTATTATGTGCAATTCGATAGAGCCTGTATTATATAATGGATGTTACGTTATCAAATTTATTCTGATATTATATTCTAAATATAATATATATATATATATATATATATATATATATATATATATATACTATTATATTCTGATATATAATAATAACTATATATGTCTTATAAAAGACCACTTCCCCGACAAAATTTTCAGCTTTGGGTTACAAGCTTGTCCGTGAAGTAATTCAGAGTTTATTTGGAAAAATCATCTGACTTTTCATACTACTTGTATCGCCATGTAAATGTGACGGTCAGAAACTAAGTTCGCATACTAATATACTAGCGTGCGCCGTCTCGGCTTCGCCTGAGATAATAATTTAATCGATTTCATAAATAATCCAATAATATCTAAGTAAAAAGTACTCTATATATAAAAACCTATGTTTGTATAAATAATTGACCATAATTTACCTATCATCGCATCTGTATAAAAAGCTGTTTCAATGTAGCATCCACTTCAAAAAGTTGATACATCAACGGAGAAAATTGTACTTTCAAGTTCGAGTGGTAGATACGCAAGTGTCTCGAGACGACGTTTACAGAGAACATCATTTTCGGACTATAGGAAATGTGTCGGGACGACTGTTATAGAGAGTTTTGTGTTGGGGAGGTAGAATAACAATGTTCAGTTATCCCCGAACAACTCTTACTGGGAGAGTGCGTTTTCGAATAATAAAATACTAATTTCTTCATATAAGTCGTACTGACATAACTGGACATTATTTAACACCAACTAAACACGATAGTCCCAGTAGAAGTCGTCCCGAGAAAGGTAGCATCGCTTCCTAACGACTAAACACAATACTCCCCGTAGAAGTCGTTCGGAAAGAGTACCGTCTCAACATGAATCTTCCCATAGAAGTTGATTTCCTCATATCTGGACGTCGTTTTCTATCAACTAAATATAATATTCCCCGTAGAAATCACCCAAAGACACCTAGACATCGCATTCTATCAGCCAAACACACAACTGCATATATAAATCGTCTTGAGGCAACGGGATATCGTAATCAACCGCACGTACAAGCTAATACAATATTTCTCAGTTGAAACCGTATTTAAAATGTGTATATATAATATGTACAATATAATATACATACAATATATATTACATTTTTCGTATATTTTCGTTTTTTTAATTAAATACCGTGAATATTTTCGTAATGATGCCAACTGAAATTCAAGCACAATGGTATGGCGAATAGCATATTTTTTAAACAAACGATGGATATTTCCTTTTTATACAGAAGTGACAATTTATTTTATATATATATATATATATATATATATATATATATGTATATATATATATATATATATATATATATATATATATATATATATATTTATTGTAACGGTGCGCGTGTCCACCTCGAGCACAAGCACGGCGGGCACGGCCATTGCAAAAGATGTGCCCGGCTGGGCTTAGCCCCGAATTATTTCGGCGAGGGAGAGGGGTGGTTCGCGAGGGACGAAGTATCGCCTGCGGATTTGCGCGATAGGTAGGGTGACTAAATAAATGTAGAAAAGCAGAATAATTAAAATCAACGTGGCTTTAATAGGTAACAGAGACGTGCGGCGCGCAGGCCGAGGGTCGCCGAGGCAACGGTGCGTGAGGAGTTAGGGAAGAGAGAGACAGAGAAAGAGAGAGAGAGAGAGAGAGAGAAGAACGGGCTGCTACTTACTGTCGGGCGATGCAGTCGTGTAGTCCGCTGGCGACAGGAGGCGGCAACAGCAAACCCCGGACCGGTAACAGCACGTCCTCCTGCGCTGGGGAAGGCAGCGTTCCCGCTCGGTGTTCCCGGGATAAGACGATTACTCCGCGCAGACGGGAGCCGGGCGACAGGCTCGTTACCTCTCCGCCGGTGTTCGTGCGTCGGCCTGTAACAAGTATATATTAATATTTACATATATACAAGGACTACGATGGGAGAGAGAGCATAGGGATGTGGAAAAATAAACCTACGCGGCGCTTGCGTTCCGCGTCACAATATATATATAGTTTCGAGGTTGTTGATAAAAGAACGCTATTTTGAAATCATTTCTTTTGTTCAAACTAAAAAAAAAGAGTCTCTTGTCACAATTCTGAAGTTAATATAATGTATAAAAACAAAAATATAATTTGTCGTCACAAAGTATATTCAGTATGATTTGGCATATAGAATCATTTTATAAGTGAAGGAGAAAGAAAGACAGAGAGACAGACAGACAGAGAGGGAGAGAGAGAGAGAGAGGGAAAGAAATTTTCTCACGTAAGGGAAAATAAAATTTACAAAATTCAAAAGTATCCATAAGGCGTGAGTCCCGGTTAACATGAAGAACAAAAAAGGTAATACCGACTAACGCCATGCCTTCTTTAGGATGCCAATCCCAAGTTGGATATAAACATTCGTTTGAGATGGCCTAGTATTAATACTTTAAGCGGATTACTTTGAGTTGATATTCGTGATTCAAGACGCCACCAAGTGACCGTTGATGGAACTGATTATTAAAACCATTAATTTAATTTATTGATGAAAGTAAAATGATTTTCAATAAAAAACATAGCCTAGTCCTTCCCCAGATAATATAGAATGTATATGTCAAATTTCAGAACAATCGGTTCAGTAGTTTTTTCGGTTATAACAAACAAAAATACGCTTTGTCTTTATAAATTAGTATGAAGTATGATATGGTATGATATGATATGATATGATATGATGATATATACTTTAATTGTACTTTTGTCGAATGCTTATATACAAATTAATAAATATTTTTTTTAATTAGTCTTGCAGTCTAATTAAATCAATCGAAAACAATACGTAACAATATCGCTAGATAGTCATCGACGTAAGAATTTATAATTATACGTTTTCTGATACGATTTTCTGTCCTTTCCTCGCCATACGAATTTGAGCACTCCTCGATTTTCATTTCGCACGCTATTACGCAAGTATATATCCCTAATAACTGCCTTAAATGCAATCCCGTGTTGCCTAAATCGTATAAGGACGCCTGTTAACGATTGCAAGAAAGGGCCGGCGTCTAGTTGATCGTTCAAACACGTTCTGAATGATTTTGCTGCTGTATCAAACAGCAAACTAATCTTTCCCGGCTCCGTGGGATTGGTGAGCCCGAAATGTAGTAAAAACCACCCACGGAATCGGGTCTCTACAACTCGTGATACTGGCGCGTATCCGCTATACAAAAAGTTGCATTTCCTTATAATATAACGCGGCATATTCTGGATCTCTATCTAATGGCTTTTCTAGCGAAAATAGTCGTTTAAGAGCCGTGGCACGAGAATCTATATTAGGAGGATCTTTATCTATCCAGAGCAAACTCGTCTCCCACGCGTTTTCTATTCTGCGGCTAATTGTTTCTAAAATATGGAGAGACCTTTTGTTAACAATACTCGGTTTAATCATTTCGCGTACGTCTACGTTATCAATCTCAAAATATTGCTTGACGAGCTCTTCAAGGCTTTCCGATGACTTGCTATTTTGGTTATCTACAGAATTACACGTTGAGTTTTAGACGCGATCGTGCCCCCATGTATTAACCAGTCGAAGGCTGTAAAAGATATCGCAACGTTACTATTCTCTATCGCTGTCGTTTCTTTTGACTCGAGTAACCGCCAATTACCCTGCCCGATTCATATTTTTGTTCGTGCGGTACAAAAGGCTGTAGAAATACGCTCGCATATTTTACTACGTATCTCACAAGTTCTTTTTACACAGTCTGTGTCGGAAACGTCAAGTTTTCAGCAATAATAGCGTTTTAAATAGCGTATTTTCCCATTTCTACCGCGAAGCCGTCATTCCTTTCTTCAACTATATAGGAATAAATCCCGGGTTTCTGCACCAATTTTATTAAGGATTGGGCTCGGTAAGAAGTAGAGGTTCAACGCACAAAAAGAAAGAGAAAATATATATTTAAGTAGATGTGTATAGAAGTATGACACTTGCTTATTTTATTTAATTCAATAACTACAGAAAACTTTTACTAATATGTTACATTAATTGAAGTATAAGAAAAACACACTTATAGTTTATATTTGTTCCGAGAACTCAGCTATATATATTGTAACGTCCAACCACTAGGGTTGGTGTTACGCGGAGGTCACGACGGCGATTTACTGCTGTTGACCCCTCTGCTTTGCCTCTTAGTTTTTCGGAAGTTGCTTTGTCCATACTGGCTTATCTTAGCCTCTTCTACGTTTTGTTCCCCGGGAATGTTATTCGCTTCGGCAAGTTTTCGCGCGGCTAGGTCGTAAGGTTCACCTTTGCTATTAATGAAATATATAATGTGATCATTTCGAAATTGGATCAGCTCTTTGGTCTCTACAAATTTACTTTTGTTCTGGCTTAAGTTTGTTCTAATACTTTTATTTGTGCTATCTTTAGCACCCTTTTTTATATTTTTACTATCAGAATCTGAACAACTATCTCAGTTTGACCCTGCCGAGCTTTCGTCGCTGGAGTGGTCTATATCGCTATTACTTTGATCAGTCTCACTCTCAAATGTCAACGTAGTTTTGGTTTTAGATTTTTTATGCTTCGCTTGGTGTTTATACTACGGAGGGTATGATGAACCATTATCTGGTTCGCTCTCCGAATCGCTGGTCATCAGCACGATGTCCCTTGCTCTGTTCTCGTGATTGGATGTCGTTTTGTTATTTCTCAATTTGTATAACTCGGTATGTTGCGGGCATTCCCTTCTTTCCCGTGCGTTTGCTAAAACAGGCGACGTACTCTTGATAATATCGTTACCCTTGTTGCGAATTTCTGTAATTGGCGGTCGTCCTCATCGTTTGCGAAGACGCGCCTGAGTGTTATGAGTTCCTATCTGTTGCGAATCCGGGGTATCCCTATCCCCTTGTTTAAAAATAGAAATATCAACTTAACTGTGAGGTTCTGGGCGGCTATTGACAGCCACTCCTTAAGTATTGAGATCAGCTGTCTTGAACCACAGAAGTGGTTGATGATCGGTCACCGGGGTGAATGCGCGGTTATATACGTACGGTCTAAAAGTTTGTATTGAGTGAAGCATTGTCTTACTCTTTCTTATATACCTCGTATCGCAGCTTGGGCCCGCGTAACACGCGTGACGTATAAGCATCGGCTGATCCTTACCGAGATTCCCTTAAGACCAAATGCTACCTATAGCATAACTTGACGCGACCGTCGTGATTATGAACGGTTGGCTCATATCAAGGAACCGCAACACAGGTGCTGTGCATAAAGCTCCTTTTAGGCGCAAGAAAATATTTTCATCATCTCCTCAGGCGAAAGGTTCTTTAGCTTCTAGTAATTTGGTGAAAGGTTTTGAAATCTTGGCAAAATCTGTAATAAATCGGCGATAATAGCCGGCTAGTCCTAAGAACTGCCGGATGTTTTTTAAGTGCTTAGGGCGCGGGAATCGCTCTACCGCTCCCAGGTTCTTAGGATCAGGTGCTAACCTGTTCTCGCTTAGGACATGGCGCAAGTATGTTAGCTTTCGCTCCAGTATTTTGCATTTCCTCGGTTCAAGCTTCCAATTCACCTTGCGTAATCTTCGCATTACTTCACCGAACAGCCTTTCGTGCTCGTCCAAAAACTTGGCGTAAATTACGATGTCGTCCATATGTACAAACATGCCTTTGCCAATAAGGCCCTCGAGCGTAAAGTTTATTGCACGCTGGTATTCCACGCCTGCATTTTTCAGGCCAAAAGGCATTCGCACAAATTCGAAATACTTATCGGGTGTAGAACAAGCAGTTTTATGAATGTCTTCCGGACTCATCGGTATTTGATGAAATCCGGAGACGCAATCCGTGACAGTGTAGTATTTAGTAGCACCAACACTATCCAGTATTTCGACGTTGTTGCGAACCGGGTACGCTTTTTTCGTTCAGAGGAGATAAATCTACTACAACGCACCAGCGTGGCTTATTATCAGCTAATTGCTTTTTCGGTACGACGCAAAGCGCTGATGAATAGCTACTTCTAGGGTGTCTGATTACGCCTTTTTGAAGTAATTCATTCACTCGTCGATTCACTTAATCTAGTAGAGCGTGCGGCAATCCGTATTGATGCTTAATCACTGGAACGTCGTCGGTGGTTGGAATCTTATGAGCCACTACGTTAGTCGTAGTTAGCTCATCACCTTCAAGGTAAAACCGATCCGAGTTATCTTTCAACAATTCCGCAGCCTGTTGGTACTCTTCCTTTGTTAGCTTATTGATTTGCAGAGATTCAATTATTTTGTTTAGGCGAGTATGGGATCCGGAGGAATCCACGAATCGTTCAGGTACTACAAAGAGATATTTGTAATCTCCATTACTCCAATCGAATTCTTGAAGACTGGTATTGTTGAATCACATTACGGATTTTAGATTTTCAAATTCCGAATCATATGACGAACCTGTCGCGGGCTCTTTATTATAATATGTTAGTACTTCCTCATCGCATAGAAACTCTAATTTCGTTTTTTTATTTTTGATCATGATTATCATCTTTCCGAAATCAATAACAGCTCGAAGCTGTCCATAAAAAGTCCACCCCTAGGCTCGCAGCATAAGGTATGTCACTCGTGTGTCGTGTCGATACTGTTTACTGAGTATAGTACCCTTGCCTTAATAATGCTCGCTTTGCAACCGGTGTCAATCAAAATTATTATTCCGTTATGGTCTAAAAATAAGAAACTATTGTGGTTCCCGGCGAAATTAGTATTGATTATTTTCAGGCTGTTTGAATGGCTGTTTGAATGGCTGTTTGAACTGAACGGGGTCGTTTCTAGAGCATAGTGTAAATTCATGATCTCCGATCTTTAGCACATTTTTTTTTGAAATCTACTACTACTTCAAGCTGAACGAGGAAGTTCATCCCCAGTATACCATCGTACGGGAGTTTTTTCTTCCATGACATTGAATCTTAACTGCTTTCCGAAACCTTTGATTCTAACGGTGCCTAGAAATCTTATCACGTTATATCCGTTATACCTCTCAATCTGGTAACATCTGTCATATCGACAATTATATCGATTGGCAATTTTCCTTGCTTAATAATATTCTGCTGCAAACCAGATTCTATTAAAAATGAAACTTTTGTGTTCCCAAACCTTAGTGTAATTTGAGACAATTCATCTTTTATAGCGGTTGCAAATCGGATGTTTCTATCTCCATTCTAGCTACATTGGTGGAGCGCATGGTGTCGGGCGGTGCTGTTGGCTGCGCTCTGGGCATGGAGGCATCATTCGAGATTCCCACTCGTATCCTTTCGTTGTACATACGCTTCCTACATGCGTTAATGTTATGTCCGATATTTTTGCAATAGGCGCAACTTTGCGAAGAGGGGCAAGACGACGCCATGTGTCCGGGCTCATTGCATTGAAAACATTTCTCGGTCGTTTTACAGTTCTTAGCTGTGTGGCCCGTTAAATTACATAATTGGCAAATTACGCGGTTGGGGCAAGCGCTCGCTATATGTTCTGCTGTATCGCACAGCTGGGATATAGTCGTGGGTGACTTATTCGTACTGCGTGTTAAACAATTAGGGCTCGGTGCTCGAATCGTCCGCAACATGTGCAAGTTTCTCGTCGTTGTTCGGTTGGTGGTTGATCTTCTTGGCAGACATATGCTCTTTTTCGATCCTCCCTTCCTCGAACTGTAAATTTACGGCTGAGATCTCTTAGTAAGTGTCGTTCGTCGAGATCTCTTTCCTCTTGTATTACTTTACTTATGATAGCGTTGAGGTCAGCAGTCGTTACTCCGATACTTCTATCGATTTCTTTCTTTAACCCTTTATGAAAGCATGTGATTAATGTAGCTTCGGCTTCTCGTCGCATCGCTTCCGTTACAGTCCCTACATGGTCTCTCTCTGCCTCCAAGAGTCTACGGCCTACATATTTGACGCGGTTTACGAACGATATGATATTCTTATCACCTCGCTGGAATTCCGATCCCAATTCTCCGATTAGTTGTTGAACGGTCCAATAAGGTGCATATATAGTCTCGAGGTAATCTTTCAAGGCTGCGACCGTTCTAAACGTATGTCCGCGAATCGCTTGTCTTGCTTCTCCTGTTACGCGCGCCCGTAAGAATTTTACGAAGCTCGTTTCACTGGTCGCGTCTATAATTTCTAATGCTTCGTCGCAACCCTCGAAAAACTCGCTTAAGGTGATGTTGCGCCCGTCGAATACAGGCAACACCTTAAGCGCGTCTTTAAGTGGGACTGAGTGTGTTGGCATTGCCATGCCTCTCCTGATGTCGTCTATGGTGTTTACTTCTGGAAGACCCCAGGCATCTATTCTTGAGTCTTTGTTAGATATTTTTCTGTCTATAGCTTTTATTGGTTATGTTAAGGCAGTATCTACTTCCTCGCTCAAGTCGTCGTCTGTTTTTATAGTTAAGTTTTAGTATGTTTTTTTCCAGTATTCGCTTTAGGAGTAGGGTTTCTCTATCCCTCAGGATCTCTCTTATCGGCGGAAAGGGGTCATGCTCCTCCAGTTCCTCTCGAAAAGAACTGTTTTGCTTCGCCAGGTTCCTGATGATGCGACACTCGGACATGCGTCTCTCGGAACGCTAATTGCTTAGATTAAAAGAAGGTAAAGAAGAGAGGGAAAAAAAATTTCGCGATAAATATATCTTCTAAGCTTATCCACTTAACAGCTTCTTCTAAGAGTTGGATATCTACGTCGCTTATGGACCTCTTATTGTTCAATTCTTTGAAGGCACGTGCTGTAACTTGCCAGGACTTCTCTAGCCCGGCCTTGAATTATTCGTTTTCTTTCTCTAATATTTCGATGCGAGGTTCGGCCTCTGTTAACTTTTAACGTAGGAAGTTCGTGTTACCGTGAGTTTCTGCGCAGGCTTCTTGCACCTCTTCTATGTAAGTGCGATTATTTCGCGATAGCGTTCCGACCGTGCAAAGAGCCCTATGGTGAGAACTTACTCGCTCTTCCACGGACTTTCATCGCTCTTTGCTGGGCGCGTCGGGGTCCCTATTTAGCCCTACCATTGAAACTACGGGGTAGCGACGGTAATAATAAAATAATAGGTAAAAACTGAGAACGGTAGAAGGAATAAAGATTAGAAGTAAAAGAAATCTTAAAAGGCTAAAAATAAAATTACTAACTAAAACATTGAAGATTATACTTGAAGAATAATTAGAAGGATTTTTCAGATTAAGATTAGAGTTTAGAATTCAAGAAAAAAAAATAATATAACGGAAATTACAATGAGAATTCAAAACGAGGAGAAAATTAAACATTAGAATAAGGATCAAGATTAAAAAAAAATAAATAAAAATAAGACTGAATAATTCAAAGTTACGTAATTAATGAAAATTAAAAGGCAGTTAAATTAATTTAATTATAAAATAAATTATAAATGTTTGTTAAACTAAAAATTATAGATTAATAAATAAAATTTACGACAGGGTGAGAAAGGGAACGTTAAACACCAATAAGAATATCTTTCTTATTTTTGAAAAACTAGATACTTTATTATTAAAAAACTTTAAACAGAGATGCTCGCACGTTTATTAAATAAGTTATTATTCGGCTGGGCCCAGCGGAGGAGAGGCGGGCCTTGCCAAGCGCGGGCTAGTTGAGTGAGAGCGCCGGGCGGACTCAAGGACCTCTGGTTGGCGCCGGAGGGCCGAATCACTCGGCACGGCTGAGAACAGGCCTACTCCAATACGCGCATCGGCGTAGAGGAGAGGCGTACCTTGCTCAATTAGGCGCAGCGCAGTGTTATCAGTATCAGAGACATGGGTTGATCAACAACGTTAACATTAAAATCTACATCATACTCGTTTTTTTTGATAATATGTTTTAGTTCGTGTCATAACTTATAATTATTTAAGATTCTTATACAATTTTGTATTGATAATACATATTGTACAAAATATAAAATTTCTAATTCTATCCTATTGTAAAACGTTCTGGAATGTAAATCTTATTTATTTACAAATTTTGTATATCTTGTAGTTATAATTTAAAAAACGTATAAATTTTTAACTTTTTGGTTTTGGTTTGTATCATACAATTTTATAAAGGGAACGCGTGTTTTGTTTGTGCACGATAACCGAAAAAACTACTAAACCGATTGTTCTGAAATTTGACATATAGATTCTATATTATCTTGGGAAGGGCATAGGCTATGTTTTTTATTGGAAATCATTTTACTTTCATCAATAAATTAATTTAATGATTTTAACAATCAGTTTCACCAGCGGCGACTACTTGGCGTCTTGAATCATGAACATCAACTCAAAGTAGTCTGCTTAAAGTATTAATTCCAGGCCAGCTCAGACGAAGATCATATCTTTGGGATTCATATCCTAAAGAAAGTGTGAAGTTAGTTGGTATTACCTTTTTTGTCAGGTTAATCTGACACTACTCTCACACCTTATGGATATCTTTTGTTTTTTGTAAATTTTATTTTTTCGTACGTGAGGAATAGCTCTCTTTCTCTCTCTCCCCTTCTTTTATAAAATAGTACTGTATGCCAATTAATACTGAATATAGTTTGTGACGACAAATTATGTTTTTATTTTTATATATTATATTAGGTTGTCAAATAACTCCATTCTGCTTTTTTGCTCTTCATTCAATGCTTTAAAGAAAGTGTTAAAGTGGTTGGATTTACTTCAAATATGCGCCGTTTTTTTCGATAATCTGTTTCCATTTCGACGGAAACTTCATAATATCCCTCTCGTAGAAACCCCTCTCCTTGTTTGCGAAGAACTCGGACAGCCACTTTTCACAAGCCTCTTTTGAGTCAAACTTTACACCACCATGGGCATTCGACGTAGACAGGAATAGGTGGTAATCACTTGGCGCTATGTCCGGTCTATATGATGGATGCGATAAAACCTCCCACCCGAGCTCCCATAGATTCTGATGAGTCATCAACGAAGTGTGTGCTCTGGCGTTGTCCTGATGGAACACTACACCCTTTCTGTTGGCCAATTGTGGACGCTTCGAGTCGATAGCCTGCTTCAAGCGGTCCAGTACATGGTAGAATTAGCGTCTGGCCATATGGGAGCAGCTCATAGTGGATCATTCCCTTCCAATCCCACTGAACACACAGCAATACCTTCCTAGCCGTCAATCCCGGCTTGGCCACTGTTTAGAACGGTCTACGAGCGTTGGACCACGACCGTTTCTTCGCTTGATATTGTCGTATACGATCCATTTTCCGTCGCCAGTCACCATCCGCTTAAAAAATGGGTCGAGTTCGTTCCGTTTCAGCAGCACACCGCAGGCGTTGATTCGCTCTAGAAGGTTTTTTGCGTCAAATCATGCGGCACTCAAACATCAAGCTTTTTTTTATCCAGCCTTCTGCAGATGGTTTGAAATGGTTTGATGACTAACTCTTATTTCCTGAGCGATGCTACGAGATGTCAGATGCCTATCGAACTCGAAAAATTCCATGATTTGATCGGTATTCGTCGTCACAGGTCTTCCGCCGGCTGGCTTATACATGGTGTCGTTTTTACCGGCTCTAAATCGTAGAAACCATTCCTCAGCTGTTCGAAGTGATAGCGTGCCATCCCCCAAATCACCATTAATTTCACGGAACGTTTCTTTAGTGGATTTGCCTTTGACGAAGGAAAATTTTAAAATAGCGCGAATTTCGGCGATAGTGAACTCCATGTTTACACGTCTATAAATTTTGAACGCAATATCTAAACTAATTATGCATAGCGTCGTTTTGTACGTTATGTCAAGACCTTTCAAATGATGTATAGTATTGCCAGATACAAACTCTGTAGCGCTTTGTACATATCCGCCAAATTCATAAGACAAAAAGATATTTGACAACGAATGAATGTGAAGCATTCCACATTATTTGTAACAGTATCAATAACAATAATCTTATGATTTTCTTCTTAGATGCTTCTGGAAGTATTGGCAAAATATTTTTAATCAATCTTCTTGCGGCTCAAATTATGTCAGCTGGAAATATTGCAATTGACGTGGCTTCATCAGGTATTACTGCTACACTTATCCACGGTGGAAGAACTGCACATCCGACTCTTAAGTTGCCATTAAATGTTTCGTGTAGACAACAATCAGTTTGTTTCGTAGAAATGGATCTTTGGGTAGACGTCTACAAGAAAATCAGCTTATAATATGGGATGAATGTACAATGAGTCATCGAGCTCATATTTAAGCTTTTAATCTAAGCCTTCGATACATTCTCTCTTGCCATAAACTAATGAGCGAAATAACTGTTGTTTTTGCAGGACATTTTCGACAAACATTACCTGTCATTGTAAGAGGAATAAGGGCAAATATTGTTAAAGCATGTCTGAAATCATCGCCAATATGGAATAACGTTCAAACGCTGAGATTAACGACTAATATGAGAGTTTACCTTTGGGGAGGAAATGCTGACAAGAACAAAAAGGATAATACCGACTAACGTCACACCTTTAGGACACGAATCCCAAAGTTGGATATGACCATTCAACTGAGCTGGTCAGGTATTAATAATTTAAGCGGATTACTTTGAGTTGATGTTCGTGATTCAAGACGCCACTTACTGACCGCTGGTGGAACTGATTATTAAAACCATAAAGTTAATTTATTGATGAAAGTAAAATGATTTTCAATAAAAAACATAGCCTATTCACCTCCTAACACACCTCCTTCCCAAGATAATATAGAATCTATATATCAAATTTCAGAGCAATTGATTCCGTAGATTTTTTGGTAATCGTGTACAAACAAAAACACGCTTTGACTTTATAAAGTAGTACCAAGTATGATTGATATATGATATGATGATATGATATATATATATATATATATATATATATATATATATATTTATTGTATTGTAGTGTAGATTTTTGCACTAAATTCATTAAATAATAATTTTTTAAAAATGAAATGAAATCTACAAAAAACAACTTTTAACAAAAGCAAAACGGGGGGCGACTTTGTTGTGTTTCAGCATCTTAAGAATTGTAAATACATCTTATCATGTATTTTATAAAAAATTTATATACATTTAGATATTAAAATAATTTTATAAATATATATATATGTGTGTGTGTGTGTGTGTGTGTGCGTGTGTGTGTAGAGAGAGAGAGATAGATAGAGAGAGAGAGAGAGAGAGAGAGAGACAGAGAGTAACTTAGAATAAGGCATCTGATTTTTTACTATCGTTAAGTACTCAACTTTATTGGGCAAATTGAAGTGAATCGTCCAAGTTATATTCTTGTCAACCGAATTTTTCAGAATCTTTTAACAAAACAGTATTTTCCTATAATTTAATTGTACTTTTGTCGACTGCTTATATACAAATTAATAAATATTTTTTCATTGGTCTTACAGTCCAATCAAATCAATCGAAAACAATACGTAACAATATCCATATATATCTACATTAACATTAATACATCAATACACAAAAATAATAAAAATAAAAATTAAAATTAAATTAAAAATTATAATGACAGTCAGACTGTCCTTGTTATCAGGGACTTTAAGTCTTTACTTTACTTTTACAGTCCCTGATGAGGAGCCGTAGCGCGCTCGAAATGTTGGACTGGATCTTCAATTAGGTAAGGGTATTGGGCACAGTCAGACTGCACTTTACTAACAAAAATTTTTTTTAGCTAATATTTTATTTTCAGATTAGTTTACGGGGGTGATTGTAAACAAGGACAGTCTGACTGTCATTATACTTTTAATTTAATTTTTATTTTTATTTTTATTACTTTTGTGTATTGATGTATTAATGTTAATGTAGATATGTATTGATATTGTTACGTATTGTTTTTGATTGATTTGATTGGACTGTAAGTAAATTTTAACTCTTAAATCACAATCCTTCAAATAAATATTATATAATCTGTTCAACTAAATAAATAATGTCTTATTATATATAATTGTTATCCACAATTCACTCATATGAAAATATAAATTATATGTATTTATATTATTGGCTATTCAAAACGGATGTAGTTACAAAATTGAAAGTTATTGACCAATAAAGCTTCATTTATTGCGATTACGGTATAGACTGTAAAATGTTTTCATGGAAAAATTATTTATTAAAAAACAGCATAAGCTTTGTGAGAACGGGCCTAGCAAGTTTATACTTTCTTTTTTTAATAATAATAAATTATCAGAATAAATAGCAGAAAAATGTTCGTCTAAAAACATCGATGATTCAAGATAATTAACTCTTTTTTCAGTGTCCACACGTGAACCAAATGATGTGAAAATAAACTCGGTAATTGGTAATTGATCTCATTACTTTATTAAACTGCATTTCCGTTAAAACTATTTATTTATGTTTATTTTTTAGAATTTTAGATATATTTGTGTAAACTCTGCATGCTATTAGATAAAGGGATGCATATAAAATGTACTTAGCCATTTGTTTTAATGATTAATTAAATTTAATGTACGTATTTTTGTCTTAATCTATTACTGAATTTAGAAAAAATTTTATATAAATTTTTTATAAAATACATGAGAAGATGTATTTAAAATTCTTACTATGCTAAGGCACCTCAAGCTCGCCTAACTATCTTACGTTTGTTAAAAGTTCCTTCTTTGCAGATAACTATATACATACAGTTTATTTATTTATATATTACATAATTTTTTTCTTGAAAAATTAAAATTAAAAATTGTACTTGTGTCTACTTTTACAGTTGGGTTTTTTTGTGTACTAATTTCTGACCATTTTGCTTCTATAATTTGTTGAAATAAATCTAATGGTATATTTATAATAAAGATATAATGAAATCGTCTTGTAATTATTCGGAATATTAATATCTTTGACTGTTTCAGAAAAACTCCAACTATCTTTAACATAAGAGTGCGTAGTTGTCTGAGAGCGGACTAAGAAATCATTGAAAAATCTTTGACTGCCTGTTAAATCTTTGCTTCTTTAACGCAGCATTCGTAGTAGTATCTTGAAGAATAATCTCTTTATGGTATACCTTTATAATAAAAAAAAATTATTAATACGGTCTTAACTTTTGATTTTTGAAAGCGCAATTTTGTAGGAATATTTGCGACGGGTAAACTCTAGAAATAATACAATTAGAAATAGAGTTTCTGTCGAGGACGAAGAACAAAATGGTACGTATTTTTAAAATGAATTAATTAAATAACCTAATAAAAAAAATCAACCTGATAAACAATAATAAAAATGTATCCCATTAAAATTTATTGGTGAATATTCTCTCATGGCAAACGTTGCCGATGATGAGTTTTTCGAATATTCTGGATATACTGGCCCATCGTCGCAAAATGAAAATTCCAATGAGATATATTTTCCATGCAAGGAAGAGGAAGCTCTAAAAGTGGAGGAGGAGAAAGAGGAGCACCGTATGGTCAACTACAGACCACACCGAACTCCTGATTTTCTAAAAATGTTAATTATTTTTAAAATTAATTAAATAAAATAATAAAAATCGTATTGATTTCTAGTAAGATACATATATAGCATGTATTAGCTGAGGAATTTATTACCTGATCTTGAATTACGTCTCGTTGATGCCGAGGGAAAGGAATTGGAGTTTGAAGATGAGCGGCCTGTAGTTAACTACAGACCACTCAGAACTCCTGTCTTTTTCGAAAATAGCGACAATATTAAACATCTTAGAATGTAGAGAGATTCTATTGTAGACGAATACTAATTAAATAAACAAAGAACATACGATTTTTTGGTCAGTCAATACAAAGAACATCATGCAACTCTTAGAAGCGTCATCGACCATATTCCACCATCAATGACAAACGCTGAAATAAATAGCCGACATGAGGTTATACAAAATTTTTATACGCCTCCTGAAGAGAGTCTATATCAAATATTTCATAATGTGATAGATAGAACGCGTATGACATATCACGAATTTAATTCAAGAAGCCCTGTGGACAGATCAGTAAATGAGTGTAAACATTTAAAATTGTTAAATTTTCTTAACGCTTATTTTTATTTCTTATTTTTATTATTTTTAAAGTTATTTGAAGATACGTAAACAACGGAGACGGTGAATTTCCTGTCCTAATACCGGATCCAAACTTTTAGCGTATTTACTTGAAAATCAGATCAGCAATTGATTGATAGATCGGATCAGCAATTTTCCAAGAGCACAAGAGTTGCGATTTCTGTATAACGTGAGAGAAGACAAAACATCTCCTTTATACACTGATCCGGATATTAAAGATATATTAAATCGTGTGCACAAAAGTTTTAATGGAACTCCTGAAGAATGATGTTAAAAACTAATTAATCGGTGATTTCAGTTGACGAGAATTCTAATAGCGATAATAATTCATCATCTTCATCTTCTTCTTCAGAAATATCCGTCTCATCGTTGTCAACAGGCTCAACGATTACCACTGTAGCCTTCAACAAATGACAAGGATATTGAATAACCTTCTCAGAGTGGACGTCGTGTGAACGACGAATGAATGTGCGAAATACAACCGCCTTGTTAACGATTTCTGATAACCGAAGAAAGCGAACAATTTATTTGGAAATTTGGTGTTTTAGGTAAAAATTTTGCAATACGTATGCGATCGATCAGGCTGTATTCTCCATACAGCCTAATACGCGCAAAATTTTAATTTCGAATTTAAAATAAAGTTTCCGAAATGGTAATAATCGGGCAATGCTCCCGATTAGCGGTCAAACGCGCAATAATCAAAACAAGACTACTGCGCGTATGAACTATACGTGCCTCGCGAACGCAGGACAGGAGAGAGCGGAGGGGAACTCACGCGCGTCCAGAGAGAGCCGCAGCCGTGCGGCAGACAGCGTCGAAAAGGTGTCCCGCGCCCCCGCGATCCCCGCGCCAGCGAACTTGGGAGACAGCAAATACACTTGTCGCCGCATTTTATTTTTAAATCTATTACGAATATAATCGAATATATAGAACGTCCTAAAGGACAAAAAATATATATATAATTGTATTTTTAGTAAAATAATTATAATGCGTAATTATTTTATTTAAGCTTTATATTTGAATGTTTATAATCGATGAATAATAAATTAATTATTGTCTTGTATTAACAGAATTATTATTGTTTACTACTAGGATGATTATTGTTATAGTAATTATTATTATTATTTAATAATAATTTAATTATTATCGTTAATTAATGTTAAATGATTTAATTTATTGTAATAATATCATCACCAAAGGTATTATGATTCCTGGATATTATTATAACACGAAATAATTAAATCAAGGAGAACGTAGCCAGAACTAATATAATATAATTTATATTTAATACGAGCGTCGCCAAGGACGCAAATATCACTTGAATTATTATTTTAATAATTATTATTGATATTATAATTTGTTATAAGAATAATTATTCTTATTATTGTTAGTATAAACAATAACCCGAAAGAACTAAACTATGCTGAGAAGAGTATAACAGTACAAGCTCTCTCAAGGGCAAATTAGCAAATTATCCGTATAAATAATATAAGTTTAATTATTTATTATTATTATATTGTAAAATTATTATTATTATTATTTTTCGGCGGCTCGGTACGAAATTAGTCGAACGGTGGCATAAACACCCGATCGACTCATTTTTCGTGTATAAAAGGGCGAATTTTCCGCCCCAAAAGCAGTTCTCTCGGCGATACGGCCGAAAGAAGCTCCCTAGAGCTATCCTGCCTCCAGAGCTCTAGTAAATCCTGCCTGTCCGAAAATCCTGAATAGTAGAGTCGCGATCCTGGTTGCGCGCCGCTCCGTTAAAGACCAGCAGGCTCTACTATCCCGTCCGAATCCTAGTGAAGCTTGATCCTGGTTGCGTGGCGCTCCATTATAAACCAGCGGCTTCAGTAAAATCTCCTCTCTTTTTGCCGGTGAGACTTGATCCTGTTTGCGCGGCGCTCCATTAAAGACCAGCGGACTCACCAAAAATCCCTCCTGCACCTTAGTAAGGCTTGATCCTAGTTGCGTGGCGCTCCATTAAAGACTAGCGGCCTTACTATCCTTCAAAGAGACTTGATCCTGGGTGTGCGGCGCTCCGTCAAACCTAAGCGGTCTCATTCCTATACACGAAGAAAGCTCTGATCCTGGGTGTAATAGACCAGCAGGCTACGTTCTTTCCCCAAACTCCCCCAGCCCCAGTAATAGTGTGTATAAATATAGTGTGCAAAATTTCTATATTAAGTCCGTTGAAATTAAGATTGTAATTATCGTTTATAAATAAGCAGCGTGCGACAACTAGTGTAATAAGGTTTAGTATAAGACTTTGATGTAAAACTTTCTGTCTTGTCTGTTGCAGATCGGAGGGCTCGAAGCCAGAAACTCATTTAATTTTCTTATATAATTTTTATTCATTGTATGGTTATTTTTATTTTGTTATAAATGTTTATTTCTGAACACAATTGAGTAAATGTAATTTTTCTCCCGATCCTGCCTAAATTCCCTTTCCTCTCAAAACGATCCTGGCGCTAACGCGTAAGCTATCCCAAAGGGAAAAGGGAAACGTTACACGTACAAAAGAACTACCGGTCCAGAGTACAAATACTCTTTTATGACTCGAGTATGTTATTCGAGACATCCATGTTTACCTTGTATCATTAACTTCATTCGAAATCGACCTCGTTGGTGTAAGTATAAGATGCGAATACTTATCCCATAGTCCTGCTGGTTTGTCTATTAGAATAGTTGAAAATTTTTCTTGCGATGATTTATGTAGCTTGATTAGTAGTTTGACGCATGGCAATGGCAGTTTTCTAATAAACAAGACATTTGTTTTACAAGCTATTTTTATTAATATGCCAGTTAAAAGTTATGCTCATCGGAAAAAGAATTTAGCAACAGATAGCGTTGTACAGAGATCTATACTTTCCATTAACAATAACGATAATCTTTGTTTACCGCACGCTCTCATCGTTGGTAAAACATACACTTTACTAAAATTACATAACACGAAAGAAATAAAAATGAGTGGGATATTATTCGTGATGCTCGGTGAAAATGACAAAAAGAGCGAGCCGTAAAACTTATACAAGAAGCACATATCAACATCCCCTACAAAGGTTATACATTGGTAAAGGTAAATAAATTTCAACAGTATTATGAACATCGCGGTATTTTGTTGTAGATGCTCATTTATACGTGCATCATTCTATGTCATTGGAAGAAAGAAAAAATTTTTACGTGTGGTACAATGAAGTATCTCCTAATTACGTTTTTGATTATCAAAAAGAAATGGTTAAATGTTGTCGAATGAATGTAAAGATTTTAAGACGAGCTTGTCTCATTTTTAGAAATATTTTTCTTTCTTTTGGTGATACGGATCCTTTTCTAAATGGTACAATTATAGCATCGGCGTATTAATACATATATAGTAAAAAATTCTTGACTCCGAACAGCTTCTGTGGAGCTACTCCGAGATAAGAATTGTAAAAAAATTTACCGTGAGGAAAAGGCCTATAAAAAATCCTATAAAAAAAATTAAAAACTAATTTATAAAGTAGGAAAATAGTTAGTTACAGAAATATAAAATATATTTTTGGGCATCGCTAAATCATGGCCTTCTTACACATACACTCGTCCGAATGTTGGTTGGACATCTTCACTTTACCCGTCACACAAACTTCTATAGAGAGTAGCAGTTACTTAAATTATAAGTCTGTATCTTCAATTAGTGACGAAAGTGATTTATAATTTTTATCCCAAGCGCGAACGAACACTACATAGATCTTGCGCATACTATGCTTCAGGTTCGAGTGCAAATTGTCCCTGTAGATACAGAGGTAGAAAATGCAAAAGTTGCACTTATCAATAATTTTCTGCACTCTATGTTCAATCGAATTGGCGCGTTTTTCAACCAAAACCTAGTTTGACCTCTCAATAATGCATACCCTTACAGAGCTTATTTAAAATCCTTACTCAACCAGCTCATTTAGAATCTGCTCGGCCGGCCGTTCGCGTCACCTTCACCTAATACTCCTATGATGTCACGTGCCCAAAAAAAGACGATGGTCGCTATTGCAGGGAATCGCCCGTATCGGCCGGTAATGACGGAGGCCCGACGCCGAGGAACGAGCGCGACGCTCGCCGTTGGCGCCATACTCCGGGGATGCCCCGCCGTCGGACCAAACACTCGTTCACGTGGATCTCACGTCCTCACTCATTGCTAAAGCCACAGTGCCGCGCTTAGCCGCCGTCAGGCACTTGTGCACCGCAAACCCTCTCTTCCTCTCTCTTTCTCGCTCCCTCCCATTCTTCCTGCCCTTCCTCCGAACCAATAAATAGCTGCCAGACTGTACGGCCTAAACCGCGCACGCATTAAAGAAAAATTGCGGTTCATAAATAATTGTGAGAATCCCTATCCTCCTTATCCCATTGCAGCGTCAACTACTCGCGATAATATTATGATATGATGATACAGCAGGTAATTTCGAAACTGTACCAAACGCTATGGGTATTTAAGCTAATAAAGGCCCGTTAAACCGTTAAGAGCTTAAACTAGATGGAAAAACCTTTAATACGATTGGTCATTTATATTGTGACGGTTTTAGTGATATTATGAGTTCATTCATTTACATCTGACGTTATGAGTTCGCTGATCTGACAATGTGAGATTTAAGGTTAAAATAAAAGAAGCATCCTTAGAGTAGAAATTAATTCTGGTGTCTTACTCGCGCACGCTAAGGCATTAGCTAAAACTATCGTAAATATCCTATCACGGGAGTGAATATAAAGTCGTTTACGCTGGATATTTGTATCATATATGTAATATAGCTAGAGAAGCGCAACGCGTATCTGTACGGGGGAAGAAACACCTCAATATGTGCAATCAACTATAACACGATGCATAACTTATCTCGGAACATACAGTACATCTAGCTTTGTTCGACTTGAGTGCCTCTTTCTACGTACTCATGTATATAAGTTCACAGATCACGCAAATTCTAATATAGAAGGAACTACTGTGCATTGTTCAAGAGTCATTTAATCAAAAATTGGTTATATTCACTCGTGTCTGAAGATTATCTGAAGATTATCCACGACCAGTTCACAGCGAAAAATTCTATACCGCACTGTTGAGTTATCAAGAGCAACATCGTAATTTACACGTTAATTTTCATTCTATTAAAGAAGTAGGAATTAACGAAAATCACGACTCGGAGGAAAGTGACGAATAGCATTCTCAGATGCATCGCGATAATTATCCGAACTTTCAGAGATGTAGGAGCCATCTCCGTTGGTGTATATGGGCCGAATCATATACACCTTAACATTTGAGTCTTTCTACTGCAGTAATGACACATACTCAGACACCTCTGACAAATCTGGCTCATGCCGGATTGCTTTCTCATAAACAAAAACGTATATGGAAACTTCCTTGATAGCTATGGTCTTCCACCAACATCACTATATTATTTCATACGTCTAAAGAGTAATTGTATATGATAAGAATAGAATAAAGAACAAATTCAAAGTTTTTATTTTTCATTTTGCAATGCAATTCTTTATTTTATGTGTATCGGTTGTTCTTTGCGTTTTTATTGTAATATTTACAAGCAAAATACAATGCGCAGCGACGTGTTGGTAGCGCTGTTTTATAAAAATATTATTAACAAACTAAGAAAAATGTAAGAAACTTCGCGTAGGAATTAATGCGTTTCCTCGCACCAGTTATATTGGAGTTAGATTATGTAATTAATCTTGTACATCGATGATGAAATTATTGTTAAAAGTAATATTTGTATACATAAAAATGTAATCGAATATTATAATAAATTTAGATCTTTTTAATTCTATGCGTTTATTATTTTTACCTATACTACTATTTATTTTACATATAAATACAAACGTGTAATAATTGGTTATTTAAAAAAAAATTTATATCTAGTTGTCATACGTAGAGACCATACGTAGAAATCTTAAATATACTATATTCGAAAAAAGAATAGCATTTTAATATTTTTAAAATCGTACGTTGATATCATTCTAGAAGCTACAATAATGTACTTTCAAAGGTTACAGGTCTAAACTTGTAAGACGTACTCAAATGATTAAAATAATAACATCCGGTGTTTGTGGGGCTGTGATTTTATCCAGAGGCTGCAGAAATATTAAAACTCGTCAGAACGTGTTGAAACCTAGTATGTAACGCCTTTTCAGTTTAGGAGTAAACATATTTTAAAGTAGATATACTTGTCAGAAACTGTCGCATCATGCTATGTGTCGTTATTCGACTAATAAGGGGGGTTTGAAAAATGTTAGGGTAGATGGTAATAACATATAAAGATGGTCGATTCGCGTGTGTTTATCAATGTTCTTAAAGACGTGATAGAAAATATACGGATGTTCGTATTTTACAATAACACACAAACATTTATAATGGAAGTAACCAGGAATTTAATGACGAACTCATCGTTTAGTGTAAGCAATATGCTCTTATGGACAACGTACAATATGAACAGATCCAGCTCGAAGAGAATCGTAATTGGCTTAGACACTTCGAATGGCTTATATAAACCTGTTGTAAGAATCTGCAGTGGTGGTTTAAAATGTGTGACTTTTGTTGCTGATAGCTGGGAAATATGCATCTATCACACAGATGTTACATCCTCCTATCTGAAGGATGCATATTCATTATATGAAGATTTTGGCAAGCTGACAAAAATGTATCTATAGAATCATGATCTGTCCTTCGTAACGGCGTACAGTTTCAGAACAATAAATATTGAAGAACGACCATGGAAAAAATCAGGAAATATTGAAACCGTGGTGAGTAGCAATAAACCAAATCAGAAAGAAGAAGAAGAACAGCCTATATGCAAGAGAAAGAAATACGAAATATCAGCAAATTTAACTTTACAACTAACAACATTCGAAGGTATGTTGCAAGCTCACGAATGCGTCAACGCTCATCTTAGACGTTCGATAAAGCAGTCTAATGCCGTAAACAGTATAATAGAGCTTTTGTCGCGATTTCTAACGAAAGAACTACTCAACGAGAATCCAAAAGAACTAAAAATCATACATAACGATCTTCTTGCTTTTAAACAATACTGTTTTTTTCATAAGCACAACATTGAGAATTATGTTAAATCACGTATGGAAACATCAACCTCAAAATTCGACGTTCTAAATATTTTATTATCTGAATTATTTGCTTATTCATTACCTGTGATAGCTGAAAATTCAATGACGTTTAAAAATTATAATATTTTTGATGCCATGTATAGATATTGGGTGTACAAATAAGTTTCCGCTGCTTTTTTATAAAGAAATAAGAATTTATTTTGTAAAAAAAACGTACAAATAATATCATTGAAAATATTGCCCATTACATTCTACTACTTTTGACCATCTTTCGGGCAACAAGTGGATACCCGTCTAAAAAATTGGTTGTCTTTTGAGGCGATCAACGAATCGGCCCATTTCTTCAATTCATCGTAAGAAGTGAAGTGCTGCTCAGGCAGACTATGAGTGATCGACCGGAATAGGTGGTAGTCTGAAGGAGCAATGTCAGGTGAATACTAACGTTTTCTTTACAATTTTTGCAATATGTGGCCGAGCGTTGTCGTACTGAAAAGTGACTTTATCATGCCTTTTCCATATTATGGACGGTTAAGCTTCAATACTCGGCTCAATTGCATCAGCTGTTGTTGGTAACGTTCTCTGGTGACGGTTTGATTGTCTTGGAGTAGTTCGTAATAGATTATTCCAAGCTGATCCCACCAAATGCACAACATTAAATTCTGGCCATAGATGTTTGGCTTGGCCATCGCAGTAGAAGCATGCCCGGGCTTAGCCCATGACTTCCTACGTTTTAGGTTGTCATAGTGAATCCACTTTTCGTCTCCCGTCACGATTCGATGTAGAAATCCTTTGCGATTTTACCTTGCGACGACCAAAAACATGGCCGCGCAATTCACTGCGATCGACATACAAATTCATCGCATATATATAACACGAGCACAGTAAATCATAATAAGATATTACACGTATGAAAACAATAAAATAAATCTAAAATCACACGCTTAGAATAAACGAAAATATAGAATTAAATTTAATAAATTTAATGCACGATGTACATACCAAAAGCGGGTAAAGGTCGCGACGACTACTCTAGAAGGTAGTCGACGCGACCACCGAAAATCGAACTGTAGAGAGAGAACGCAATACATAGTCTCTCTCTCTCTCTCTCTCTCTCTCTCTCTACTGCTAAGCTTAAGTTCGAAGCATATTATAGAGGGGACACACGCCGCACACACTAGCGTACTCTCTCATCGAACGGCGCACGCTATCAGCGAATACTGCGGTAGACGAACGCGCAAGCCTTATACTGGCACGCGCATTCCAGTATATACAACGGGTGTTCGAAAACAAGTTCACCCGCTGTATTGAATTAATGTATTTAATTAAAATATCAGTTTTACATATTATGTACATATATATATATATATATATATATATATATATATATATATATATATATATTCGATGGATGGTCCGAAATTGAACGAGCAGCGATGGAAATAATCGACCGTTTTTGTATAAAAGGGCCTCAAAAAAGCAAAATCAAGAGTTCCCCTGTTGATCCGACTGCCCCGAAGTCGAGTCACACGAATTCCTTCCAGAGCTAAAACTTGAATCCTGACACTTAAATCCTACCCAAAACTATTAGTTTGATCTCTATTGCGAGGCGCTCCTCAAAAGATAGACAACTAATAGTTTTACCTATCCTAAAGTGAACGTGATCCAGGTTGCGAGGCGCTCCTCAAAAGACAGACGGCTAATAATTTTACTCATCCCTCAGTGAACGTGATCCTGGTTGCGACGCGCTCCTCAAAAGACCAGCCGTTCTCTTATCCCGACTAGATACTTTTCCCTTTAACTCTTGATCCTGGTTGCGAGGCGCTCCTCAAAAGACCAGCGGAGTTAAATTCACATTAAAATAACCTATTTTTAAATTCTACCTACCTGAAAATAGCGCGAATGTAGTAGTTATAAATAAATATATATATATATATATATATATATATATATATATATATATAGCTATATTTATTTCTTTTAAGTAATTATTTCGTTTATTTTTATTTTGTTTCAGAAAACCTTGTAAATAGAAGGAAGTTTTGGAATAAAACTATTTTTATATTTTGATATTAAAAATATACTGTTGTTTACTAAATTATTTTTATAAAATACCCTGAAAATATACCGCGTATGCTATCCCGTGGGCGACTGGAACGTTACATGGTGCCCGAACAGGGACTAGCTTGATAAATTCATAAAATTAATATTTGATTACATTTTTTATTTCTGTCATAAAGAAATACTTTCTGTAAACGGAAATTTATTATGAAACCGTTTGTGAAAATAGAAAAACTTAAATAATAGTTTTCGTGTAGAAAAAATAAAAAGAATACTATTTTGTCGATTACCGAAAACTATAATTATCACACAGTATATTTTTTTTTTATATATATAAAAAATAAAATTAAACTCTGCCTAAAATGGCAAAACCGCGAGTAAGCTGAATATATAAGTTAACGAAAGAACAAATCGAACGAGAACTTAGGAAAAATAATTTACCTATAGCAGGTACAAAAACGTACTAGCGACAATGTCTAATATAACATGTATGGGCTCGCCCGGAGCTCTTTATCGCCAAACCAGAAAATGAGATAGACTTCAATGAAGATCTGAACCGAACGCAAGACCTAGAAGAAATTGAGGAAGAACTACGTCTGCAGCTCCTCAATCAACAAGCAGCTGCAGCAACGTCCAGTCCACTCGTGGCACACCCGGCTTTAATCACACCTTATGGCACGCCACTTGCTACAGTGTACGTTCAGCAATTATCGGCTGTACAAGAAACTGCAAAAGTTGATTAAATGGAACTGCCATTTCAACGGTAAAAATCTGCATTCATTTCTCGAAAGGATCCACGAATTACAAAGGGCATACAATCTATCCGATGAACAAATTCTGAACGGATTCCTGGAATTATTACGAGGAGATGCTCAATTGTGGCATAGAAATTATGCCTGCAAATTTAAAACGTTTATGTAGTTGGAAGAAGGACTACGAACATTTTATTTGTCGCCTAAGCGAATGCCGTCATTTAGACAGACAAATACACAACAGAATACAGGAATCTAACGATGACATTCGTACGTTTGATAACTCATTGATTACAGAGACGTCGAGGAGGTTTTACGGACGAGCAAAAAATAGAAACACTGTACTACAACATGCTCGCTGAATACCGCCTATATATTCGCCGTGATGATGTCACCTCTACCTTCGACATAGTATAGTTAGTGGAGGAATACATAGAAACAAAAAAACAGTGTAAGAAACAGCAAAGTGCGAATAGCCATGCAGCTGTACACACGACAGAACCTCACAGCAGAAAACCCAAAATACGTAAATATAATGAGAAAATGTCTATTGTGTACGACAGAAACAAGTGTTGTTGGAGGTGCAAACAGACGGACCACGACCATTTTAAATGCACAAATCAACAGAGGATTTTTTGATCTTATTACGGTCGCGATAACGTGTATACTCGCGACTGCAAATGTCACCTATCGGGAAACGCCAGGAGGGCCGAGCCCACACCAAATCCAGCTCGGCCCCACAACAACAATTAAATGAAGTGAAAGATAATAGCCATTTCTTAAAGGTTATGATCGGTGATTACGGAGTAATAGCACTCCTAGATACAGGTTCAGTAAGTTCATACGTAAGCGAACAGTTTAGCAGAACGTGTATGAAATATGGATGGCATAGCGAACCGAGTAATCGCGTGGCAGTGCCAGCCAACGATTCCGAAATTAATCTCGGAATATGTATACGGACCTATTTATGTGCAAGGAGTACACATCTACCAAAGATTTTTGATGATTAATGGATTAAGCCAACCCATCCTTTTAGGCATGCACACACTCGAGAAGCTAAAAATAAAAATAACATTAAACGATTCTGACATCACCAAATTATTCAACAACAATAAACATCAGGTATGTACAATCCAAGCACCCAGTGGACTTAAAAATCTAAGTATTACCAAGGAAAGAGAATTAAAAATATTTTTGGAACACGAAATAGGCAAATTCCAGCATATCAAAGGCCCTACACCTCTTCTGCAACATGAAATCATCTTAGAGGAGAAGGCATCGATTAAACAAAAATATCTACCGAGAAATCTGGCCATGCAACAGATTATTAAAAAAGAGTTGATAAAATGTGAAGTCAAACGTAATTCAACCATCAAGCAGTCCATGGAGTTCGCCAGTGCTAATAGTAAAAAAGGCTCGATTCTGTGTAGATTTCTGAAAAGTGAATAAAGAACCGAAAAAAGATGTTTATCCTTTGCTACAGATTAATCCAACTTTAGATAAATTAGAAGGAGCACGATATCTTTCAACACTGGCTTTAATAAATGGATATTGGCAAGTTGCGTTAACACGGGAAAGTCGTGCGATCACTGCTTTTACCGTGGTCGGTAAAGGTTTATTTGAATTTAAAGTAATGCCGTTTGTATTACACTCAGCCCCGACTACGTTTCAACGACTCTTAGAGAGAGTGATAACTCCAGAAATAGCCCCATATGCATTTGCATATCTCGATGATATCGTAGTAGTCTCTTCTATGTTCGAGGAGCATGTACAAAAACTAAAAGAAGTTTTCAACCGTTTAAGAATAGCCAAGTTCAAACCAAATCCAGAGAAGTGCCATTTCGCCCGAGCAAGCCTAAAATATTTAGGACATATTGTGGACAAAAATGGTCTACAAACCGATCCAGAAAAAGTGGCTGCCGTATTTAATTTAGCACCACCCACAAATATGAAGGCAATTCAACGAATTATGTACCTGATATCTTGGTTTAGACGATTCCTGAAAGATATATATAATGTTGCCGCCTCATTACATTGTTTCACTCGAAAAAAGCCAACTCTGGACCTGGGGAGAAACAGAGCAAGATGTGTTTGACAAAATCAAACAACTTCTCAGAAACGCACCCATCCTTTCCTGTCCAGACTGGAGCCACCCATTTTCCTGCAAACGGATGCCAGTAAAGAAGGATTGGGAGCCGCGCTTACACAAGCGTATGAGAACAATGAATGACTCATCGCATTTGCAAGCAGAACACTTACCCCACCTAACCCTATTTTGCCACAGAGCTAGAATGCCTAGCAAATAAATCGGGCGTGTGGAAATTTCGAGACTATCTTGAAGGATATCACTTTATAGTACTAACAGACCATCAATCACTAAAATGGCTTAACAATATTGAAAATATTCTGGTCGTTTAGCCCGCTGGGCACTCGAATTAAGCCAGTATTATTTCGAAATTAAATATCGTCCTGGCAAAGATAATCTACTAGCCGATACCTTTTCCCGACAGTCGTTACCCGTCGAAGCAACCACAATCAAAAGAGAGGATTGGTATGAAAAAACGTACAAAAATGTGGAAAGCGATCCTGAAAGCTACCCAGATTTTTGTATAATAAATGGGAGGTTATATAAACATATTTTGCATACCTTATATTTTATTATTTTTCACGATACTAGTGAAACTTTCCAATGGCAAATCTGTGTACCTAGATCTGAACAACATAAAGTTCTAAGCGAAATACACAACGATCCCACTGCTGGTCACCTGGGAATTTCGAAAACACTAGTAAAAATATCTAAAAGTTATTACTGGCCTGGAATGCTCCAGATGACAACGAAATATGTGAGACGTTGTGAAAACTGTCACCAGTTTAAACCACAACAACAGGCACCAGTCGAAAAATCGCATGCGACGTTAGTCGAGCCTTGGGATATCGTGGCCGTCGATCTGATAGGACCACTCCCGAGATCAACAAAATTGAACACTTGGCTGTTAGTCATGCAAGATAAATTAACAAAATGGGTAGAATTAAAACCTTTACGGAAAGCGACTGCCGAGGCTATAACGCTGACAGTAAAACAGCAAGTCATCCTACGTTTCGGATGCCCGAAAACTATTATTTCGGATAACGGGAGACAGTTCGTCTCAAAAGAATTCACGGAAATTCTGTCAAAAGCCGGAACAGCTCAACGAAAAAAGCTACCGTAGACGCCACAATGTAATCCTGTGGAAGGAGCAAACAAAGTAGTAAAAACGATGATTTCTCAATACATACAGAAAAATCACAGAACATGGGATTACTACTTGCACGAGTTACAATTCGCATATAATACCGCCTACGTCCGAAACGACAGGTTTTACACCCGCTTATGTAAATTTTAGACGAGAATTAAGAGCGCCCGGGTTTCTTGTCCAACAATTCGGCCAAAAATGCAATATTACCGCCGAGCACGGTATCAAAAAAATACATGAAACGATAGAAATAGTACGGAGCCAACTAGCTAGAAGTTGCCAAAAATATTACTTCCACCAGAAACAACGAAAATGGAGCCCGGAAGTCGGCGATTGTGTCTATAAACGGTCGCACGAATTATCAAATCAAATAGATGCATTTAATGCAAAATTAGCTCCAAAGTACCTGGGTCCGTATATTATCTTCAGGAAGATATCGCCAGTAATCAACGATCTAAAAGATAATACAGGAACAGTTAGTAAACACATACATATAAAAGATCTATGTGAAAAGTATAATAATCAAGAAAATATACCGTGTATGCTATTCCGAGGCGGGCAGGAACGTTACATGTGTATACCACCTTGAATTCACTGTATAAGGGCCGCCCAGAGGCCCATGAGTCCAGTCACAATGCAGCACCCGGACGAACAAGAGCTCTGCCGTTGGTTTTTAGAACTCAGTGTTTCCATCAAGTGTTGGGTCATCAAGTCCATGCACTAATCAAGTGTTGGGGCACTGATGATGACAACCTCGGCAGAGATCGGCAGGATCTTAGAGAGAAGCGGTGCTCGACGTATATATGGGGAAACGGTTCTCCATCTAAACCAGAACCCATTATATACCGTCGATCCTGTCAGCATTACGTCTGCGTACACTCTCGAGGTAGAATACACCTGCAAGGAGAATACCAGGATTAGCCACTTCGCCATAGTACCCAGTCAACCTGTGGACATTATTTTTTGCATGGCGGAAATAACCAAGATCGGCCACAGACTTCTTTATAGCAAAGCAGTGCAGGCCACGAACATCGTCGAGAAAACAGGCGACTACAGCGACCAGCCGAAAGAAGAGCCATCGCCAGAGTGCAGGAAGAAGGGATTCACAGCGCCACCGACTCCGAAGAAATAATCGAACACGACTGTAAGGGAAAAAAGAAATATATAAATATTTTTTTAAAATAGTAATTACATTTATTAGCCGAAAAGAATTACATTTATTATGAATAAATGTATTATGTTTGTTATAATATAATAAATATATTAGATATATTAAATTATATAATAAATATATTATATTATATTATATAATAATATATTATATTATATATATAATAAATATATTATATTATATTATATAATAAATATATTATATTATATCATATATAATATATTATATTATATTATATAATAAATATATTATATTATATTATATAATAAATATATTATACTTATTATCTATATAAAATAAATGAATTGATTTTATTTTTCTTAAAGTTTTATTTAAAAATAAAAAAATTTTTTTTCTAGTTTTAAATTTTATTTCTTCTCTAAATTTAACACACGAGAATAAATTAGTATTCGTTAAATTCATTTATTTGATAAGCAGCAAAATTCGATTATATATTCGTGTAACAATAGCCAAAAAGGAAAAGTCGACGAATAACAATATACGTATGTAATTTAATTGTACTTTTGTCGACTGCTTATAAAATTAATAAATATTTTTTCATTGGTCTTACAGCCCAATCAAATCAATCGAAAACAATACGTAACAACATCAATACACAGCTAAATTAACATTAATATATCAATGCACAAAAATAGTAAAAAAAGAAATTAAAAATTAAAAATTAAATTAAAAATTATGACAGTAACACTATCCTTATTTACAATCACCCCCGTAGACTAATCTGAAAATAAAATATTAGCTAAAAAAATTTTTGTTAGTAAAGTGAAGTCCGACTGTTTCCACCACCCTATCCCCACTACCAAATTGAGTAAATTAAATAAAAAATCCCCCTCTACAAAAATGTTCAAAACCAATCAATTTAATAAGGCATGATAAATGTTATCTGATTTACTAGACTCTAACATTAAATTCACAATATTCTGATTCTTGGAAATGTGAATAATTTCATGACTCTCCCTTTTATATTTATTATTAACACCATGTTCCCAAATATCTACATTCACAAAATCAAAAGAAAGTAATAACCTTAAATAATGCTTTTTTTTTAAGTGCGAAAGTTAAAACTTTAAACCGGAAGTAATATGTGAGCTGAGCAAACTATATTTATGTTTATAAATTCTTTTTTTTAAATATCTATCTGTTTGTCCAATATAGTATTTATTACAATCCATACAATTAACTTTGGAAACAACTCCTGATTTTAAACATAAATCATCCTTATCTTTGCCATTATTAAACAACCTACTCAAATTCTTGCTATTTCTAAAGAAAATTTCAATGTTATATTTCCGAAAATTACTTTTAATTCTTTCAGATAATCCTCTAACATATGGTGAGACAATAATTTTGCCTCTGTTAACATCAACTCGTACATTAGGTCTATTTGGTATTATAAATATCAAACAATCTCTCAGCAATTAATCTATGAATAAATTCAATTGGATAACCATTATTAATGAAAGTTTCTCTTACTATCTGTAAATTATTTTGTCTGAAATCTTTATGTGACAATTTAATTGCTCTGTCAATGACACCTTTTAATGCTCCAATTTTGTTTCCGAATTGGTGGTGTGAATTAAAATCTAAAAACCTACCTGATCAAGTAGGCTTTCTGTACCAATTAAGTTTCACCTTGTTATTACTACATCTAATGACATTAATGTCCAGAAAACTCAACTGACTATTAACCTCAGCCTCATCAAAGATATCATCAACATATCTCTTAAATATCATTGGTTCAAAAAGCAATTTTAACAAGGCTATACTTTCTAACTTTTTCATAACTAAATTAGCTATAACCGGTGTCAAAAGTGACCCCATTGGATATCCGCATCTTCCAATTATAAAAGGTCGGACCAGATGCGGCTGTTGCGTCCAGCAACCATACATGTATTTTTATAGCAGGTCAAAATCGTACGGCGCGTCATTACGTACACTTCTCGACGATTTTTAAAACGGGGGGAAGTAAGCAACGTAATCGGGAAAGAGGATAAAGCGATACGATATTAATAAGGAGAGGGAGCGAAGAAAATGCAAGAGGTATGGCAGCGCTGTTTGTACGCCGGAAAGAAAATATACGTTGGATATACAGCCTCCAGAAAATTCCAGTATAATCCCTGGAAAATTTTGGAGACTTATAAATAGTATACGAGGGTATTCGCCATTGTATATGGGCGACTAACTGCGTGGCTCGCGCCTCCCTCCGCCAATAAAAGCCCGAACGGTATGGCTAGGCCACAGGTCCGCCTGTAGCGCGCACTGGCCGCGCCGAAATTACGTCTCGCACTGAAATGCCCCTCTCTACCTTCCCCACCGATGCTATCTTCCCATAGGAAAGTCGGAAGAAATCGACATGCGCGCTTGTGCGTCATTTATGACCCCTCTTTGTATGCAAAGTACGAAATCCGAGAGACCGCCGAATAGCACCAACGGTTTTGATGAATGCAACTTAACAGAGAGTTTTAAAATATATGATGAAAACTCGGAGCCGAAGAAAATATTTTGAAGAATATTCCAGAATAAAATATGAAAACTTCGATCTGCGCGTTGTTCATTACTACTATTATTACTACGTTTATTATTATTATTATTGTTATTATCCTTACTAATTATTATTATTACTTTTACCATTATAATGTAAAGTATATATTTATAATCTATAATTATTACCGATTATTTAATATTTTGTTGTTTTACTACCTACTCAAGAATATATGTTTATAATCAATTATTGCAATTACAATTATTATTATTATGATCATTATTATTATTTACGTATTTATGATCTATAATTTTTACAAAGTATTACCGATTCTAATTGTTTTACTATTATATTCGATAGTATACGTTTATAATCAATTATTATAATTATTTTTATTGTTGATTATTTTTCTATTATGATATTGCGAGATATGTATTTGTAATCTAGAATTAGTACTATTAACCAATTTATACTACTACGTTGGGTCCGCCCCATATATCCCCGGTTTCAAACCCGTCCAGCGTAGGCTGAAAAAAAGGGGGGCAAACCCGTGGGGAACCAGAGGCATTGAATCGCCGTCCGGTTTACCGCGTAGCACCAACACTAGTTGGACGTCACAATGTCAAACAATCTCTCAGCAATTAATCTATTAATAAATTGAATTGGATAACCATTATTAATGAAAGTTTCTCTTACTATCTGTAAATTATTTTGTCTAAAATCTTTATGTGACAATTTTATTGCTCTGTCAATGACACCCTTTAATGCTCGAATTTTGTTTCCGAATTGGTGGTGTGAATTAAAATCTAAAAACCTACCTGACCAAGTAGGCTTTCTGTACCAATTCAGTTTTACCTTCTTATTACTACATCTAATGAAATTAATGTCCAAAAAACTCAACTGATTATTAATCTCAACCTCCCTTGTAAATTTAATTCTGTCATGTACATAATTAAATAAACATCCATCATTTCATCCACAAAAACTTCTGGAACCATTGCAAAGATATCATCAGCATATCTCTTAAATATCATTGGTTTTAAAAAGCAATTGTAAGAAGGCTATACTTTCTAATTTTTCCATAACTAAATTAGCTATAACCGTTGTCAAAGGTGACCCCATTGGACATCCGTATCTTTGTTAATAAAATTTATTATCAAATGACAAAATTGTGTTATTGAAAACTAAATTAATTGCTTTAATAAATTCATTCATTGTTAATTTTGTATGTAAATTAATTTCATGCCACTTCTTCTGTGTAATATCATTTAACAATTCGAAAGGTACATTTGTAAACAAAGATACTACACCTTATTATTACTACATCTAAGTAGTAATAATAATAATAATAATAATAATAATAGTTAGTATTTCCATCTTATTACTACTACATCTTATCATTACTACATTTAGATATGTTGATGATATTTTTACAATTGTTTCGGAAGTTTTAATGGATGAAATGGTGGATGTTTTTAATTCTGTACATGACAGAATTAAATTTACGAGGGACGTTGAAGTTAATAGTCAGTTGAGTTTTCTGGACATTAATGTCATTAGATGTAGTAATAACAAGGTGAAACTTAATTGGTATAGAAAGCCTACTTCGTCAGGTAGGTTTTTAGATTTTAATTCACACCACCAATTCGGAAACAAAATTGGAGCATTAAAAGGTGTCATTGACAGAGCAATTAAATTGTCACATAAAGATTTGCGACAAAATAATTTAGAGATAGTAAGAGAAACTTTCATTAATAATGGTTATCCAATTGAATTTATTCATAGATTAATTGCTGAGAGATTGTTTGACATTTATAATACCGAAAATAGGCATAGTGTAGAAATTGATGTAAACGGAGGCAAAATTATTGTCTTGCCATATATTCGAGGATTGTCTGAAAGAATAAAAAGAAATTTTCGGAAATATAACATTCAAATTTTCTTTAAAAATAGCAATAATTTGAGTAGAATGTTTAATAATTGCAAAGATAAGGATGATTTATGCTTAAAATCAGGAGTTGTTTACAAGATTAATTGCATGGATTGTGATAAATACTATATTGGACAAACCGGTAGATATTTAAAAACGAGAATTTATGAACATAAATATAGTTTACGTAACTCACATATTACTTCCGGTTTAAAAGAGCATTGTTTAATGTTTTTGCATTCTTTTGATTTTGTGAATGTAGATATTTGGGAACATGGTGTTAATAATAAATATAAAAGGGAGAGTCTTGAAAGTATTCACATTTCCAGGAATCGAAATAATGTGAATTTAATGTTAGAGTCTAGTAAATTGGACGGTGTTTATCATTGCTTATTAAGTTGATTGGTTTTGAACAATTTGTGTAGAAGGAGAATTTAGATTTAATTTACTAAATTTGGTAGTGGGGATAAGGTATAGATTAGAATATTATGGTTTAGTTTAGTCCCTGATGAATAAGAATAGAAGGTTTAGTTTAGTCCCTGATGAGCAGCCGTAGCGAGCTCGAAACGTTGGACAGGTCTTCAATTAGGTAAGGGTGTTGGGGACAGTCAGACTGCACTTTACTAACAATTAATTTTTTCAGCTAATATTTTATTTTCAGATCAGTCTACGGGGGTGAACGTAAACAAGGACAGTCTGACTGTCATTATAATTTTTAATTTAATTTTTTATTTAATTTTTATTTTTAATTTTAATTTTATATTTATTTTTATTTTTATTTTTAGATTGAATTGATTCGACTGTAAGACCAATAAAAAAATATTTATTACTTAATATATATATATATATATATATATATATATATATATATATATATATATATATATATATATAAATATTTTCATGATTTACATAGTGTAAATTACGTTTATAAAATACGTAAATACTCTCATGATCACTCTTAAAAGCGAATGCGAATTAAAATAATACTTTTCAATATAAGTCTTATTAATAATTAGTATGGAATGTACTATTTCCTTAATTATATACAAAACAGTAGTTATGATCGAACTTATGTTCATTTCTTGATACGTTTTAATTCGTTTCTGTGCAGCTGTATAGCAGCCAAAGCTAACTGCAATTGCACGTAAAATTAGCCTCGCACTCAACTTCCAAGTATTTTTTTTATTTTTTATTTAAGCAGTCGAGTTTTCATATAATAGACTTATACAGCTGATAACTAGCTACATACATACGTCATACATTTACTGATATACAGAATATGGTGTTTTACATTTTTTAAATTAATAATGTTCATTTTTCGAAGAATGTGCAGATACATTGACACGCTGCGCTATTAGGTTCCATTAAAAGACTTTCAATGTCAAGGAGAAGATAAATTTTAATTTTGCTCAAATTTTTAACCATTTCCAGACTTTCAGCATCATACAGGCTGCACTGCCAGAGGATATGATTAAGATCTTGAATGTCATTATTGCATGTGGATCTCGTTGTTATCTATTATACCTACTCTACCTAGAGATGCTGACAGGTTGTAATGGTCTACCCTGCATCTGTTGATTGTTATAATTTTTTGTCGCGCGAGGTTAGATCTTTTGTACCAGGGTTCATTGCTGTTTATATAAAAATTGGCAAAATATTTTTTACCAATCTTTAAACCCTTTTCAATTATTATAGACCTTGTTTAAATTTTTAGACATTTGTTATATTCCTCGTAAAAATCAGTAAATCGTAGAATTACATTTTGTACTTGCTTTTGAGAGGCAGCTATTTTTGCTAGCTTAGCAGCTATCCACACATTCATTACCATTTATGCCTATGTGAGAGGGTACCCAGACAAAATTAATAAAGTATTCAGGATATAGAGACGAAAATTCATTGTATTTTTTTTTAATTTCTAGTGTATTGAGATTTTCTAACTTCTTAATATTTCTTGTTTGAAGTTTTTCTAGAGCACTTAGTGAATCGGAAAGATTACATAGTTATAGAATGGATTGTCTAAAGCAATATCTAGTGATTTAGAAATGGCAGCGCATTCTGCCGTATACACTGAGGCTGTTTTGTTAATAGGCAATAATATGCTTATATTTAGTTCGGGGCATAAACAAGCAGCTCAAGTAGATATAGAGCTTTCCGACTTACTTCCGTCAGTATAGATCGCTTATCGATTTTAAGAAATTGTCTATATTCATATTTGGATTTTCTGAATTTTTCAACGTTACTCCAAAATCTGTGTTCACAGGTATACATGTTATGAGTATTTTATAATCGTATGAGTAAAAATCGTAGGAAGTACATAAATCATTGAGAGATGTAAGCATTTTTTGTATACTTTGATCCAAAAGTTTAGGTTCTCTTTTCTTATACCTTTTTTGGTTAAGTATCGTGTTGTATCTTTTTATATTCATATGTGTTAGTGATTTTTGATTTGACACTACCTTAGTAATGAAACCTAAGATTTACGCTCTATGCATAATCAGTGGCAGTCGAGATTCTGCGATCATAACATTTGTCGGAGTTGAAATTCGATACACCAAGGCTGCTCTTATAGCTGCGGACTGAATTTTTTCCAGTTTTTCTTATTACTGAACGAACAAAATTCTTATAGAGAGTGATGAGGGTTTGCGGGTTCGATCCCCACCAAGTACCGTACAAAAATTTTATAATATTAATTGATCTTGAACATTTTTTATAAATATAATTGAAGTGGGGTATAAAAGATAACTTGTAGTCGAGTATAATGCCTAAAAATCGGATAGTTTCGCTAGATTTAATTTCGATATTATTTACTGTAATAGAGGTTTGGCATGGATAAATGTGTTTATTATTGAATTGAATTAGCACTGTTTTTTCAGGAACTAAGTCGAGACCGATCATGCCTAGGTTAGTGTTTATAATGTGAACTGCTTTTCTGATTCCATTTTGACATTTTGTAAATGGAGAAAAGCTTGAGTAGATAGCTATATCGTCAGCAAATTGTGAAGTTTTTATACATTTAGGAATATTGTTTAGAATGTCTTTTACATATATTATATATAAGAGCGGGCTTAATACGCCTCCTTGAGGTACTTCCTTACTAACTAGTCGGTAATCGTGCCCTGCAGATTCGGTATATACACATCTTTCACGCATAACGAATTGTACAAATGTTAAGATTTTTTGAGTAGTTGATTTCTGCTAGTTTTTCTAGAAGAATATTGCAATTTACATTGTCAAAAGCTCCACGTACGTCCAGAAAAGCTGCTAAGAGTGACTTTTTTTTCATAAATGTTTCATTTATATTTAAAGAGAGATTGGACAAATTATCGATGCATGATTTACAGATAATTTCAATCGTCGAATTTGTATTTGTAATTTTAACGCCGCATATTTCTACAGAGATATCAGGAGACTTTAAATCTAAAATTTCAATGTATGCTATGTTTTTTCGAATTAATATTAATATACCTCCACCTCCAGAATGAAGTCGATCCTTACGAAAAGTGTTGAAGCCAGAGAAGCTAATGTTTTTTCCTCTTTCTTGGTTTTCTGTGAGCGAAGTTTCCACACATATAAAAAGATCTATATTGGCAAGTAATAACGGGAGTTCTTGTATACGCCTATTAAGACGTCTCGCATTCCAAAATAGAAGTTAGAGAGCCAAATGTTTTTATATTTGCGTCTGCCATTTTAATTGAGATATTTAATTTTTTAATTGAGATTTTTACTTTGCAAGCTTGGTTTCGAGAGGTCTTCTTATGAACTGATCGTGTTCCAAGTATTTAATTGTGATATAATAAGAATAGTGAAAATAATAAAATGCTAAAAACCATGCTGATTTATAAAAACCCGTATGCGATACTAGATTTATAATATAAAATATTCGTAATATTATTATAGTCATAATGACATGAAATTATTACATGTATAATAATTTTCGATATAATATTCAATACATCTCATGCTATGTGGAGTCACGTTCACATTGAATTACCGAACATCGTCTATCCGCTCGCCTTTACAACAGACATTTCACTGGTTCTACTTCTGGAAAAACACAATATGATAGCTTTTAACATTAAATATCAGTTCCAAATTCCCATTAATACTTAATATTCAAAATATCATGAAATGCTTTAGAAAATAATCAATACGCGACTCATTTATGAGAAGGATCTTCCATTCTTGGAGAGAGTTATTAATAAAATAAATCTCATTATCGATTGGTCTCACATAAAAGTTAATACTAAATCAGATTGAATGTCTGATATTTAAAGGCTCATTCTTAACATAGACTTTATTATTTCTTTGTAATTCCTTGAAACTGTTACTTTGCGTATTTTATGATTTTTCTTTTATTCAAAAAACAACATAATATTGTATTTGCTTCAAGTAATTATTTTAAAAAGAATAAAATAAATTTTATTGTGTAATCTTTTAATAGGGGAATAGGAAAAAACCGCAAGGTGACATGTCTGGTACGTTGCGATGCTTTCAGACGCCAAAAACTGTGACACTGAACGTACGGTGACAGGACGTATTGTCGTAGTGTAGAATCATAGACTTCTCGAACTCTGGGCGCACTTTGAGCACCCTTTTTTGTATTTTTTCTAGCATATAGCGGTAGAATATTTGATTTACAGTTTGTCCAGGTGGTTCAAACTCTTTGTGAACCATTCCTTTGCTGTCGAAGAAGCAAATTAATCTGGCTGGCCCTTGAATTGACATTCCGCTCCGTGCCTCGTCTTTGACACTCTCACGGCCTTTTTTAAAATCAGCATACCACCGAAGTACCTGACTTCGACTCAGGGCATCACGAGCACACACGTTAAGCACTTTTTCATAAGTTTCTGTCGTAGTTTCGCCAAGGTTCGCACAAACTTCTCACGCGCATCGTTGCTTTAAATTTCTCTTTTCCATTTTTGTGACATGCACTACTCGCGCGTTCTTACAAAATACTAAGCAGCTAGAGAAGAAATGATCGTGCAAAGATCATTAAGGTCTCAATTGAGAGAGTCGAGATCTACTATTACGGCGGCGGAGTTACAGGATCGCATTATTACCACAGGCTGAGAAATTAAATCGGCCGCAATACTTAATTGTCTGACTTCATGTATATATATATATATATGTATGTGTGTGTGTGTGTGTGTGTGTGTGTGTGTGTGTGTGTGTGTGTGTGTGTGTAAGTATATATTGAGACCATTGTTTTTGACGATCACAATTACGAAGTTCAAAGTATCGAGCGCCACATATCGAGCGCGTGTTTATCACGCTGCCGCCCAGGTCCTGAGATCGTGTGTACGATCGCAACATCGCAACCGAGCAGAACCACGAAACGCTCAGGCTTTGCCGTTGCTCTAAGCGTGATTGACTGCCATCCATCGACGGCCCACCACTATTGCACAAACGCCGCCTCCGCCGTACTACCGCGCCAAGACAGCGCGCGGTCAAACTGATCCAGAGGACAATGTTGCAGAATCCTGCCCCAGAGGATGATAACGAAGCCTTGAAGGTTGATCAGCAAGCTTGGCGCACCCCCCCCCCTCCGCCGACCGCCCTACAAGATGCCCTTGTTCGTGTTTCACGAGGCACGTATACATATTTCCCGTAATTGAACCCGCACGGGATGTGAAGTTACGCTTTACCCCTAACATATATGCTTGCTAGGCCAAAGACTATACATATAGCGAAACCGTTGTACATATATATAAATATTATGTGTACAATACTGATCATACGCTTATGTTTTATTCTCTCCATTTAGGAGCAACGGGAACGTCCGCGAATACATCGCGACGATGCTACCATACAAAGGTAAGATAACCTCCTCCTAAAAACGACGTTATAATGTATATGGTGTCCCAAATATATCTGCTCATTTTAGCGGCATCATATCGAGAAGGAGAAGTTATGTGTAAATATTAATATTCATTTCGGTCAATTGTTAATGTTTCTGCAGTACGGGCCAATGTCTGTGAGTCAATCAGAGCTTAGAGAAGTGGCTCACGTAACTGTTTAGTTAGAGAGGCACATGGACTAAGCAACGTTTACACGTCTTGTGAATAAAGATTATATTTCTTTGTCTACAATGGTTCCTTCCGATATTTTTTGTTAAGCTACCCTTTTTTATAACAGTCCCCTCGACTGCATTGGAAATAATGAAGATAAGGCAAATGTTTCACTGGCGCGGATGAACTGACACGAGCGCATACGTATATTTTAGAAAAACAAATGTGGAACTGAATTTGTGAAATGCTCTAAATGGTTCCTAATTTCAGAAATTGGTCAATATACGCAGCGGCAAGCGAGAAGCGCTCCTCTATAAAAACAATTATATTTATTAGAAAGTTCTTGTTTAGCGCTGTTCTATTATACGTATATATAATTCATTATGATTATTTAATTTGTTATGAGATTTTATGAGCACACGTTTTTCAATCATAATTCTAAGATAAAAGTTACAATAGTTATGGAAAATAATTAGATGATTTTATATAGTTATGTACTTAATAAATTTAAACAATAATTTCATAACTTAATGTTAGTTAATAGTTAGAGTTATGTATGATTTTATGTTTAATAATTAATAACTTATATTTATAACTTATCCATTTATATTAATATTTATTAATTTGTATATCTATTTGTTTCGTATAATATTTCGTATTAACTAAACTTTAACTTATCTTGAAAATGGTTGATTGCAGTATAAAAAGATTGGTAGTTATTTTATATTTTTCTTAGTCGATTAGTAATTATTAATTCCGCATTTAATAAAATACAGAAAGTCACAAGGTGATCGAGTATTCTCCATATATACTTTAACTTTGCGGTCACTGCGTTGCCTAATCTTGATCGTGCCTTATCGATTTTATTTTTATATATTGAACGAGATGCGGTTTCAATGTAAATTTGAACATTTTTTCGAAACAGCTCTGTAGTGAATTATATATATTAAATAATATATAACGATTATACACGATTTATTATATATTCTTTCAAATTTTATACTATATTTTTCAGCATCAAATGAATTATTACAAATACTCTTACGAAGAATTTAATAATTTATTAGCTTGCGTAATTTATTAACAATAAAAATCTATATTATTAATTAATTAATAATAAATCGTTGCAAAAGAAATGGAATTATGTTTTAGAATGAATTAGTATACATCATTCTATTTCTCTAAAGTCAACGACCGCGCGAGAAGAGCCCCATGGAAAAGCGAAATAATAGAGAAAGAAAGAAAACCGAGTAGGTCCAAAGACGTTCTTCCTTTACGGACCAACGTGACTTATGCGGGCTGTAGATGGCGCGGCGAGAGGAAACGCACCGAAACTTGCACGGTGCGGCGAGCTCGTCGCGGTAAGGGACGAGAACCGGGAGCTTCGTGGTATAGAGCGGTGAGAGGGGAACAGTCGCAGAGTGGGAACGTAAGATTCGAACGCGTGACGCGAAAAATAAATAATGTAATAAATTTAAATTTAATAAGAAATGAAAATATACTCTTTTAAACCCACGCGGGGCTTAAATGCTTAGAAATTATTTATATCAGAGTTTTTAAATAATATAAATTTTTAATAGAAACGAAATATTCTGTTACAAGGGATTGTGGCGAACGAGCAACCCTATTTCTAAATGTAAAAGGACAAGGCGTAGTGATGAGTTAGTGAAATTTATATATCGTTTTTTCAATAACATTTTATGTTTGTATTTATATCTTATTTTAAGATTTTTTTAATTTTGAGCTAAGCGACCATGGGTCTAGGCGGGTTGAGCGTTGGTCAAATCTACAGTGTAAATAAACCGGGAAATTAAAACAGATTTGCACGAGCGAGCCTGGTGGCGGGTTGAGCGGTCAGGTGCCAAGGTAGAATGAACCGGAGCACGAAGTAGCTCACACCAGGATGTAACATTACCGTCTATAATATAGATAAGTAATTCAGATAATTTATTTTTAATAATTTCTTCAATAGATAATTTTATCAGGGTTGAGGTTATGTCCTCTCTCACTGCAATACTATGAATAAACAAACAGAATAACTTTGTTATTATTTTATACAGAAAATGACACTATGCTTTAGACCAACCTTTGTGTTCAATCGGAATTACACGAATTATTTAAAATACCAATAAGTAGCAATACAGAGTCGATTAAAATAAATGCAAATGAAAAGTATGCTGTGTGTATGTCAAGGGAACTAAGAATAATGTATGTGATTTATGAATTATATTTAATATGTAGTATCAGAGACATGGGTTGATCAACTACATTAACATTCAATCTACTTAATACTCGTATTTTTAGAAAATATGTTTAAACTGCCGTCAGAACTTAGAATTATTTAAAATACTTATACATTTTTTATTGATAATATATATTGTACAAAATACAAAACTTCAAATTCTGTCCTATTGTAAAACGTTGTATAATGTAAATCTTATTTATTTACAAATTTTGTATTTCATTTTGTAGTTTTAATTTAGAGAAGGTATAACTTTTTGACTTCTATACTTTAATTTTACTTTAACATTTATTTACCAGAATTTAATTTTTAATTTTTTATTTATATTATTATTTATATTTTTAATATTTGAGACACTTAATGAATATTCTTTTTTGTTCATATGCATTATTTACTACAATATTATATTTGTATTCAATATTAAAAATAAATTTTTATAACTAATTAAGGAATATCCATTTTAGCAGTAAATCATAAGACAATGAAAAATTCTTCAGTATTACCGTGCGTATTAGATATTATTTGGCTTAGTTACTGTGTGAATCAATCGATATTAGCAACGTTGCACTGGACAGAATCGTACAACTAAGTCTATATAAATTTATTGTCTATATCACTCCTCGTGACGTAGGTAAATTCGTACATTAATTTATGCTGGCATAGCTGTGACTTCGCGTTGGAGCAATAGTGTACAAGTTGGCCCTATTGACAGCGTGCGTTCCCGGCGCTCGACAAACCGTCGAGCCTTTAGTATGTAGCAGCGGCAATCGCTCCTTATTATCTCTGTTATTACTGATGCATCAGAAGCACTTTTATAGCTTGTGGCTAAGGCTTTAGACTGCGAATCAGAGTGTCAACAATTTTTGAGCCGATTAGGTAAGAATTTTTCTGCGGGTTTATTCATCAATATAAAGAATTGTATTATATTAGTTCTTAGTAATCAAGAGACCGGTATTTAAACTCGGTTTACCAAGTTACCAGTCTGTAGCTTCAGCAATCCCGCTATCGTAGGCCTATATTATGGACTTTACGAAATGCAAGAGATAAACAAACTATAAAATGTAATTATTTATCGAAATAACTGGGTTTAACAGTAAAATTGATTTTTAAATATAACTATTTTAAATAAAAATATGATCTCGGAAACGACCATCTTTTTGGCATGTCAACTTTGGAAAATCGAGCCAGCGCAAAGAAAAAATAAATTAAAACCAAATTATCGAGCGAACATTGAGTCAACTATGGCAGCCTCTTCTATTTCCCTAAGTAGCAGCTATATGGGATGATTATACCATCGAAAAGAGACAATGAAATGAGTATGCTAGTATGATAAAAGCTAAAGACGAACGGGGTATATCGTTTTTGTAAAGCATGTAGTGGTTTTTGGTACTTATTCTATGCTGTTATAACACCGATCACAGACATATATGTTTTACTATTTGGAAATAAAAGTCTTGACGGATGATAACGTACAATCGTAGCAAATCGAGCACGAATTTAAGTTTTCACGAAATTTTTATGTAGTGTGTGTACATTGTTCGCCGCTTTTTGTGACTTACCGTATTGCATTCAACGGTATCGTCCTTGTCGTCTAAACTACAAATAGAAGGGGAAGTCGAACAGGAAAACGCATATTCGTAAGGAATAAGCACAACTCGGCAAATCAACAGCGACTATTTATTCACATACATTTCTATAGCAACAGACGCCAGATGTACTGAGTCCGGGCATCTTTGCAACGCACGCTACTACGGGACGAGCTAGTATATTTTTTTATAGAGGGAACGGAGACGCGATGTTACACCGGGAGAATGAGTAAACTAAACTTTACCGCGCGACTGAATACACGCACTTGGTGTGAGCAACGTCGGCAATCGCTTATGATCATATTAATATTCATCAGAATATTATAATATTATGATATTAGTATCTCATATTAATTTATAAAGATAAATCATGTTCTTGCTTGAACACGATAAAAAAAAAACTACTGTTTGAAAATAAGTTAGATATTTAAAGTTAGCTTAGGAAATGTACGTTCGAGTGCAATAAATAAACTGACACTATAGAAATTAATTACGGTAAAAATTTATTGTTTATTAAAATGTCCCTAGGGGCATAAAAAACCTCCACTCAATGAGTGGAGGAAGAAGCCGTTAAATATCAATAATGATTCGATTAAATGTGTCAGTATGTAAAGGTAAAATAATTACGCTTCTATATCGATAATGCTGTAATGGCCACTACAAAATATACTCTAAAATACTCTCTATATTTACAGACATACATTACTCACACTATATTCTAGGTACTCAAATACACTCTGCGCAAGTAAGGCTGCCGTAACTCGCTTTATTACGACAGGTGAGGCTGGGTGGGGAAGGAGCGTTCCGCAATTACCTCCTGCTCTGTGTTGCGGTCCCAGTCCTCGGGGACGAGTACAATTTTGCCGCAAAACGACAGCCACTAGGCCCAAATGCCGTAGGGAAGCTCCTCGGAGATGAACAAGGGCAAACCTCCACAAAGTCGACAAATGCCCTGTCTCGCTGTTACACCACTTCACACGTACATTGTTACGCGTGCACACATAAATATCTAGATATATACGCGATTTATATAAATACCTATGCAATATTTATATTAAATAACTTATAAATAGATTATTAACCGCGCAAGATTAAGATCTTCAAGAAGTTGCAAATAGAGAAGAAAGCAAAGTGCTCTGTTCGCCGACTAAATGCGAATTGACGATCACTCAAAATATCCTGATGGCAATTGTAAAGGGAAAAGGAAAACCAACGCTACATCTCAATCCGAGATGTACATTTGGGTTCCAGATGCGATAACTCTTGACATAGAGACAAAAATTTGCGCCTTCTAAACAGAAAACGCACAGAACGCGCAAGTGGCCACCATACGCACACCTTTCGATCGCCCATGGTTCGTTCATACCAACCTTCCTTCGGTTCAGAGGCCATCGTATCCCGCTTTCTACAATTGCCTCAATAAAGCAATTTAAAGCTTCATCTCCTCTTTCCTTCTACAAGCTACCTTGCTTAAGACTGAAAGACCATAAATGTCTACATATATACATCGATATATACACACATACCTATATACGCACGCATATACACATACATAACATATACTACACACACACAAACACATACAATACATACATACACATACATACATCTATATATATATATATATATATATATATATATATATATATATATATATTTATATATATATATATATCCATATATACATATATATATATATATATGCGCGTACATATACATACGTAATTCCTGTTATCCTGAAGAACTATTGAACCAATTGCTTTGAAATTTGACTGATAAATTCTATATTATCTTGCGAAGGCTGTAGGCTATGTTTTTTAATTAAAAATCATTTTACTTTCATCAAGTAAGTTCATGGTTATCGCAGTCAGTTTCACGAGTACCTACTGGGACGTCTTGAATCACAAATATCAACATAAAGTAGTCCGCTTAAAGTATTAATACGGTGCCAGTTCAGTGGAATGGTCATACTAGTTTTAGGGATTTGTATCCTAAAGAAGCTGTGACATTAGTCGGTATTATCCTTTTTGTAAATTTTATTTTGTCTTACGTGGGAAAATCCGTCACTCTTTCTCTCTCTCTCTCTTCGTATTATGGTAACGTGGAAGTCGCATTCTATGATCCGAATATGAAACTCCCCGTAGAAGTTGTCCCAACATACTTAAACATCGTTTCCTACCAATTAAACACGATAGTCCTAGTAGAAGTCGTCCCGAGAAAGCTAGACATTACTTCCTAACGACTAAACACAATACTCCCCCAACTTATTACAATATTCCCTGTAGAAATTGCCCAGAGACACCTGGACATTGCATTCTATTGTCCGAATACAGAACTGCCTATGGAAATCGTCTTGAGGCAACGGGATATCGTAATCAACTTATTTCTCAGTAGAAACTGATATATACGGTGAATATTTTCGTAGTGATGCCAACTAAAATTCAAGCAAAATGTTGGTATACGCATAGCATATTTTTAATATAGATTTTTCTATATAGAGTACTGTTTAAGAAATTGATTAAATTATTATTTCTGGCGAAACCAAGTTCGGGGATGCTTGTATATATATATATATATATATATATATATATATATATACCTACAAATATTTATGAGTAAAATTAAAATCAAATAATTCATTTAAGTATTGTTTATAATTTAAAATTTCACTTGTTATCAGCTATAAATAAGATTTAATTTAAATTTAAAACTATTGGTAAGAATAGTGTTTCGGTTTCTTCCATCTTCTTACTTGTTATAGAATATTATAAAATGTTCAATGTATTACATTTTATTTTCTATTTATTCAACAAAACAATTATTAAAACAAGTAGATTGTTTGGGACCTTCCGTTTACAACCTTACACGGACTCTGTCAATCTCTACTCGTCTCTGACCGTAGTCTTACAAGTTTTGGGACATACTGTGTATATGTCAAATTATACAAAAATTATCATGGTATTTAGATAAGATGATGCAAGACACCATTATCGAAAAAACAATTAATAACCCAAGTGAAATAACTCATATGTTAGATAATTTTGACTGTGGTGGATTTGAACTCGATCATAGCCAATCATATCGAGCAATATAGAAAAAACCAATAGCCTCGATCATATATCGCAGGCACTGGAGTTCACCATACGGTTCATTAAGCGACTATCGTAATGAACGAAGAAATGCATCACCAAGCATTCATACTATCAGAATTAATCTTAAACGACGATGATGAACATACCACGCCGCGAAATAGCAGGGAGTATTACCAACCTCCATCTACAAATGCGTCAAATGGACCGCACAAATAAATGCATCTCGATATATTAGTAGAAAACTGAATCCTTTGATTGCTGTACACATTATAGATGGCACGATAGAGCATTGCGGAATTCCGAAATTGAATAAGCATTGGAGTACCCGCCTCGGAAAAAAATAAAAAGAATCAAAACAAATACTCGTACAACAAATAGAATGCGAGTGAAGCAGAAAAGCATGCAGTTTATTACTTGGCATAGAATAACGTAGCTCATTAGATACACATCTCGCAACTGAAACTCCATGTGTAGCGGAAAAATTTTCATATATTCGTCCACAGCTTAGATTCTAGTTTCCGCAAATATGATAGGTGATATGTTTCGCTTGTTTGATGATACCCAGGTGAAGCATTAAACTGCAATTGGATTCGTTAAACCAATTCCCCGCATGGAATAAAAAACAATCTAAAAATGTTCTAGCTGAGAATGAGAAAAAATACCAGGGATAGATAGACTACGGTATGAAGATTCAAAAAAAACGCTGTGACAAACGCACATTTTTATAATGTAAGAAAGAAATTGTTGGATGAAGGCAACAATAAGATAGTAAATAAATTAAAATTAATACATAATAATATCAATATATATTTATATCAATACTAATATATATCAATATGTAATTAACTAAAAATGACAGTCAGACTGTCCTTGTTCCAAATCATCCCCGTACACTAATCTGAAATAAAAATATGTTAGCTGAAAAAAATTCTTTATTAGTGAATTGCAATCTGGCTATTCCAAGAATACCGAGAGGATATCGAAGACGAACGTGGCCCTGAAGGTCCTAGACTATCGATAATACATGAAAACGTTCAAGCAGTGGAAGATATTGTGTTAAAAAAAATCGTCGGCTCATGCCATGATACTTTTTTTGGATGTTTTGGTCATGAGACGTGTGTCAGTGAAATTCGTTCCAAAACTGTTTAATTTTGATCCAATGAACTATAACATGATCATAGTGAGTCAAATGAAAACGTTGTGAGAAGCGCTCATTTTTATAATCTAAGAAAAGAATCGTTAGATGAAAACAACAATAAGACAGTAAATAAAGACATATAATATCCGGAATTTATCGAAGGACTAAATGCTCTATTCGTTACGGGCAGCAGATTGTTCGTCTGAAAGAATCTATAAGCGTAAAATAAAAAAGAATCCATGAAATTACCCCAAATTACCATTAATCATTATGGATGCGATAAATTTCAGAGGTGAAAACATAAACCAATTGAAATTACTGTTTCTTGTCAATGTGGAAATATGAGATCATAGTTATGTAATGAATTTCAACGTGATATCTAAATTAGTGAAGTATGCTTCTGTCTGCATTATCCGAATGGATGACTAAAAGGTGATAATTTGGTGACAATTTCCCCATCGGTGTTAAAGTTCGCTACCAAGCACCCTACTTCTCGAAGGAGGCCAGCCGCTAGCTCAGATTTTGCGGTGGCAAAAAATATGACCTATAGAGGCGGTGGATCCTAGTCCTGGGTGAACTGGATGGAATGGACGCGAATAAAAAGAAAAGTGCTAGGAAAAATAAGATTCAAGTTTCAGAGTTGTAGGAGATAGCTTTATGAATTTATCTAAAAAGATAAAGCCGATAAGACAAATAGACCTGGCGGACACGCGACTTCGAGTCTCAATAGCGGACGCGATAACTAAGCCACGCATACGTTCGAGTACGCGGTGTGATCGCCTCAAATCATTCACTCTCGCTCTCTTTCTCTCTCTTTCTCTATTTGGCCTCTGAAGCACCCCGCATCCTTAGGCTATAATAAATGAAATTCTAATTCTAATTTTCTATCTTACACACGTACTTCTTGATCCGCACGCTAGTACTATTTTACCTGGTAAAACCCACGGACGTTCCTTTCGAGAGCAATATAATTCGTGTACAGGCTGCTTCGTCGCCAACACTCGTACAGCGCTCCACCTACACCAATTTCTCACGTGCTCGTACTCATGAACAATAAATTTACATTTTGGGGAACACGTTATCACGGTTCTTACAAACTCCACTCGGCGGTACTGACGCGTTTTGCTATGAACTTATCCCCGCAGTTCTTAAAGACTGATAAAGACCCTCCCGTCCACGATGAACCCTGGCCGTGGCAATACTAGTGATGCGCAAACGATTGAGGACACGAAGAAGTGAACACTTTCAGAGCTTCTACAGATCAAATCAATTTGGCTGACGAAATCGGAAGGTTCGCGTCTATATACGTATGTAGTTCGCGACTCCTATTTTTTAACTGAGTAACGAACTTTTTTTTCTCGCAGAAAAACGAAGGCAGACTCGCTTCACCGCCTTTCTCTCTCTCTCTCTCTTTTTCTCTCTCTCTCTCGTTTTTGTTCAGATGTCTGACTCTCAATGACTAAACTGTAAAAAAAACTGAATGGAATTTACGAAGATGTATAGTAAAAGCTACTGCTTCGAGAAACATATATGTGAATAATAATTACGCATCTATAAAATAATAATTACGTATCTATAAAAAAAATATTTTCAATTGAATATGATAATATTTCTTTCGGCAACTGACAAAACGATGATAATAAGTACAGATATCATCCGATTGCAGTGAGATAAAGGGTATTCAGCAAGCTTTCAGTATTACTAATAATAATATTCATGATAGCAATATGCATGTACCGAATTATTCTCAAATTATAAATAACATTACTGAATATAATAGCGATGACAGTTCAGATATATACTGTTTTACTGATAGCAAAGAATTCAATGTTAATAGTCCAGATAGGAATGGAATCTATGATAAAATGATTAAAGATTAATTAACTATCTGAACGATAGATAAAAAAATTGAACAGAGTATGTTAAAGGCTCTATTAATTATCCTGATGAAATATACTGAAGTTCAGTTTGTTAAAGATCCAAAGACATCACTTAAAAAGAAAAAAGTCAGTAAATTAATAAATATTTTTATCGGTCTTACAGTTTTTATAATGAATTAAAATTAAAGATTGTACATATCTTATATTAGCTAAAATAGTGACAGTCAGAATGTTCTCTCCTTGTTTATTATGATCACCCCCGTAGAATCTGAAATAAAATTTATTACTACAATAAATTATATCTGTGACGTCGGAGTCGAAACTCTTCCCTCACGTGAGCTTTTTACCAGCCTTTCCAAGTATTTCCGTTTTGGCATTCGAGCCTAGAGTTGCCTCCAGTAGCTCGGAACCTTGTGAGTGTGAGCAACGATCTCACTAGCGGAAAAGTTGGGAAAGTTAAATTACTGTCCCTATGCTCTTTGTGTAAGTCAGAGGCCAATGGCTTATATGTAGGTATAAGCTGCTTCTCTTGCGCGAAAGAGCCTATTCCTGCCTCGGCCTTCCAAATTACTTCCCTAGTGCTAATTTTAATTTCAATAAGGAAAGGATAGAATGGGGTATGTATAATCCTTCCTTTTGTAAGGAGGACCAAATCACTTCCCCGGACAGGAAATAGATTAAAGATGAGAAAAAAAAATAAGAATAAAAGTTGACTTACTTTTTAAGGTTTATTTTTCCTTTATGTCCTTTACGGGCAACTCCTGCTGCCTGTACCCAGAGAGAGAGAGAGAGAGAGAGAGAGAGAGAGAGGTAGATAGTCGTATTGGAGCTGTAATGCTTGGTGAAGTTGACGCCCGTCTTTACTGCTGCTGTTTCTGCTGCTGCTGACTGCTGGTGCTGACTGCTGGTGCGTGGTGACGTGTGTGTAGTGACTTGTGTGTAGAATAATAATGCTCGTGAGGTGAAGTTCGGGCCCTTTTAAAGTGAGTGACTTCTCCTTCTTGAAAAGTATTTTCTGGAGGAGTAGATGAGGCCCACTTTCTCCCTTTGTTTTCCTTTGCCAATGGGAGCTTTGCTGGGTTATGGGGGGTCGTGAGGTCCATGCGCAGGGGCGGTTCGAATTTAGGAAAAAGGCGGTGCTAAGCGGGAGTGGTCCCGCTAACTTCTCTCTCTCTCTCTCTCTCTCTCTCTGAGATGGCGTTAGGGGTTGCCAAAACGTCAGTAACAAAAATTATAAAAACAAGAATTTTGTATTAACCAATGATTTACGTGTGAGGTTATATTCATGGAAATTTGGATTGACCTATAGTATATATATATATCATATAAATATGAATTATCTAGTATTAATTGATATAAGGATATAAATATATATATATATATATATATATATATATATATATATACATATACATATATATACATATATATATATACACACATATATATATATATATATATATATATATATATATATATATATATACATACATATATGCACATTCGTTCGTGCACTTATAATCTCACACACTGATATGTGCATGTTAAGATTTTATAATGTACAATATCAATTTAGATATATTATTTCTATGACATAATAGTTACGCTGATTAATTTGTATTTTTTTAAAATATTTTATTCTGTAATATCTTGTTGCTACGTATACGTATACATGTATTTATTTTTAGTTGAAAGAAAATAATATTTTAAGGTAATAGAAATACATATATACGGATAGACGTGCTGTTTTGAGTGAAAGAAAAGTTAGTTTCGAGGAGAAAGTGGACATTTCTCTTCCCTCCCCCTTTTACTTATTGTCTTAGTTTCCTACCTCACACCATGCGCTCATCCTGTGCTGGCAAGGAGTTTTTCGGTGTGGAAATCTCGCCCCAGCACGGGTTAGGCTTTCTTACAATTTTGGATCGTATTTTGTTCAAGGTCGAGGTACACGTTTTAAACATAAGGGGCAGGAAGACGACGCGACACGGTTTGTTCGGTCGTAAATTGCAGTGTGCGCACTCTTTCCGGCTTTCGTTTCCGGTGGGGTTCGGTAGTTCGTGAGAAAATATTCGGAATTTTCTTTTCCGAATATTTTCTCGACGAAACTGCGTTGCGACGTAACACCCCCAGCGGAAAATGCTTGGTTGAGGTACGAAAGCGAGCGTTTGCCTCTGTTATAATTGTGTGGTTGGTGTGGACAAATATATATAAAGGTTCAGGTAAGTAGGAGTAAAATACTTATCGTGTTTTGATTATAATTCATCGTATTTACTCTAGCTTCTGGGGATCACGACGTCATTCTACATACTTATCTCAAAGAACTCGCTAGTTTGATTCTGTTGTGATGGTGGCTCTGGTCTGGTAGTAAGTGGGCATGCCGCCTCAATATCTACTGGCTGATTTTCTTTAGTGTTGTCGTCGTATACTATTCATTGGCGCGTAAGGCCAGTCAGTCCTAATAGCTCCAAGCAGATGGATTGAAAACCCATAAACTTGGTAGAGTGCATATCCGTTGATGATCACGCTGATGATTGTTTTAATTGTTTGTATGATAAATAAGACTCCTATGATTCCTGCGCTGGTTGTGCCGAAGGATATTAATTTTTCCCAGATCTTAATCCAAGTAGATTCGACAAGCTTGCTTACTGCATTATCATTTAATAGTTTTTCTATGGTCCCTTCGTCGTTGTCTATTGGGTGACCATTGATTTCTCTTGCTACATCGTTAAGAAATGCTGATTTTTCGACCGGGAACATGATGGATTCCCGAAGTCGATCTAGATCCTCTTGGGTGTAAATACCGTCCGTGGCAAGATCTTGTGGACTAGTATATTTCCAGGTTGGTTCTGAATGCGGTTTTAGTATAGCGGGGCTTAATCCTGTTGTCGGTATAGACATAATCTTATACCATTGGTCGCCTATTTGGTATGCTGCTGGGAGCGAGGGGTTGCATGTTATTGTGGTGCCTTTGCCTTTAAGGATGTGAGTTCTAGGAGTCATGTATAATGTTTTATTGTGTCTTCTAACTGGTAGTTCCATGTAGCAGTTTGAGCTGCGATGTATTTTCACCTCTACGGGTATACATTTCACCAGATGGATAACTTCTCCCGCTAATTCTGCCATGTATCCGGGACCTTTCATGATGTTGTACGCGAACTCGTCGGGAGCCTGAGTAGCTATAGCAAGTGCGTTCTTTATAGTTTGTATTTCTATGTTGCAACGCTGAAAAACTACATCTTGATATAATTTTTTTACCTGAGTGCGTATGTATTTTTCCACGTATACAAATTTTGAGTTTACATAAGTAAATAAATCTAAATCCGCGGTATTGTTTTTGTTTGAATTCGCAAATGATTGGCCTCTAACCGTTTCGAAAATTACGAGTTTCGAGTGTTCGGTTTTCGTTATTTTGAATCCACATATATACTCGTGTCCTTCGCTAGTAAGGGCAAACGTCACTTCTCTAGAGGAGAGGGAGTACACGGTTTGGCCTTGAACTAATTCTGGGTCTGTTACTTTTTGTGCGAGTCCTTCAAATATGACACTAAACCTGTTGAATTTACACGCGTCGCTAGGGATTGGTTTCCAGGACGTGTGCCCTCCCTCTTGATCGACGCAGTTCCCAGTGGAAAATGGGCATACCGTTCCGGATTTAAAACGGCTAATATTACTATCTAAGTAGATATTACCTAGGCCATCGGTTAGCGTTATAGTTGCTCAGGCCTGTACAACTACAGAGTTCCACGATACATATGGGTCGGAATAACCGGCACCATTGCATTTACCGTCGGTGTTGACATTTCCGGCTAGTGTCAGACTATGAGATGTGGTTCGATTAATCTTCAGATTCGTAATTATTTGATCACCTATTTTTAATGTGCCAGTTGCGTGCAAGTTTTCGCAACTAGACCGTTTAATCGCGTTACTAAGTCAATTAAGTATCCTTTAGATGTCGGGAGTAGATCCGCCTCTCTTAATCGGTCGGTCGAGGGTAGTCTTGCTAAACGTCCGAATACGAGCTCATAAGGAGTATGCTTGGTACTTTCTTGTACAGAGATATTGTAGTTATGCATCGCCAAATAAAGCCAGTTATCCCATTCGTCGTCGTTTGTGGTATATTGCTTCAAGAATTCGCCTAAGGCATGGTGTGACCGTTCTAAGGAGCCATTGGATTGGGGATGAAATACCGTTGTTCGTAACTTTTTTATTTTAAAACGTTTAGCTATTCTATTCATCAGGCTGCTCAAGAAATTCGTACCTTTGTCTGTGAGAATCACTTTTGGTGTTCCGAATATGCAAATAAATTTTTATGAAGGCGTCGGCAATTGTCGTAGACAGGGTGTCTTGCAGTGGTATTCCCATACAGAACTTTGTGAATTGGTCTTGAATAGTGAGAATGTATTCATTGCCATTCTTCGTTCGTTTTAATGACCCTACTACGTCTAAGGCCACCTTTTCTAAGGGTACACCAGGTGTGTCTGTAAGTGGTTGTTTGGTTTTCAGTCAAACCAATTTTTTCAATTGACAATCCAAGCAATGTTGAATTCTGCGTTGGACGTCATCCTTCAGATTTTCCCAAAAGTATTTTTGTCTTATTCTATTGTAAGTTTTAGGTACACCTCTATGTCCACCTATGGGAGATTTATGTAGCTCGACGAATATTCCGTTCCTTTCTCCATTGGCACATATTTCAAAGTATCAGTACAAATCAGAACCTTCACATCTGAGTCGTTGAAGACTATTTTTAATTGTTCATGTACGTGTTGCCATTCTAGGTTTTCTATAACCTTACATTTTGCAATGCTCACGATAGTTTCCCCTATCTTCGCCAAGAGTTTTTTCAGCATGATTAAGGTTTTATAAATATTTTCCTCAATTGTCCCTAGTGATACAGGTTGTTCTCCTCTGATACACAGAAAGAAGTAGTTTTTGTACCTTTTTCCTTTGACTTGTTGGACATCTCCCAAGTCCATCGGAGTTAGCTTTATTTTATGTGATTCTAGTGTCGTCATCGCAAGGTTGTCCTCTAGTATCGACAAAAAGAACCAAATTATCCTTTCTATGGCAGAGTGACTCTTTTGTTTCTATTACTTGGCTGTATCCAGGGTGCACGTTGTTTCTTTCCCCTTCTTCGTCGGAAGAGTCTAATTCTTCTGATTCTAATGAAGAAATAGAGTTTGCATAACGTTGTTTAGGAGCAGAAGTTTGTGGGAAAGCGGCTGGTTCAGCCTCCAATACTTCTTCTTCTTCAAATTCGCTTTCAGCATAGTTTGGTGCCGATTATGTGACATTTTGAACCGGAAGCTTACCGTGGTCTGGTATGTTATCCTTTCTCTCGTTAGATCCTTGTTGTGGTAGATTTTTAGTGTCCTTTTTCTGCCTACCTCTTTTCCGTGGAGGTTTTCCCTCCGCAGGTTTTTACTCAACTGGCTTACTAGTTTTTTGTTTCCTTAGCCGAGAAATTGGTTCGAGGTTACGACCCGAACGAGTGATTACGATTGTGGCCATTATATCTGGTCGGTAGCGGGATAAGGCATCCGCATTGGAATTTAATTTCCCTGGTTTATAGAGAACTGTATAGTCGTACTCAGACAATTTAAAGCGCCATTTTTGTACGCGTGTGTTCAGGTCAGCAGTTTTGAACCATATTAATGGCTGATGGTCCGTTATGATCGTAATTTTTTTACCATAAACGTAAGACCGGAATGCTTTCACACTGTGTATAATGGCTAATGCTTCCTTTTCATACACTTCATAGTTTAATTCGGCGTTACGCAGTACTCGTGAAGTGTACGCGATAGGTCTGTTCTTTCCGATCTCTTCTTGCGACAAAACACATCCTACAGCGTATCCAGATGCGTCTGTAGTTATGTTAAATGGTTGTGTGAGGTCCGGGAATTGTTGCAAGGGTGCATTGCATAGTATTTGCTTTAATCTTTGAAATGCATTTTCTATTTTATCGGACCACTGGAATGTGACATCTTTTTGCAACAGTTTAGTTAAAGGTTTCGATATCGCCGCAAAATTTTCTATAAATCGGCGATAATAACCGGCTAAACCAAGGAATTGTCTGACATTCTTCACATTCTTGGGGTGTGGAAAATTTTTTACGGCTTCAATTTTTTTGGGATCCGGACTCAGTCCTTGTTCACTGAGCCGGTGTCCTAAATAGTTTACCTCTCTTTTTAAAAATTCGCACTTGTCGAATTGTAATTTTAATCCAGCTCCTCGTAGTCTGTCTAATAATAGCTTTATTTTTCCGTCGTGCTCCTCTAGGGTATTGGCGTATATGACGATGTCATCTAAATATACCTGGTCAATTATCTCGGTTATATTAGGCAGGGGATAGGCGTCACTAATAGTCTTGTCATTTAGAGCCCTGAAGTCGAGCACCATGCGTCATCTAGGACGACCTTCTGAGTCCGCACGCTTTGGAACGATCCATAAAGGGCTGTTCCAAGGAGAGTTTGAATCTTTTATTATGCCCGTGGCTAGGAGATCGTTTACTTGTCTGTCGATTTCCCCTTTTAATGTATGGGGGAATTTGTATTGTTTAATATTAATGGGTTCATCATCGACGGTTTTTGTTCCGTGCATTATTATATCCGTGCCCGGTAGAGTGTCGCCGGGTAAGAAGAAGACATCACGATTTTCTTCGATCAGGGTCTGTACATATTCCCTTTCTGCATGGTTCAAATGGTCGGTACGTATTAACTTCCTTATATTTAAGGTTTGGGTACACGCCACGGTCTTGATACCCAGACTGGGAATTTGAAATTCGACTTTGATGCAAGTTATATTTAAGTTTTCTAAGATGACCGCTTGTATAACTGGATGTAATGTCCTAACGGCTATACTCTCGTTGTCAAAATATTGATCGAGGAATTGATCCGTTTCGTCGTTAATATAAAATAAATCTCTGTCCAATTCTTCGTCGGTTTCATCACCCTCACTAAATTCATGACTAGGGCTGTTGACATTTATCGAGTAATTCGTGTAGTCTGGTATTTCTTCTTTTGGTGGTTTTTGAACTTCCTTGGTTAAATTTTCGGGTGATATAAAGGTAATTGGGCGATCCATAGTAGGATATTCCATTTGTTTTGACTCGTAGTTAAGTTTTACTAGGGCATCGCAATGATATCGCGCACCTAAGATTCCACTGTACGGTATCGGGAAGTCATCGGGGATGATGTGGAAGTAAGATACTCCTCCTAGGACGTTAATTTTTACTGTCCCAATCGTTTGGGGTAATTCTGGGCTTAAGCCTTTCAAGAAAGCTCATTCCGATTCATTTAAGTTTTTTGATTTCATTCATTCATTTCATGGTAAGTGGATAGTGTGCCCCTTTTCACCAGATTTGCTTCCGATCCTGTATCTATCAGAAATGTGAATGTATTGCCTGTTGGATCTCGGGCATTTATAGTAGGTAGAAGTTCCTTTTCCTGTTCCGTGTGAATATTGATAATTCCAAATTCAGGCATCTCCATGGTTCTATTTCCTATTTTTAATTCAGAAGTTTGACCGTTTATGGTTAATTCTTTATGCCGAAAATTTAATACAGCGCGACTATTCCATGAGGTAATCGGATACTATGATTCCATCTTAGGGAATCGGAAATTCATCAGTGACGTTAGAAAATTCTGCTTTCATTCCAGCTATTCGGAATTGTACTACCCCCAGCGTATTTTCCTTACTATTGCCCACACCTTTGAGCGTATAGATATTATTCCTATTTATATCTGCTTTGTCTGGTACAACCCCTTCTTTGATGATGCACACTTCGGAACCGCTATCCAACATAAAGGTGAGGTTATGTTCCGGGCCGAATTGTACCTTTACATATGGTATATAACGAATTATTCCGGTCCGTAGGGTATTAATTCTGCTAGATGATCCGACAACTGAGTCGCATTTGTTGAGCGCGTTGGTAATTCCGGAGTCCCTTCGGTCGCGCTCGGGTTTCTGGGACCGTAACCATTTCCCTGATTGTAGAATCTTTTACGGCATTCTGTTATAGTGTGACCCACAATTTTACAATAGGCACAGACGGGTTTGTTGGGCGTGTCTGGGTTTGCTTGTGTCATTTGGCGAGTTCTACAATTGGCGTAAGTGTGCCCTATACGTCCGCATTTCTGGCATGTTACTGCCGGTTGTCGTGCGCTTCGCTGATTGGTTGAGTTATTGCCGCGACAGTAATTAGCAGTGTGGCCTGGCTTGCTACATAGTTGACACGTTATTGAGGGTGGTTTGCTTCTGCAATCACGGGCAGTGTGTCCTGTTCTATTACATACTTGGCATTTGATTAAAGTGTAACATTGCGAAGCAATATGGTTCGTCCTTTTACAAATTTGGCATGTTTCTTGTATTTGAGTATTTCTTATCCTGCTACGACATTTTAGTGCAGGGTGCCCTTTATTGCCACAATAGCTACATAGTATGTCTTTCGGTGGTGCTGGTTCTTCTAATTCACATATTTGGACCATGCGTTTATTGTTCCCTCTTGCAATAAAGTTTTCTCTTACGGTCAATTGTTGGTTTCTTTGGATTTCTCTTTCAACGGCGATAGCATCCTTAACTATATCTTGTACTTGTTCCGTTGGTCTTAGGCGAGGCGTAATATCAGATCTAAGTCCAGCTCGAAAACCATCTATTACCGTGCTGTCTATGTACGTTTTAAAGGCTGCTGTTGCATATGCATTAGTAGCTAATCTGTTTGCCTCGTATATTTGGGCAGCTAAATTCCTTAGTCGGTTGGCGTATGTTAACACTGATTCGTTTTTCCGCCGGAACTCATTGCTGAGCTCTCCGATCAATTATCCTACCGTTTTTGAGGAAGAGAATGCTTCTCGAAGGTGTCTCTTAAACTCGTTAAATGTTTCGAATTTGGTTCTAGCCGTTGCATCCCGGACATCGCCGGTAAGTCGACTTTTAAGGTAGAGGGTGAATTTTCCTTCGAGGCTAGGGTCGATTAGTTCTGATGCGTCTGAGCATTATTCTAAAAATTGCTGTAGTGGGTAGTTGTATCCATCATATTCTGGTACGAGCCTTGCTGCATCTCTCAAGGATATTGTTGAAGTCGCTGTAGTTGCCATATTTGGGTGTATATTGAATTTGTTTTGATCAATTACGGTTTCTGAGAAACCTAAGTAACGACTACTTGAAGATGAACGGAGGCTTGGTGTTCCCTCAGATCCTGATTCCTTTGCTAGTTGTTGAGTAGTTTGGTCACCAAAATCTATTAAATTTAAGAGAGAACCGCGTGAGTGTGTGTGAGAAGAAGTAGTGGCAAGTATTGAGGATAATTCTGTTATTGACGGTTGTTTCGGAGGTATCGTTTCTTCAGTTGGTTGCAGCGCTTTAGTTAATTGTTCTGATGTTTCTTTCCGTTGAGGGGATGATATTGTGAAGGGTTGCCTTGTGGAAGTCGATACTTCTATGGTTGGCACATTCGGGTTTTTGCTAGGGCTCCTTGCTAATCTTGGGCGATGTTCGAATGCTTGCTCTTCCAATGCTATCCGATTCCTCCTTTCTTCCTCTATAGGTTCTTTTCCTTTTTCAACCTTAAGTTCATCCGCCGTTCTTTCCTGTTACTTTTTCGCGGCTCCTCGTGTTATTGGCATGGGTTAACCTTCCAGGCTTAAGCGGTTAAATGCCTCCTCTAACTTGTTTATTGCATCCATGGATTGGGGATTCTTGTGTTGTTTAAGTGTGACTTCCACTATTGTCAAAAGGGTTTCCTTAAAATTTTTTTATTTCTTCTACCCCTAGTTGCAATAAGTTAAAAACTTCTTTGCTTGGATCAGCGGTCTCCAATATTCTGCTTTGCTCTTCTTCGAGAAAGGAATAGACCTTAAACAATGTCTCTTTCAGTATGGATTTCTCCGATTTTTCTTTCTGCAACTCACTTTGAAATCGGTTAATTCATTCCTCCAAATAATTTCCGTATTCCCAACGGTCGTGATCGTTTTCGATGATTTCAGCGATCCGTCTTTCCATACGTTCTAGGCGAACATCCGTGTACGTGCTGATTCCTTCAGGCGCTAGTACGGGAATCAACTACAAGTACAAGGATAACCCTTAATTTGTGTCAAATGAACGTTAAGGTAGAAAAATTTAGTTACGTACGTATAGTAATACATGTAAATTGACTCTTTGTCCTCTAGCGGTACTGATATATAAATATATGTAGATATATGTGTGCATGTGTTTATATTTCGTTTCCCTTTTTGTTTTTAAGTTTTGATTTCTGGTCAGGTTTGTTATACAATTGCTTTTCCGTCACAATTCCTCTTTTCAACAACTTAAGTACGAACCTTTCGTGTTTACTTCGTATTGTAAAGTTCTTCCACCCTTTTATGTTTAATGTACATTAATTATTTACTAGTTATTAGTTACTCTATGAATAAATTATTATCATTTATTAGTTATTCATATTCTGTTAATAATTAGTTAATTATTATTTAATCGTTTATCGTTTATTAAATATGTATCTACTCATGATTTATTCAACATTTATGTTTTTTTTTTTATTTTTATCTATTTATTATTATTTTATTCATTTATTCGTTATTTGTATTTTCTTCGTCGTCTATGATTCGTTAATCAATTAGTTAAAATTTGTTAGTTATTTATATTGTATTTGTACCTTAACAATTGTTTATTAATTGTTTCTCCTTTGTTAATTATCTTTTTATTAGTTGTTTATATTTTATTTGTCATTTATGATTTATTAGCCATTTAGTTCTTTACTTCTTAGTTATAATTTATCAAATTTATATTGTATGTCTCGTTATGAATTGTTTAATTCTTCATTAATTGATTCTCCTTGCTAATTATTCATTTATTTTTGTTTTATTTGTCGTTTATGGTTTATTAACCATTTATTTATTTATTAGTTATAATTTATTAATTCTTTATTTTTTTATGTATCGTTTATTAATTTATATAAATTGTTTGTAAATTAATGCATATTTTATTGTAGGCGTTGTAGCCTAGTGTCTGTATAGATACTAATTCCCTCGGGGTCTTAGTATTGGCATTATATATATAGCTTATATATATTTATAGCATATATATATATATATATATATATATATATATATATATATTTATTATTATTATTTTTCTGTGTTTTTATATATATCTAATTATATATATATATTTATTTATATTTATTCTTGTTTGTTATTTTTATTATTACCGTGTTATTGGTAATGGTTATTGTTATTATTGTTATTTTATTCATTAAATATTATTGTTATCGTTATTATTATTATTTGTAGTAGATTGTTTATTAAGTTTCGACGTGTAGAAAGTCACATTGGAAAAAGAACTGCGGCGCCACCTTTAGTGAAATCAGGGAACGCGTGATTGCGCTGATGTCCGTTAGGCGCGCTGTTGGACGTCTTTGCGTAGTTCGTGCTTAACTTCTATTGTGTGGCAGTGAGTGCATACGTCTAGCTTGTAACTTTCGTGATAAGCAGTTAAACAACGACGCCGTCAGATAAGTATTTTTTTTGTTACTTAATTATTTATTATTGCATTTATATGCATACATGTACATATATTAGTGTGCACGATATCCTCCCTTTTTCCCTTCACTAAACTATTTTTCCCTTTCTTGACTTTGTGGGCAATTTCGTGTATACTAGTGTACGCATATATAGGTAAATGTATATATACATATATATATATATAAGCTTTTGTAAATATGTGTATATGTATACATATACATCTACATCTGCATCTACATACATATGTATATATTTTATATGTAAATGTATATATATATATATATATATATATATATATATATATATATATATATATATAAGCTTTTGTAAATATGTGTATATGTATACATATACATCTACATCTACATCTACATACATATGTATATATTTTATATGTAAATGTATATATATATATATATATGTATATATTTTGTGGTTACATTTATTTATTTATTTACTGCGTCTAAATCATGTCATTTTTTTGTTATGAAACTAGTTACTTTGAATGCGTGTTTTTTTTTTTTTGTTTCAGGATTTCCAGGCTCTAGTGAATGCTGGTTGGCCAATATCAAGGATTCGAGGAGAATTTATAAGTTGTCAAATTAATATAAACTATGATAAGTGTTTTTCCTTCTTTATTTATTATGTTAAAATTTTCAGTTACTTATTTTTTTATGAGTAATTTTATTCTTTGTTTATTATTAATTTTATATTTAGTATAAAAACATTTTAAAACAATTGAATTGTACTTCTGTCGACTGCCCATATACAAATTAATAAATATTTTTTATTGGTCTTACAGTCCAATCAATTTCAATCAAAAATAAAATAAAATAAAAATAAAAATAAAAATAAAAATAAAATAAAAATAAAAACTAAAAAATAAAAATTAACAATAAAAAATAAAAAATAAGAAATACAAATAATAAATAATAAAAATAAAAAATAAAAATTAAAAATAAAAATTAAATTAAAAATTAAATTAAAATGATAATGACAGTCAGACTGTCCTTGTTTATATTCACCCCCGTAGACTAATCTGAAAATAAAATATTAGCTGAAAAAATTCTTTGTTAGTAAAGTGCAGTCTGACTGTCCCCAACACCCTTACCTAATTGAAGACTTGTCCTTTTTTTTATGACAGTCAGACTGTCCTTGTTTATATTCACCCCCGTAGACTAATCTGAAAATAAAATATTAGCTGAAAAAATTCTTTGTTAGTAAAGTGCAGTCTGACTGTCCCCAACACCCTTACCTAATTGAAGACTTGTCCAACGTTTCGAGCTCGCTACGGCTCCTCATCAGGGACTAATCTAAACCTTATATTCTAATCTATATATACTCATCCCCACCACCAAATTTCGTAAATTAAATATAAATTCCCCCTCTACACAAATTGTCCAAAACCAATCAATTTAATAAGGAATGATAAACACTGTCCAATCTACCAGACTCTAACATAAAATTCACATTATTTCGATTCTTGGAAATGTGAATACTTTCAAGACTCTCCCGTTTATACTTATTATTAATACCATATTCCAAAATATCCACATTCACAAAATCAAAAGAATGTAAAAACTTTAAACAATGCTCTTTTAAACCAGAAGTAATATGTGAGCTACGTAAACTATATTTATGCTCATAAATTCTCTTTTTTAAATATCTACCTGTTTGTCCAATATAGTATTTATCACAATCCATGCAATTAATCTTGTAAACAACTCCTGATTTTAAGCATAAATCATCCTTATCTTTGCAATTATTAAACAATCTACTTAAATTATTGCGATTTTTAAAGAAAATTTGAATGTTATATTTCCGAAAATTTCTTTTTATTCTTTCAGATAATCCTCGAACATATGGTAAGACAATAATTTTGCCTCCGTTAAAATCAATTCCTGCACTATGTCTATTTTCGGTATTATAAATTTCAAACAATATCTCAGCAATCAATCTATTAATAAATTGAATTGGATAGCCATTATTAATAAAAGTCTCTCTTACTATCTGTAAATTATTTTGTCTAAAATCTTTATGTGACAATTTAATTGCTCTGTCAATGACACCCCTCAATGCCCCAATTTTGTTTCCGAATTGGTGGTGTGAATTAAAATCTAAAAACCTACCTGACCAAGTAGGCTTTCTGTACCAATTAAGTTTTACCTTATTATTACTACATCTAATCACATTAACGTCCAAAAAACTTAACTGACTATTTACTTCAACCTCCCTTGTAAATTTAATTCTGTCATGTACAGAATTGAAAACATCCACCATTTCATCCACAAAAACTTCTGGAACAATTGTAAAGATATCATCAACATATCTCTTAAATATCATTGGTTCAAAAAGCAATTTTGACAAGGCTATACTTTCCAACTTTTCCATAACTAAATTAGCTATAACCGGTGACAAAGGCGACCCCATTGGACATCCGTATTTTTGTTCATAAAATTTATTATCAAATGAAAAAATTGTGTTATTAAAAACCAAATTAATTGCTTTAATAAATTCATTCATTGTCAATTTTGTATGCAAATTAATTTCATTCCACTTTTCCTGTATAATATCATTTAACAACTCTAAAGGTACATTTGTAAACAAAGATACTACATCCAATGAAATCATCTTGTAGTTTTTCGGAATAACAATATCTTTCATTTCATTGTAAAAACACCAACTATCCTTAATGTAAGAACTAGTTCTTCCAACTATCTTAACCAATATATTAGACAAAAATCTAGCAATATTATAAGTTGGGAAACCTATGGAAGATATTATTATTCTAAATGTCAGATTTTCTTTATGAATCTTGGGAAGCCCATAACATTTTGCCACAGTTCCATTTTCACATTTTAAATACTTATATGTAGTATCATTTATATATTCATTTCTTTTCCAATTATTTAATAACTCTTTCAAATTATTTTGTAGCTTAATGATATGTGGATTACCAATCTTCAAATAAGTACTATCATCATTTAATATATTATTTATACAATTTATGTAATCAATTTTATTGGAAGCTACAGTTACATTACCTTTGTCGGCCTTTTGGAAGATTATATTAGGGTTATTTTTCAAAAAATTCTTCGCGGTAATCAAATCATGTATAAAATTACTATTTAAAAAATTATCAAATTTATTTTCTCTTTTAAAATTACTAATGACATTAACCAAAGATGCCCTACATTCCTTTTTTACTTCATCATTTAAACCAAAAAGATTACTTTCAACCTCCGCGATGATTTCTTTGATCGGGAGATTACTTTTACAATATAATATTCCATGTTTGGCACCTTTAGACATGATGTTTATTACTTCATTTGGTATCTCCTTGTCAGTTAGATTCCTAAACCAATTTTTATTGTTTGCATTGTTAAATTGATAGCTTTGAAATTGTTTTTTATTTCTTAAACATTCAAATTTCCTTTTTAGTGTTTGTCTATTAATATATTTTGTCTTAATAAAATGTTTGTTTTGACCAAGAAAAATTCATGTAATTCATTTCTTTCTATATTTTGATATAAATAATGTTTAATCTTTAATAAATATCTATTTAAGGAATGAATCTGAATATGTAAATCTCTCATTTCTAAATTAAGTAATTTATTTTTGAAAAAGAAAATATTTTTCTTTAGATCATAACAAACATTATTACTATAAACCTGCAAAAAATATTCATCATGAAATCTATTATTAATGTGTACCGGAAATATATTTGATTTCTTGCGTCTAATAAGGAATGTAAGTTTTTCTTTAAGAATTACAACTTTTAAATTCATTTTAATCCATTTTGAACAATAATCTTTAATAGTACTACCATATTTACAATAAATTTCTCTAAAATAAATCATGACATACCCCTTAATTTAAGTTAAATAGACCTTCTATTTTAAAACAATTGAATTGTACTTCTGTCGACTGCCCATATACAAATTAATAAATATTTTTTATTGGTCTTACAGTCCAATCAATTTCAACCAAAAATAAAATAAAATAAAAATAAAAATAAAAATAAAATAAAAATAAAAACTAAAAAATAAAAAATAAAAATAATAATAAAAAATAAAAAATAAGAAATACAAATAATAAATAATAAAAATAAAAAATAAAAATTAAAAATAAAAATTACATTAAAAATTAAATTAAAATGATAATGACAGTCAGACTGTCCTTGTTTATATTCACCCCGTAGACTAATCTGAAAATAAAATATTAGCTGAAAAAATTCTTTGTTAGTAAAGTGCAGTCTGACTGTCCCCAACACCCTTACCTAATTGAAGACTTGTCCAACGTTTCGAGCTCGCTACGGCTCCTCATCAGGGACTAATCTAAACCTTATATGCTAATCTATATATACTCATCCCCACCACCAAATTTCGTAAATTAAATATAAATTCCCCCTCTACACAAATTGTCCAAAACCAATCAATTTAATAAGGAATGATAAACACTGTCCAATCTACCAGACTCTAACATTAAATTCACATTATTTCGATTCTTGGAAATGTGAATACTTTCAAGACTCTCCCGTTTATACTTATTATTAATACCATATTCCAAAATATCCACATTCACAAAATCAAAAGAATGTAAAAACTTTAAACAATGCTCTTTTAAACCAGAAGTAATATGTGAGCTACGTAAACTATATTTATGCTCATAAATTCTCTTTTTTAAATATCTACCTGTTTGTCCAATATAGTATTTATCACAATCCATGCAATTAATCTTGTAAACAACTCCTGATTTTAAGCATAAATCATCCTTATCTTTGCAATTATTAAACAATCTACTTAAATTATTGCGATTTTTAAAGAAAATTTGAATGTTATATTTCCGAAAATTTCTTTTTATTCTTTCAGATAATCCTCGAACATATGGTAAGACAATAATTTTGCCTCCGTTAAAATCAATTCCTGCACTATGTCTTTTTTCGGTATTATAAATTTCAAACAATCTCTCAGCAATCAATCTATTAATAAATTGAATTGGATAGCCATTATTAATAAAAGTCTCTCTTACTATCTGTAAATTATTTTGTCTAAAATTTTTTTTTTTTTTTTTTTTTTTTTTTTTTTTTAATGGACAAGTCTTCAATTAGGTAAGGGTGTTGGGGACAGTCAGACTGCACTTTACTAACAAAGAATTTTTTCAGCTAATATTTTATTTTCAGATTAGTCTACGGGGGTGAATATAAACAAGGACAGTCTGACTGTCATTATCATTTTAATTTAATTTTTAATTTAATTTTTATTTTTAATTTTTATTTTTTATTTTTATTATTTATTATTTGTATTTCTTATTTTTTATTTTTTATTGTTAATTTTCATTTTTTAGTTTTTATTTTTATTTTATTTTTATTTTTATTTTTATTTTTATTTTATTTTATTTTTGGTTGAAATTGATTGGACTGTAAGACCAATAAAAAATATTTATTAATTTATAAAAACATTTTCCCACTTTTTGTTTTATCATTAAAAAAAAATATAACTTTATTTATATATCTTTCTTTTCATATTCCAGGCTGCTTGTGTCCTGAAGCGTAGGACTTCCTTTGGCCTGGAGTATTGCTTTGACACACGGTTGAGGCAATCTTTGGTGGGGAGTCCTCGTGACTTAAAGCAACTGTCACAGGCGCTTCGATGCTGGATATTCACTATTTCATCGATGGAGAGAAATCTATATTTTTCCTGGATGTGCTGATCACCAAGAGTAACTCTTTTCCCATACAAGGTACGTAATTGCTCCTCGTTAAGCGCCTTTATGGGGAGCTTGGGGATGGTATAGTTTTTTCTCCAACACAAGGCACATGTTTCCCTCATTTGTGTTCCCAAGCAGTGGACACACAAAGTCCTATCGAACAGCTGCTTTCGTTGCTCTTTGGTGAGTTTGTTGCATGCTAAGGAGAAGGCTCCTTGGATTTTTGCGGTGCAAGCTCCAAGCAGATCTTCTCTTTTCAATGCTCTTAAACGAGCTTCCCCTTTTCGCTTAATCTGTCTCCTCTTCTTCTGCGAAGGCTTATTTTTCTTTCTCAAGGTCTCGTAACCAATATTTTGCACTTTTAAAAAATTTTGAAGAATATTATAATTTATTTTTAATGATATTATTTTTGTTTTATAATATATAAGTATTTAATATTTTCATTTCTTTTATTATCTTTTTAATGGAAAAATTTTTTTTGCAAAAATATTAAAAATTCTTGTCTTTTATTATCTCTTTTTTTTATAATGGAAAATGACAAATTTTTAGAAAATGAGAAAAAAATGGATTACGAAAGGACCTCACTCCCCTTCTTTTTTTTGCAACTTATTATGATTTTAATAATAATAAAATTTTTTCTTTTTATAGGTGGAGATACTACTCAACAGACAAGGTGCCAAATCATCCTGGCTGAGCCCCCAAAAATTTTGGTTAGGCTGGTGTACATAGCTATGTGACGTCGGAGTCGAAACTCTTCCCTCACGTGAGCTTTTTACCAGCCTTTCCAAGTATTTCCGTTTTCGCATTCGAGCCTCGAGTTGCCTCCAGTAGCTCGGAACCTTGTGAGTGTGAGCAGCGATCTCACTAGCGGAAAAGTTGAGAAAGTTAAATTACTGTCCCTATGCTCTTTGTGTAAGTCAGAGGCCAATGGCTTATATGTAGGTATAAGCTGCTTCTCTTGCGAGAAAGAGCCTATTCCTGCCTCGGCCTTCCAACTTACTTCCCTAGTGCTAATTTTAATTTCAATAAGGAAAGGATAGAATGGGGTATGTATAATCCTTCCTTTTGTAAGGAGGACCCAATCACTTCCCCGGACAGGAAATAGATTAAAGGTGAGAAAAAAAAATAAGAATAAAAGTTGATTTACTTTTTAAGGTTTATTTTTCCTTTATGTCCTTTACGGGCAACTCCTGCTGCCTGTGCCCAGAGAGAGAGAGAGAGAGAGAGAGAGACGTAGATAGTCGTATTGGAGCTGTAATGCTTGGTGAAGCTGACGCCCGTCTTTTCTGCTGCTGTTGCTGCTGCTGCTGCTGACTGCTGGTGCTGACTGCTGGTGTTGACTACTGGTGCGTGGTGAAGTGTGTGTAGTGACTTGTGTGTAGAATAATAATGCTCGTGAGGTGAAGTTTTGGGCCCTTTTAAAGTGAGTGACTCCTCCTTCTTGAAAAGTATTTTCTGGAGGAGTAGATGAGGCCCACTTTCTCCCTTTGTTTTCCTTTGCCAATGGGAGCTTTGCTGGGTTATGGGGGGTCGTGCGGTCCATGCGCAGGGGCGGTTTGAATTTAGGAAAAAGGCGGTGCTAAGCGGGGGTGGTCCCGCTAACTTCTCTCTCTCTCTCTCTCTCTCTCTCTCTCTCTCTCTCTCTCTCTCTGAGATGGCGTTAGGGTTTGCCAAAACATGAGTAACAAAAATTATCAAAACAAAAATTTTGCATTAACCAATGATTATACGTGTGAGGTTATATTCATAGAAATTTGGATTGACCTATAGTATACATATATATAAATATAAATTATTTAGTATTAATTTATATAAGGATATATATATATATATATATATATATATATATATATATACATGAATATATATAGAATAGTATATACCTTATTTTTACATTATAAGTTTATATAAATATATATATATATATATATACACATTTATTAGTGTATATTTTAATATTTCTAAATACTTATATGTATACGCTATAAAATGTTGAGATTACATCACTCAACACTTTATATTAGGTTTATCTATGGAATAGTATACATTCTATGTTAACAATATAGATTTATATAAATATATATATATATACACATATGTATATATATACATATAAATATATATATATATATATATATATATATATATATATATATAAATATATATATATATATATATATGCACATTCGTTCGTGCACTTATAATCTGACACACTTATATGTGCATGTTAAGATTTTGTAATGTAATATATCAATTTAGATACATGATTTCTATGACATAAGAGTTACGCTGATTAATTTGTATTTTTTAAAAATATTTTATTCTGTAATATCTTGTTACTACGTATACGTATACATGTATTTATTTTTAGTTGAAAGCAAATAATATTTTAAAGTAATAGCAATACATATATACGGATAGACGTGCTGTTTTGGGTGAAGGAAAAGTTAGTTTCGAGGAGAAAGTGGTCATTTCTCTTCCCTCCCCCTTTTAGTTATTGTCTTAGTTTCCTACCTGGCACCATGCGCTCATCCTGTGCTGGCAAGGAGTTTTCCGGTGTGGAAATCTCGCGCCAGCACGGGTTAGGCTTTCTTACAATTTTGGATCGTATTTTGTTCAAGGTCGAGGTACGCGTTTTAAACATAAGGGGCAGAAAGACGACGCGACGATTTGTTCGGTCGTAAATTGCCGTGTGCGCACTCTTTCCCGCTTTCCCTTCCGGTGGGGTTCGGTAGTTCGTGAGAAAATATTCAGAGTTTTCTTTTCCGAATATTTTCTCGACGAAACTGCGTTGCGACGTAACATATCAGAAAATTAAAAATGAAAATAAAATAAATTTAATAATAAAATAAAAATAAAATTACAATAAGAAGTAAAATAAAAAATGAAAAATAATAAAAGTACTTATTCTATGTTAATAAAGGACAACCTGACTGTCCCCACCACCTTAAATTTAGGATCACCTTCTTGTCCGAGATTTCGAACCGCTACGGTTCATCCTCAGGAACTAACTCAGTTTGGACACTGAAAGGTGTCTTTCATTAATAATAGATATCCTATTGAATTTATTAATAAATTAATTTCAGAGAGATTGTTTATCATTTATAATACCAATAATAGGCATAATGTAAGACTTGATGTTATTAGGGGCAAAATTGTTGTTTTACCATATGTTAGAGAATGGTCGAAAAGAATTAAAAGAAATTTTCGGAAAGATAACATTCAAATTTTGCTTAAAAATAGTGATAATTTCAATAAGTTATTTAATCATTGCAAGGATAAGGACGATTTATGTTTAACATTTGGAGTTGCTTACAAAATTAATTGTATGGATTGTAATGAATTCTACATTAGATAAACAAGTAGATATTTAAAATACAGAATTGATGAACATAAATATAGTTTACGTAGTTCACATATTACTTCTGGTTTAAAAGAACATTGTTTGAAGTTTTTCCATTCTTTTGATTTTGTGAATGTGAATACTTTGGAAATGGTATTAATAATAAGTACAAAACGGAGAATCTTGAAAGTATTCACATTTTAAGGAATCGAAATAATGTGAATTTAATATTAGAGTCGAGTAAATTAAATAGTGTTTATCATTCTTTCTGAAATTGATGGGTTTTGTGCATTTTGTATAGCAGGGGGATTATATATTCAAATTAAAAAATTTTTAGTTTAGTGGGGAAAGGTTATATATAGATAGTATATATAGATCAGAATATAATATAAGATTTACTTCAGTCCCTGATGAGGAGCCGTAGCGAACTCGAAACGTTGGAGAACCTCTGCTGAATTTCAATTGGGTAAAGGTGGTGGGGAGAGTCAGATCGCACTTTACTAATAAAGATTTTTTCCAGCTAATATGTTTTTATTTCACATTAGTCTACAGGGGTGATGTTAAACAAGAACAGTCTAACTGCTATTATAAATTTCAATTATTTATATATTGATATGTATTAGTATTAAGAATATAAATATCTATTGATATTATTATGTATTAATTTTAATGTTTTTAATTGGACTGTAAGAACAATAGAAATATTTATTAATTTACAGGAACGTAGCGGCTGCACGCCGGCGCGCGCAAACTGACCGCGAGTGTACACACGTGTTTCATAAAAACAAAAGTGAAACTAAATTAATTAATTGAATTGTACTTTTGTCGACTGCCCATATACAAATTAATAAATATTTTTTTATTGGTCTTACAGTCCAATCAATTCAATCTAAAAATAAATTAAAAATAAAATAAAAATCAAAAATAAAAATAAAAAATAGAAATAAATAAAAAAAAAATAATAAAAAAAAATAAAAAATAAAAATAAATAAAAAAAAATTAATAAAAAAAAATAAAAATTAAAAATAAAAATTACGGACTCATCAGTCCCTGATGAGGAGCCGTAGCGAGCTCGAAACGTTAGACAAGTCTTCAATTAGGTAAGGGTGTTGGGGACAGTCAGACTGCACTTTATTAACAAAGAATTTTTTCAGCTAATATTTTATTTTCAGATTAGTCTACGGGGGTGAATGTAAACAAGGACAGTCTGACTGTCATTATAATTTTAATTTAATTTTTAATTTAATTTTTATTTTTAATTTTTATTTATTTTTATTTTATTTTTAGATTGGACTGTAAGACCAATAAGAAAATATTTATTAATTTGAAACTAAATTGTCGAAATGTTGCAAAGATTGAGAAATAGATATTCCATAATTGCATTCAAAACTGGTAAAAAATACTGATTGCAAGGAAATCTGATTTATAAAAAGCGGATAAAATGATCTTATGGGGCTTATGCAATACCTTCATAATTATTTTATACGATTTTATACGTAACTCGAGCCGAAACCATTCGATCTTTACCATTCACAGTTCCTTACAATTGGTATTTTTGCCAGTTTTGAATGTGATTATCAAATATCTATTTTTCAATCTTTATAAAATTTTAAAAATTCAGTTGGACATTTATTTTTATAAAACAAATGTGTACGATCGCGATCAGTTCATCTGCGCCAGTGAAATATCCGCCTTTTCTTCATTATTTCCAATGCAATGGATTGGACCGTTATAAAAAAGGGTAACTGCACAAAAAATATGGGTAGGGACCGTTGTAGACGAAGAAACATAATCTTTCTTCGTGGGTGCGTGAACCCTACATCTTATGGATAGTACGATTTTGTAGTACGAATTCCTCATGCACTACACCACAGTATTCAAAGAAGACAGTGAGCAAAATCTTGATATTTGATCGAACTTGGCGTGCCTTCTTCAGCCTTGATTTTTGTGGGCTCTTCACGGTGATATTTGTGCTTTACTTTCGTCGTCATAACCATATAGCCATGATTTATCAGCAGTTATAACCCTTTTGATAAAATCAGCGCCCTTATTGACTTCAATTAACATCTCTTGAGCTATGGTCATGCAACGGTTCTTTTGATCAAAATTAAGAGGTTTTGAAACCGATTTCGCTGATACACGTCTCATGCCGAAAACATCCGACAAAATAGCATGGCCCAGCCAACTGATATGACAACATCTTCAGCAACTCGTCTTTTAGTGATTTAACGATTTTTTTAACATAACATCTTTCACTGCTTAAAAGTTTCTATCTATTCTTGACATACTAGGATATCCAGGGCGAGGTTCAATTGTAATATTGTACGAATATTATACTAAATACTTGACGAATATTGTACTTGATGAATATTATACGTAAATACAATCATTTTAAGTAAATACTATAACTCTTATACATGATTCTTAAATTAATTACAATTTCTTATTTACTGCCCCAACATATATTATTTTCATTCGATGTGTCTCGCTACAATTAATTTCGCAGAAACGTCGCACCTTTTCTTATAACATATATTTTCTAGTATTCTAAGTTTGTTGTGATGCATCAATTCGAAGAGTGCCTTCTCATTATTACACATTTAGTTTTATCTCTGACAAAAGAGCACCTTTTCTCAGAAATAAAATCTGACTCTAATTTTTGGCGGATTCATATAAACGAAATGCCTAGCGGAGTTTAATATATTATTTCGAGGAGCGCCTTGTAAATAATATACGTTTAATTCTATCTCTAACAAAGGAGTATCTTTACTCAGCAATAAAATATTTTCCTTTTTGTTAGCGTCTCGAGTGTCGCTCGATGCGGTATTTCTTGTTAGTTAGAAAGCACCCTTTCCTATACAAGAAATTATATCTTCAAACGAGCACAGCCGGTTATCGGAAAATAATGCACGTTTATACGAACGATAAGTACGTTATTTCATTTTAATTTATAGTTTTGTTAGTTCTTATTGGTCGCTTATTTATTCTACTGACCGCTGTTAGTATCTAATTATTTTATTATATTATACAAATAGACTAGCTTCTATTTATTTAACATTTAACTATGCTCGTTATTTACTTATTATATTATATCTATATATTATATCTTACTCACCTCTGAGTAACCCACGTGACAGGTTGAACGTTTTTGTTTATATCCACCAACAGAGCGTAAGAGACTAAAGAAGAAGCACGAGGCAAACAAATAAAAACTTATCCAACAAAAAATGAAAAATGAAAAAATGAAAACTTTCAACCAACCACTGAAATTGAACGAGACTAGCAAAAGTCAAAATCCATAACTAGGAACTCTCTCTCTCTCTCTCTCTCTCTCTATCTTTCTCTCTCTCTATCTTTCTCTCTCTCTCTCTCTCTCTCTCTCTCTCTCTCTCTCTCAGTCCCTCACCTTTCCTTAGCCTCTCCATTTAAAAGTGCTTTAGAGAATTTTGAATCGCCCGAAGCGACTAGTAGAAAAATTTATTCAAAAATTACTAGAGTTTGCAGAACTAAAGCATATTTTGCACTACCGACTTTTCAGAGACGTAGCTTATTTTAGCTTATTTTTAGGAAGAGGGGCCCCTATAATCAATATAAGATATAATAATCATTGCGGTCGAATTTGCAGGCAATTGAGTTTCCAAGCGCCAATGAATAATAAGCATAGGGATAATGAAACAAATAACAAAATGTTTACGATATGATTTGTCACCCTTGTATAGAAGCTTAAAATTATTTGAATATATATAGTAGCTTTGCTGAGATTTAAGAGATATTGTTCCAATCTTTTCAAAACCACGACAAGTCGCAACGCTTCCTGATGAGAAAATTATAAGTTGTTCCTATTGCTATACTTGTTGTTGCGTCCAGCAACAATATCGGATATATATGTATGGATATACATACATCTATATGGATATGTACGAGTCTAAGTATTTACACAAGTAGTTATTCCCTTGCAGTTTTCAAGCCCGGGAATGTACGTGGATTTCGAGCGAGGAGAAGAGTGAGATGGAAATAGAGAGGAAGAAAGAAAAAAAGGGGCGAGCGTTCGGTAACGTCGCGATGGCACTGTCCATCATAAAAAAAGGTATATATATGTATACGTATATATACCAGAAGAAACGAGAATTTCTTAAAATTTTCCTATCCCTAGGAACTATAGAATGTCGACAGTGTCGAATGCCGAACTGCGCACGCCTCCCCCCCCCCGCAATAAAAACCAGACGCGCCCCAAACGAGGCTGCCTGGCTGCTGGCCTGCCGTAATGCGGTGCGGACCGAAGTGCCTCTCCCTTGCCCCTCCCCGCCGATCGTACTTTCCCCCGCGGAAAACTCAAAACCAAGCGGACGGCGCGCTAATGCGATTTTTACAACCCCCTCCCCCTTTGTATACACTGACGAGTTTTGGGACGAAATATCACCGATTAACGACACTATGAAGAAAACTAAGAATTTTAAAAGGACTTTATATAATGAAATAATATTTGAAAATATAATTCCTGCTACGAGGGCTTATGTTCGAATTTTAAATAATTATAATTATTATCGTGAGAGCTTATTTTATTCTGCGAATCACGATTATTATTATCAATTTTAATTATTATTATTGTTATTGTTAATATTAATGATGTATACTTATTTATTATCATGAATGGTTATCTTATTTTGATAGTTTTAATTAATATTATTATTAAAGTTATAAAGCTAATCATATTTTTCGAATCGAGATTATTATTATAGTTTTTATTAATGTTATTGTTAATGATGTCCCATCCGTTGTCTGTACCTTGACGAAGATCGGCTATTTCACCATCTCTCAGCCGATCGGGTGATGGGCTTAAAAGAATACCTCCTCCTACCAATGAATGGAAGGGCGAAAAGATAGTATGATAGCTGCCATTTAAGAGTGAGCGGATATCCCTGGAGTATATCCCAGAGTAAATGAGTTAACGCACGGAGCAATGATGTGCTGGAAGACCCGAAAGGGCAACTGAATAGGGACTTCCATGCCGACCATGATCGAAGCTGCAGGTCCTATAAACAGACCTTCGTCAGTAATACAGAGATTAAGGAAGGCACACTCGCTAAGAGACTCTATAAACGGGTATCTCTTGAGGAGTGAAAACACATGCGGAGCGTAAGCGAACGTTCCTGTAAAAGGGATCCTAGCAGAGTAATTATAGATGCATGAGTGAACTTCAAACATTGGAGTTTCACTAGAATATTTGAGGGCAAATGTATGAATCTACATGAATGAAGGTTAGAATGAGGTACTCTTGAACAAATGACAGACCGCCGTGTTTGCCGTGCGGTGCGACCCGTGAGCTGCCAAAAGGAGATCCTGGGTGTCGAGGCTTACGCCCGGTTGCGTGCTGGGTGACCCGAAACATCTTTGGCTCCCGCTGACGGCAAGAAGGGAGGCTAGATCCTAGCCAGATCTAGTCAAACTGCCTTGGCGAGCGCGTTCGGTGTGTGATTTCCTCCGATGTTTCTCCAGAGAGTGAAACACCTTGTTGTTGGGGTGCGAAGCTCGAGAGGGCGGAGGTGGAATAGTGCACCAGAGCGCACTATACTCCTGCACAATGGTCCGAGATGAGTCAGCCCTTACAGGCATGTGTTGGGGGGCTGCCTTATCGAGCTCAATGTTGAAGGGTCCAGGAGGCCGACCATCTGCAGGAATGAAATAAAAAAAATTGACCCATGGATTGCCAAAAGCAACAAAAGAGTTACCTTGGAGTGGAGGAGGGACAGCCGGCTGAGGCCGGGATTAAGTCTGTTGAGCGGACGAGTGAACTGGAGATTATTCTCCAACTTGCTCGGCTGCTCAAGGACATGATCAAAGCAATGAAGAGCCAACCAAACATCAAAAAAGATATCAAGGATGGCCTTCCAAAAGCTGAAGAGCTCGTAGATGCTCTTCAGCATAAAATACAAGGGAGGAAGGTACCGGGGAGCCTCCTGCCAACAACTAGACAGAAGAGAGAAGAGATAACCCCGAAGAGACCGGCATCAAGTCCCCCGGATATCTCCCTTACTAAGGAGAAAAAAAAAGGGGAGAACAGGAGGACAAAAAAGAAGGGTGGCAAGAAGTTAAAACAAAAAAAAGAACAGTAAGAAGAAGCAAAGTGTGCAGAATACTGAGGAACAACCTCAGCATCCAAAAAAGAAAGCAATAAGCACAGAAATTAAAAAAAAAGGCCAAAGCTCGATGCGATCGCCATCAAACCAGCGCAGGGGAAATCCTACGCTGAGGTGATGAGATCCATCAGAGCGGTCAAACCGGAGGACTTGGGCGCGGATGTGAGGACCGTCCGGAAAACCAAATTGGGTAAGGTGCTGATTGAACTCAGACATACCAAACCCGAAGGTCGGAAGGCACTAGCTGAAGTGCTCAAGGAAGCAACTGGCCAGAGTGGCTGTGTCAGGGAGCTGACCCCTAGAGGAAGTCTAGAGGTTAGAGACCTGGACTGCTGCGTGACGGAGGATGAGGTGTGTGAGGCCCTCAAAAGTAAACTGCCAGATTATTGTGGCGAGCTGCAGGTTAGAGTGACCAAAACCAACACAAGGTTGGGTCTTGCACCGCAGAACCCGAATGCTTTCTCTGTAAAGGTGAAGCGAAATCGGAGGGACGCCGGCACGTTGCCGGTTCCGGCGCCTGTCCGACTTTTCGCGGGGCTCTCTCAAAAAAGGCTAAATGGTCGTAATTCTGCAAGGGAATATTAATCGCATCAGGACAGCTGATCACCTCCTTCTTCGGCTTTGCCACGATACTGATGCTCATAGATTAATTATCAGCGAACAGTATCGGAACAGAGAAGGAGTAGGTTGGTTCACCGATAACTATGGAACGGCAGCCATTTTGATTCCTGACCCACGAAAAACAAAAGTAGAGGATCATGGATCTGGAAATGGCTATGTTTGTGTAACATGCAATCACATCACGTATGTGAGTTGCTATCTTACACCAAACCAAGCCATAGGTGACTACCAGGTCATATTAGATGACCTGGAAGACACCGTCAGAGAAATGAAAGGTGAGCTGGTAATGGCAGGTGACTTTAATGCAAGGGCCCTAGAATGGGGCATGGCGGAGCCCGACTCCAGAGGTCGAAGAGTCATGGAACTAGCGGCCAGACTTGGTCTAATAGTTCTAAATAAAGGCAATACTTCGACCTTCAGGAGACCGGGCTATGCCGAAACTATACCTGATGAGACCTTTGCGACAGAACATCTGGCCTCTCGAATCCAGGACTGGCAGGTGATCGAGGACTACACAGCCAGCGATCACCAGTATATCACATTCCGCGTATGCGATAGAATGCCAGGTTTCACTGGACACAATTCGCGAGGGCCCCCTAGATGGAACGTTGCAGGGATAAATAGAGAGAAATTCTCACAGGCCATTGAACGCGGTCAGCAAAGCCTTGTTAGGATTCCAAATGGTTCATCGACAATTCAGCACGCCAAGGAGTTGACTAGCGCCACAATGCGCATTCTACGCCGGGCTTGCGAAGAGTCGATGCCGTGCAAAGTGGTTGGTGGAAAAAGACGTCCTGTTTACTGGTGGACGGCTGAGATAGCTGACATGAGGCGTAGGTGTTTACATCTACGACGAATGTCACAGAGAGCTTGTAAACACGGAGATGACATCACTATGATGAGGGCTGAATAGAAGCTATCTAAGAAAGCCCTTCGACGAGCGATGGTAGCCAGCAAATGCCGATGCTGGAAGGCGCTGTGTGAAGACATAGATGGGGATCCATGGGGATTGGGATACAGGGTAGTTGCTGGAAAACTGGGAGCTCATGGAAACATGGGCACCTTGGACTCCGGCACAATGCGAAACATCGTAGATACCCTTTTCCCTACCCACCCTGATAGGTCTGATCCAGTTCCACCGAAACGAGAACTGGATGTACCTCTTTTCAGCAAAGAGGAGCTCGGTAGAGCCGTGAGAACCATGCGAAATAAGAGGGCTCCAGGACTTGACGGAATTCCAGGAGAGGTGCTGAAAATAGTAGTTGAGGAGCATCCAGAACTTCTTCTGTCGATGTACAATTCGTGCTTGACAGCTGGTTTATTCTATTCTAGCTGGAAGGTGGTGAAACTTGTGCTTATCGACAAGGGCAAGGGTCCGCCGGAGGCGCCCTCGTCGTATCGACCTCTATGTATGTTATATATAGCTGGAAAGCTGATGGAGCGTCTACTGAAGTCACGACTCCTGGGAGCTGTTGCTGCTGCCGGCGGCTTGGCTGACAGACAGTACGGATTCCGGGGAGGCAGGGCGACGGTGGACGCAATCCTCGAGGTTGTTGATGCGGCGAGGCGCACAGAGAGAGGTAATCACTACTCTCGACCTGTTTGCCTCCTGGCTACCCTTGACGTTCGGAATGCCTTCAACTCTGTTGGATGGGCAAATGTTTTGAAAGGCCATGGAGCGAGACTTTCGGATGCCACCTTATATACTTCGTATATTGGATGACTACCTTAAGGATCGATACTTGGTTTACGAGAGAACGGACGGTCGGAGAAGGAAAAAACTTAGTTCCGGGGTGGCTCAGGGGTCTGTACTCGAAGCCGACATGTGGAATGTTTCATATGACGGAATACTCCGGATGCAGATGCCTCAGGACACCTTTCTGGTTGGATACGCAGATGATGTAGCAGCCGTTATCATCGCTAGAGATTATGACGCTGCACAGATGCGACTAAACCAGGTGATGCGTCGAGTGCAGAGATGGATGGAGAACAATGGGTTAGAACTGGCGGCGGCGAAAACGGAGATCGTGCTCCTAACTAAGAAACGTATCCCAAAGATACGCCTTATGCAGGTTGGAGACACGATGGTGAGAACCAAAGCAGCTGTAAGGTACCTGGGGGTGACGCTTGATTCCAAGCTGACCTTCTGGGACCAAATAAAAAAAGTGACGGATAGAGCTGCTCGAGTGACAGCACAACTTAGCAGGTTGATGGCCAATGTTGGTGGTCCAGCACCCTGCAAGCGGCGTCTGCTCATAAGGACAGCTGAATCCATCATGCTATACGGCGCGGAGGTATGGGCCGATGCACTGATGGCCCAAAAATATAGAAAAAGAATGGCGGCAGTGCAGCGTAGAGGGGCATTACGCATCGTAAGCTCCTACCGTACGGTCTCCGAGTCGGCAGTGCTGGTAATCGCATGTGTTACCCCCATTGATCTCCAGGCACAAGAAAAGAAATTTGTCCACCAGAATAAGAATATTCTCGGCAGAATTGAGGCAGCTGCACGGGCCAGAGCTGTCACGATAACCGAATGGCAGAAGCGCTGGGAGAGGGATCCGCGTGGCCGATGGACGGCTTGTCTGATCAATCAGTTAAAGCCATGGCTCCAGAGGTCGCACGGAGAGGTTAATTACCACCTCACACAGCTCTTATCGGAGCACGGTCGGTTTCGATCCTATCTCCACAAGATGGGGAAAGTACCGGATCCGAGCTGTGCCCACTGTTGCGCTCCCCGAGACGATGCACTTCACACATTCTTTCAGTGCGAGGTGTTTCGCCTTGAAAGCGAGTGCCTCTGGAGAGACATAGGACCATGTGGGCCTGATAATATCGTTCGGCTGATGCTAGAGAGCTATGAGAAGTGGTCCAGGATTTGCAATTTCTGCAAAGCCATCCTGGACCATAAAAGAAGAATTGAAGAAGGCGTGTAAGCCCGCAAGGGCGAATAGGATGGCGCAGCCCAGAAGTAATGTCCTCATAGACGGTTCCTGGGCTGCACTTACGCCATCGTGAGGAGGTCTCCTCGATGCACGCTTATCGACCCCGACTCGTAGCTCTTTTCAGAGCTGTGGGAAGCAGTCGAAGGGAATGCACTGAGGAGGTAGTTTTTTAGTGGGTATGCCCTTCACAGGTGAGTCCTACATACCCGGGGACCGGTCTCCGGGATCCATAAAGGATTTTTCTCCTCCTCCCAAAAAAAAAAAAAAAAAAAAATTGTTAATGATGTAAAGTTATTTATTATCATGTATGGTTATCTTATTTTTAATTATTATTATAGTTATTATTACGGTTATAGGGTTAATTCTTATTACCAGTGTTTACCTTACTTTGTGAATCATGATTATTATTATTTTAATTATTATTCTTGTTATTATGTTAATTATTATCATTCGTGTTTATCTTACTTGTATATTATTATTTTGAGTATTATCAGGATCGTTATTATTAAAATTTTTACTATTATTATTAGTAGAATCATTATTATTACAATTATTATATTTAGTATTAATCTTCATATTTTTGACGCGTATTCACCATCATAAAACGTAATAGTTCATAACAGTATGTTATTGTATAATAGCGTCATAATTAATCAATGATTGTTAGTTTCATAATTATATTTTCTATTAAATATTAAATAAAGTTAGCTTATAATTCACAACGGCGTCTAGGTATGTTCCATGTAGTTTATATGAAAAGTCTTTGTCGAGCGAAAGAGAAAGCGATAATCATAATAATATTTGTACGAGATGAAGGCAAGTACAATATTTCTATAATAAAAAAACGTCCCTTCATCTCTCCCACTACCATGTATTTTCCCAGCGGGGAAAAATTCGGCGGCTTCGCGCTCCGACTATAAATACGGGCCCGCTGGACTGCGAAAAGCAGACTGATGGTCGCGTTTGTAGCAAGCGAAACAATCCTTTGTACCGTGTATCTAAGCTATAGAATAAAAGTAAGCATTCTATACTACTAAGTTTTCTTTTAAAAACCTTCATTCCGCCATACGCGTGCTTGTTTTTAGAGCAGGAGACAAGGGTCTAGGAGACAGAAAGCTGTCGCTGGACTCGTAGACTCCGCTAAAGATAAGCACGACGGCCTAAGGCAATTGTGGGAGGCCGAAAGCGTGCCGCTACTATCCTTAGGGGATATCGGAGCCGTCGCCGCTCCGAATCCGACACGTTGGGATAAGAGCCACCCGGACGTGGCCTTAACCAGCGTCGAAACGCACCGCGCCGCGCTACGCCCTCGCGAAAAAGGTATCCGCGATTAGCCCCGCGTATCCTTGGCTTCAATACGCGAAGGCGTTGGCCGAAAATAAGGGGGCAATCCGCCGGTAACTAACGGCATTAAATCGCTGTTAAGATTTCCCGGTTGACACCAGATTTGGCTGGACGTCACGAAAAAAATTGGGGGCTCCAGAGGGATACGTTCATAGATCGCGAGCACTTTTTGTCCCTTTTCTTTTTGCGTATTTTAGGCGAAATTTCGCGTGTTAGGCCGGTTTGCATAGCGAAAGAATAGGGCGAGACGGTACTGTATGAATTATTTTTTCGTTTCTAATTTTTTTTAGTGGCCGGGAGGCTAGGAGCAAAAAAATCGGGAACAGAAAAGGCGGCAGCGTGAGACCCGTTTATTGATCCGAGGCCAGATATTAGAGGCGGAGCAAGAAAAACGAGAAAAAGGGCTAAACCGCGATCTCGATTAGGAATTAGAAGACATCCTTTGGCGAATATATCGGCCCATCCACGACCGATATTTGCGGGAACTCGCGGCGCGGCGGTCAGTAAAACGGGAAGTCGTTTTTCTGCCAGCCCCGGCATTCGGAAACAAAAAAAATAGTTACCAGCGCTACCAAGGCGTTCCGAGCATCGGCAGGGGTCCACCGAGGCGCGGCGTATTCCCGGGCTGCGTACGCCCTTCGGGACTGTACCAACCGGTCATTGACTGTCTGCTGACCCTGGTTTATCCCCCGTCGACGGGCTTGCCCCCGCTAGCGGAGTTAGTCTGCCCCGCGACTGGTGCGACAGCCGGCGCCGTCGTCGAGCCACCGCGGCCGCGACAACGTGAGCCGCTCCCAGCCACTCGACGGACGACGAAAGGACTCCGTATCGTCGCTGAACTCACCTTACTGAAGCTCACCGACCTACCATCGGCGCTATCTGTCGTGCCGCTGCCCGCTACAGCGCAACTGACCGTGCCGCTGCCGGTTGCACCGACAGACCCGATCGGAACGACTGCGTCGGGGTGGTTATCGCTCATCCCAGGCCTCTGGCTAAAGCCATCCGGCTGCCCGGTGACCCCCCGTGGACCGACAGATGAGGAACTTTGCGCCGTGGAGGAGCGACGGAGTCGGGAAAAGGGGGACCAGGCGACCGAGCAGAATATATCGGCCCCAAGCCTCGTCCAAGGGTTGAGAGATCCACCCAGCCGTACGAGACTCGCGGGGTGGAAAAGAAAATTATTTTTAAACTCAGATAGCGAGAGCGAGGAACAATTAAACTAAAAGTAAAATTTTAGTACACACATATAGGCGTTTTTTTTTAATAAACGTAGAATTTAAATGAAATCGATATTTATTAAATATACCCTATTTCCCTCTCCCATTTCATTATTTAATACCTAATATAATTTTAATAACTAATATAATTCATTATTTATTTAATAAGTTTTATTATTATTTTAATGTTAATTTTGATTCAATTCATGATTCAATTTAATCTATTCTTAATTTTGAGTATTAATTTTATTCCTTTCGTTCTTTTTTAATTTTTAATCTTTATTAATTTTAATCTTTATTATGACTTTTATTTTTATTCTAACTTTAATTCTCTTTATTTTTCTTTCTTTATAAATTTTATTTACCAGATTTTTTTTAACCGTTAACTGACATATTTTAACTAACTAAAATTTTTTTTAACCTTTTTAAACCTTTCTTTTTAAATATAATTTTAAATAGATTTTAAGTTTTCATCCTTTTTAATTCCCAACCGTTTTTACTTTAATTCTTAATTAAATTTTATTCTTTATTTCATCTGCCATTTAACTTTTATTAATTCTTAATCTTTTTGTGGTTTTAAGCTTTAATTTTAATTATTATTTTATTTTAACTATTAAGTTTGTTTCTAGTTTTAATTTTCATTTCTATTCGAATTTTTAATTTTTTTGTGTTTCTGAAATTTTCAAATAATTTTATTTTAATTTGATTTTTATCCTTAATAGTTTTTATTTTTATTTATCATTTTTTTTCTTTTCCCTTTTTTTTAATTTTTAAAATTTATCTAATTTTTACATCTAAACTAAAACTTTAATAGTCATTAATCTTTATCCTTTTTATATCAAAATTTATTTTTCTTAATTTTTCCTTTGAACCTTCGATTTTTTTCTAACTATTAATCTTAGTTTAATATTTGCCTTAAAATCCCTTTTTCTCATTTCTTCGTGTTCCTGCCCAACTCATCTTCGCGCGTACTATACCCCTTTTTCCTCTCCCTATACATACGCCGTCGCTCTCTTATCGATTAAATGGTAGGCTTAAATAGGGACCTCCCGCGTCGAGCGAAGACCGGTTAAAAACGGTAGAAGAGCGAGTGAGTTCCCACCACAGGGCGCTTTGTACTGTAGGAAGGCTGTCGCGAAATAATCGCACGTATATTGAAAAATTACAAGAGGCCTGTGCGGAGATACATAGGAATACTAATTTCTTGTTGCGAAAGATAACCAGTGCGGAAGAGCGAATAGAGGGGTTTGAAAAAGAGAACGAAGAACTTAAAGCTTGGTTGCAAAAAACCTGGCAAATTACCGCACGCGCTATTGCTCAGAACTGAACAATAAACGGTCCGTAAGCGAGTCAGATATCGAGTTCCTAGAAGAAGCCGTTAGGCAATTAAGCTTAGAAGACTAGGCAGCGAATAGAACGAATGTCTACGCGTCGAATTACCAGGGAACTGGCGAAACAAGACAGCGCCGCTTGAGCCGAACTCGAACGGAAAGACCCTTTCTCGCCGTTGAGAGAGATTCCGAGAGATAGGGAACTTCCATTTCCGGTCCGACTACCGGAAATGACAACCAAAAAAGCGGACGACAGTTCGAGTGAGAACTCGGGCAAACTCCCAACGGATTCGCTTCAGTTTTCGGACGGGGAAGCTCTCAACAGGGGCTCAAGAATAGGCATTGAGAAGCCCTTAGTACCATCTAGTTACTAACTAACTAACTCTCCCTAACAAAATTAAAAGGAACATCGAGATGCCTACGCAATCAGTCCCACTGAAGGACGTGCTTAAGGCGGTGCCTGTATTCGACGGGTGTAACATCACCCTGAGCGAGTTCTTCGAAGGCTGCGATGAAGCACTAGAGATTATAGACGCGGCCAGTGAACCAAGTTTCGTAAGGTTGTTACGGGCACGCGTGACAGGGGAGGCAAGACAGGCGATTCGTGGACAGACTTTTAACACTGTCGCAGCCTTAAAAGACTATCTGGAGACCATATATGCGCCTCCTCGGACCGTTCAGCAATTAATCGGCGAATTGGGAACGGAATTCCAACGAGATAATGAAAATGTAATATGTTTTGCAAACAGCGTGAAGGATTTAGGCCGTCGATTCTTGGAGGCAGAAAGAGCCCATGTTGGTGCTATAACGGAAGCGATGCCTCGAGAAGCTGAAACCACGTTGATCACTTGCTTTCATAAAGGTTTGAAGAAAGAAATCGATAGGAGTATCAATGCAGCGGCCACTGATCTCAACGCTATTATAAATAAAGCCATACAAGAAGAGAGAGAGACAGAGAGAGAGAGAGAGAGAGATCTCGACGAGCGCAACTTGCTAAGAAATCTCAGCCGTAAACTTACGATTCGAGGTAAAGAAGATAAAAAAAGGGCATATGTCAGCCAATTAGATCAACCCCCTACTGAGCAACGAAAAGTAACATGCGAGCGTTGTTGGCGATTCGGGCATCACGCTCTTAATTGCTTCACACGCGGTGCAAATAAGCCGCCCACTACTATATGCCAGCTGCGTGATGCAGCGGGACATGTAGCTACCATCTGCCCCAACCGCGTCACGTGCCAAAAATGCAATTTGAAAGGCCATATAGCTAAGAATTGTAGGCCTCCTGAGAGCTGTTTCCGGTGTAACGAGCCGGGACATAGAGCGGCGTCGTGTCCGCTAAATGCTAGAACAGGAGCTCATCAACAAAATAGTACCCCCTTATCGGGCGATTTGCAGGAAATGCAATCGACCTGGACACCTAACGTCCCCGTGCCCCTCCTCGCAGAGCTGCTGCTACTGCAAAAATAGAGGGTACCATATAAGCGAATGCAGCAAACGTATATATAATGAGAAAATGCGAACGGGGAACTAGAACGGTGCCTCCATGCCGAGAGCGCAGCCAACGGCACCGCTCGATACCATGCGCTCTGCCAATGTGGCAAGGATGGAAGAGGAAGCATCCCAGTTGCAACCGCTGAAAAGGCCAAAGTGCTACCTCACGTTATGTTATCTTAAGGTTCGGAAATAAGACGATCACTTTTTTAATCGACTCAGGTTCACATGGGAACATTATTAAGCAGGGAAAACTGCCAGACAGTATAGCGATCGACACGACCGCTGTTACGAAATTGAAAGGAATAACAAATAATGTGATAAAATCTCTAGGTACTGCTCTAATTAAAGGTTTCGGGAAGCCCTTAAGATTCCACGTCGTAGAAAAAAATTTTAAACTCGCGTATGATGGCATACTGGGGATGAACTTACTCGTTCAACTTAAAGCAATAGCAAATTTCGAAAAAAATGTGTTAATGATCGGAGATCATGAACTTACGCTAGGCTTTGAGAACGATCTGGTACGAAACAACTCGAAAATACTCAATACTAATTTTTCCGGAAACCACAATAAGTTCTTATTTTTAGACTGGAACGGAGTATTAATTTTGATTGACACCGGATGCGAAGCGAGCGTCATTAAGGCGAAAGTACTACCGCCGATAAACAATATTGACACATCCCGCGAATCCTATCTATGTCTCGTAACCCTGTCGAAAATGTAAACGTAGTCTCTCGTGCGCAATAGAAAAGCCTTCTTAATCTGGATAAACCAGTTACAAATTCTGAAATTCCAAGTTCTCCCTTAACTGAACGTCATAGGTCCCCTAAAGAATCTCCAGAGGAGAACGGCTATATTAAGAAGCCACATATTTTTAATTTTTCGAATGAAGTCCAAGATTTTTCAAGGTTTCATAAAGAGGAAGCAAGCCATGCTAATTTTTCTAAGTTGGGAACCGATACCGCTTATTTGAAAGAGAAAATGTTAAGAAAAAGCACAAGGAAGCGAAAATGATCGAAAGTCCAGAATAAAAACATAAATAATAATGCCAAGATAAGTCAAAATACAGAAGAAGTAATCGAAGCCCGTCCGCAACGACGTAAAACTACGAACCAAGCCCAGAAAGATAGTCCAGAAACGCAAGGGACTAAAGGAGCGACTGCTGCCGTTGACACTTCTATTTTTAAACCGGCGGAAAGAGAAACCCCGGATCCGCACCAGACAGGAACTAATGACGCTCGAACACTTCGTAAACGCCAAGGACGATCAATTAAAGAAGCTCGAATTGAAGGAAAGCCGAACGACGTTATTGAGAATAAATCGCGCAAATTAACGAACAAGCAGAAAAATCAAAAACGTACTAAGCTGTATAAATCGAAAAATAATAAGCCAACGTTCGTCCGAAAGAGCAAGGTAACAGGTGTTTTGCAAAAAAGTAGTGAGTCTACAAGCAAATCAGATAATGAATCATCATACTCCCCGCAGCGTAAATACAAAATGATAGGTTGAAAACCTAAGGGGAAACCTACTTTAACACCCGAAAATAATACGGATCAAAACAATAGCGACATGGATACCTGTAGTAGCGTTCGGTATTGGGGCAAAGTAATTGTTCAGATTGTGGCAACGAAAGTAAAAACGACAATGCTAAAGATAGAAAAGCTAATGTTAAAGGAATGAGTTTAAGAGAAACAAAAATAAAATTGTGGAAACTAAGGAGGCGATTCAATTTCGCAATGATAACATCGTATATTTTATCAATAGCAAAGGTGAACCTTGCGATTTAGGAGCACAGAAACTTGCTGAAACGAATAAAATTCTGGAACGTCAATGCGTAGGAGAAGCTAAGATAAGCCCATACAAACGAAGCAATCGTAAGTTCCTAATTGCTATGTGTATTAAGGGTGACCAGCCCGAATCATTGTCAAAAATAAAAGAGAACATGCAGAAGGCAAGTAAAGTGTGGAAAACATTTAGTCTAGAAAAAAATATTGACGACTTCAGTGTTGCTCACTCGCCAGACATTCAAGGGTTAGAATGGTGCGAAATCATGAGTATTTTTTCGAAATGAGTTTAAAGACACCAATATGAAAATAATAATTTGTAAAGGCGCGTTGAAATTTGTCCCACCTGATCATCGAGACGAAATTTTCTATGAATACCATAACCCACCGATTAGCGGCCACAGAGGTGTCTCTAAGATGTACAATCGCATTAGACAAGATTACTACTGGGATAACTTAAAAGCAGATGTTCAAAGACGCATTCCGCAATGTATTGATTGTCAACTGAAGAAACTCGTACGAGTAAAAACAAGATAACCCATGGTTATTACGGACACACCGGGTACTACATTCGAGAAAATAGCGCTCGATATAGTGGGCCCGTTACCAAAAACGAGACTCGGAAATAAGTATATCCTAACAATGCAAGATCAGTTATCAAAGTATAGCATAGCCGTACCACTGCCGAACGCTTTAGCATCAACAAGATAACCCATGGTTATTACGGACACACCGGGTACTACATTCGAGAAAATAGCGCTCGATATAGTGGGCCCGTTACCAAAAACGAGACTCGGAAATGAGTATATCCTAACAATGCAAGATCCGTTATCAAAGTATAGCATAGCCGTACCACTGCCGAACGCTGTAGCATCAACAATTTCCGATGCATTCATAAAGAAATGCATCTGTATCTTTGGTGCTCCGAAAGAGATACTTACCGTCCAAGGCAGAAATTTCTTGAGTAGTTTAATGCAGAGGGTAGCAAAGAGATTTAGAATAAAGAAAATTAGAAAAACTGCTGTCCACTCTCAGTCTAATGGGTCCCTGGAACGTTCTCATCACGCGTTAGGAGAGTTTCTCAAACAATACACAGACAAGGATTCCGAATGGGATAAATGGATAGAAATAGCGATGCTAAACTACAATACATATGTACAAGAAAGTACCAAGCATACGCCGTTTGAAGTAGTTTTTGGTAGTCTAGTTGAGATTATGTGCTAGCGTGAAATTAATTAAATATATCTACTTTGGAGATACACCGTAACCATATTCGTGTTCTATATTTGTAACCGTAGCATTGTAAGTAGATTAATAGCGCCTATAACTAGAAGAAAGAAGAGTCAGAATTCGGTTAGCCAATACGTGACAATTACTCGTGCTTGTCGCCATCGAACGAGTAACAACCAACCTACCAAGACGAACAGGAATCCAACATTACACTAATGGTTACAACAACTCAGCGTGATGGTTGTTTGGATCTTTTCAATCCCCAACCAACCATTTAAGGTTGCGGGTGTTGCGTCCAGCAACTATATCGGATATATATGTATGAATATACATATATCTATATGTATATGTACAAGTATAAATGTTTACACAAGTGGTCATTCTCTTGCAGTTTTCAAGCCCGGGAATCTACGTGGATCTCGAGCGAGGAGGAGAGTGAGATGGAAATAGAGAGGAAGAAAGAAAAAAAGGGGCGAGCGTTCGGCAACGTCGAGATGGCACTGTCCATCATAAAAAAAGGTATATGTATTTATACGTATATATACCAGAAGAAACGAGAATTTCTTAAAATTTTCGTATCCCTAGGAACAATAGAATGTCGACAGTGTCTAATGCCGAACTGCGCACGCCTCCCCCCCCCCCAAAATAAAAACCAGATGCGGCCCAAACGAGGCTGCCTGGCTGCGGGCCCGCCGTAATGCGACGCGGACCGAAGTACCTCTCCCCTCCCCCTCCCCATCGATCGTACTTTCAACCGCGGAAAACTCAAGACGAAGCGGATGGAGCGCTAATGAGTTTTTTACGATCCCCTCCCCCTTTATATACACTGACGAATTTTGGGACGAAATATCACCGAGAACGACACTATGAAGAAAACTAAGAATTTTAAAAGGAATTTATATAATGCAATAATATTTGAAAATATAATTCCTGCTTCGAGGCCTTATGTTCGAATTTCAAATAATTATAATTATTATTGCGAGAGCTTATTTTATTCTGCGAATCACGATTATTATTATAAATTTTAATTATTATTATTGTTATTGTTATTCCCATCCGTTGTGTGTACCTTGAATAAGATCGGATGTTTCACCATCTCTCAGCCGATCGGATGATGGGCTTAAAAGAGTACCTCCTCCTACCAATGAATGGAAGGGTGAAAAGATAGTAAGATAGCTGCCATTTAAGAGTGAGCGGATATCCCTGGAGTATATCCCAGAGTAAATGAGTTAACGCACGGAGCAATGATGTGCTGGAAGACCCGAAAGGGCAACTGAATAGGGACTTCCATGCCGACCATGATCGAAGCTGCAGGTCCTATAAACAGACCTTCGTCAGTAATACAGTGATGAAGGAAGGCACACTCGCTCAGAGACTCTATAAACGGGTATCTCCTGAGGAGTGAAAACATACGCGGAGCGTAAGCGAACGATCCTGTAAAAGGGATATTAGCAGAGTGATTATAGATGCATGAGTGAGCTTCAAGCATTGGAGCTTCACTAGAATATTTGAGGGCAAATGTATGAATCTACATGAATGAAGGTTAGAACGAGGTACTCTTGAACACATGACAGACCGCCGTGTTCGCCGTGCGGTGCGATCCGTGAGCTGCCAAATGGAGATCCTGTGTGTCGAGGTTTTCGCCTGGTTGCGTGCTGGATGACCCGAAACATCTTTGGCTCCCGCTGACGGAAGGAGGGCAGGCTGGATCCTAGCCAGATCTAGTCAAACGGCTTTGGCGAGTGCGTTCGGTGTGTGATTTCCTCCGATGTTTCTCCAGAGAGTGAAACACCTTGTTGTTGGGGTGCGAAGCTTAAGAGGACGGAGGTGCACCATAGCGCGTTATACTCCTGCACAATGGTCCGAGATGGGTCTGCCCTTACAGGCATGTGTTGAGGGCTGCCTCATCGAGCTCAACGTTGCAGGGTCCAGGAGGCCGACCATCTGCAGGAATGAAGTTAAAAAATTGATCTATGGATTGCCTAAAGCAACAAACGAGTTAACTTGGGGTGAGGGAGGGAGAGCCGGCTGAGGCCGGGATTAAGTCTGTTGAGCGGACGAGTGAACTGGAGATTATTCTCCAACTTGCTCGGCTGCTCAAAGACATGATCAAGGCAATGAAGAGCAAACCAAATATAAAAAAAGATATTAAGGATGGTCGTCCAAAAGCTGAGGAGCTCGTAGATGCACTTCAGCACAAAATACAAGGGAAGAGGGTACCGGGGAGCTTCTTCCCAACAACTAGGTAGAAGAGAGAAGAGACAACCACGAAGAGACCGGCATCAAGTCCCCCGGATATCTCCCTTACTAAGGAGAAAAAATAAGGGAGAGCAGGAGGACAAAAAAGAGGGTGAACGACCATCTGCAGGAATGAAGTGAAAAAAAAAAGAAGCAAGGTGAGCTGAATGCTGAGGAACAACCTCAGCATCTAAAAAAGAAATCACAGAAATAAAAAAAAAGGCCAAAGCCCGATGCGATCGCCATCAAACCAGCGCAGGGGAAATCCTACCCTGAGGTGATGAGATCCATCAGAGCGGTCAAACCGGAGGACTTGGGCGCGGATGTGAGAACCGTCCGGAAAACCAAATCGGGTGAGGTGCTGATTGAACTCAGACATACCAAACCCGAAGGTCGGAAGGTACTTGCTGAAGTGTTTAAGGAAGCGACAGGCCAGAGCGGCTGTGTCTAGGTGCTGACCTCTAGAGGAAGTTTAGAGGTTAGAGACCTTGACTGTTGCGTGACGGAGGATGAGGTGTGTGAGGCCCTCAAAAGCAAACTGCTAGATTATCGTGGCGAGCTGTAGGTCAGAGTGACCAAAACCAACACCGCGGAACAGCGTGCTGCCATCGTAATGTTGGAGGAGGTTTCTGCCGCGCAGCTGCTGAAGATCAGGTTTTTGCGAGTGGGCCTGGTGAATTGTCGTGTACGCCGCCGCGAAATAATGACGAGGTGCTACAGGTGCCTAGGCTATGGCCACCGGAGCCGCAGCTGTAAATGCCCTGACCATAGCGTCTGTTATTATCGTTGCGGACAGAGAGAGCACAAGGTCGCGTCCTGCACCGCAGAACTTGAATGTTTTCTCTGTAAAGGTGAAGCGAAATCAGAGGGACGCCGGCATGTTGCCGGTCCCGGCGCCTGTCTGACTTTTCGCGAAGCTCTCTCAAAGAAGGCTAAATGGTCGTAATTCTGCAGGGAAATATTAATCGCAGCAGGACAGCTGATCAGCTCCTTCTTCGGCTTTGCCAGGATACTGATGCTGATGATTAATTATCAGCGAACAGTATCGGAACAGAGAAGGAGTAGGTTGGTTAACCGATAACTTTGGAATGGCAGCCATTTGCATTCCTGACCCACGAAAAACAAAAGTAGAGACTCATGGATCTGGAAATGGCTACGATTGGGTACCATACAATCGCATCACGTATGTGAGTTTCTATCTTACGCCAAACCAAGCCATAGGTGACTTGGTTTGTCGTACTTGATGACCTGGAAGACACCGTCAGAGAAATGAAAGGTGAGCTGGTGATGGCAGGTGACTTTAATGCAAGGGTCCTAGAATGGGGCATGGCGGAGCCGGACTCCAGGGGTCGAAGAGTCATGGAACTAGTGTCCAGACTAGGTCTAATAGGTCTAAATACTGGCAATACTTCGACCTTCAGGAGACCGGGCTATGCTGAAACTATACCTGATGTGACCTTTGCGACTGAACATCTGGCCTCTCGAATCCAGGACTGGCAGCTGATCGAGGACTACACAGCCAGCGATCACCAGTACATCACATTCTGCGTATGTGATAGAATGCCAGGTTACACTGGATACCATTCGCGAGGGCCTCCTAGTTGGAATGTTGCAGGGATAAATAGAGAGAAATTCTCACTGGCCATTGAACGCGGTGAGCAAAGCCTTGTTAGGATTCCAAATGGCTCATCGACAATTCAGCATGCTAGGGAATTGACTAGCGCCACAATGCGCATTCTACGCCGGGCTTGCGAAGAGTCGATGCCGTGCAAAGTGGTTAGTCGAAAAAGACGTCCTGTTTACTGGTGAACGGCTGAGATAGCTGACATGAGGCGTAGGTGTTTACATCTACGACGAATGTCACAGAGAACTCCTAAACACGGAGATGACATCACTTTGAGACGGGCTGAATACAAACTATCGAAGAAAGCCCTTCGACGAGCGATCGAGACCAGCAAACGCCGATGCTGGAAGGCGCTGTGTGAGGATATAGATGGGGATCCATGGGGACTGAGATACGAGGTAGTTGCTGGAAAATTGGGAGCTCATGGAAACATGGGCACCTTGGACTCCGGCACAATGCAGAACATCGTAGATACCCTGTGCCCTACCCACCCTGAAAGGTCTTCCAGCTCCACCTAAACGAGAACTGGATGTACCTCTTTTCAGCAAGGAGGAGCACGGCAGAGCCGTGAGAACCATGCGGAATAAGAGGGCTCGAGGACTTGACGGAATTTCAGGAGAGGTGCTGAAAATAATAGTTGAGGAGTATTCAGAACTCCTTCTGTCAATGTACAATTCGTGCTTGACAGCTGGTTTAATCTATTCTAGCTAGAAGGTGGCGAAACTTGTGCTTATCGACAAGGGCAAGGGTCCACCGGAGGCACCCTCGTCGTATCGACCTTTACGTATGTTAGATACATCTGGAAAACTGATGGAGCGTCTATGAAACCACGACTCCTGACGGCTGTTGCTGCTGCCGGCGGCTTGGCTGACAGACAGTACGGATTCCGGGGAGACAGGGTGACGGTGGAGGTAATCCTGGTGGTTGTTGATGCGGCGAGGTGCACAGAGAGGGGTAATCACTACTCCCGACCTGTTTGCCTCCTGGCTACCCTTGACGTTCGGAATGCCTTCAACTCTGTTGGGTGGGCAAATGTTTTGAGGGCCATGGAACGAGACTCTCGGATACCACCTTATATACTTCGTATATTGGGTGACTACCCTAAGGATCAACACTTGGTTTACGAGACATCGGACGGTCGGAGAAGGAAAAAACTCAGTTCCGGGGTGGCTCAGTGGTCTGTACTCGGAGCCGACATGTGGAACGTTTCATATGACGGTATACTCCGGATGCAGATGCCTGAGGGCACCTTTCTGGTTGGATACGCAGATGATGTAGCAACTGTTATCATCGCTAGGGATTGTGACGCTGCACAGATGCGACTCAATCAGCTGATGCGTCGTGTGGAGAAATGGATGGAGAGCAATGGGTTAGAACTGTTGGCGGCGAAAACGCAGATCGTGCTCCTAACTAAGAAACGTATCCCAAAGATACGCCTTATGCAGGTTGGAGACACGACGGTGAGTACGAAAGCAGCTGTAAGGTACCTGGGGGTGACGCTTGATACTAAGCTGACCTTCTGGGACCAAATAAAAAAAGCGGCCTTGAGTTGCCCGAGTGATAGCACAACTTATCAGGTTGATGGCCAATGTCGGCGGTCCAACACCCTGCAACGGCGTCTGCTCATAAGGACAGCTGAATCCATCATGCTATATGGCAGGGAGGTATGGACCGATGCACTGATGGCCCAAAAATATAGAAAAAGAATGGCAACTGTGCAGCGGAGAGGGGCATTACGCATCGTGAGCTCCTACCGTACGGTCTCCGAGTCAGCGGTGCTGGTAATCGTATGTGGTATTCCCATTGATCTCCAAGCACAAAAAAAGAAATTTGTCCACCAGAATGAAAATACCCTCGGCAGAATAGAGGCAGCTGTACGGGCCAGAGCTGCCAGGTTGACCGAATGGCAGAAGCGCTGGGAGAGGTATCCGCGCAGCCGATGGACGGCTCGACTGATCAGTCAATTAAAGCCATGGTTCCAGAGGTCGCACGGACAGGTTAATTACCACCTCACGCAGCTCTTATCAGGGCACGGTCGGTTTCGATCCTATCTCTACAAGATGGGGAAAGTACCGGATCTGAACTCTGTCCACTGCTGCACTCCCCGAGACGATGCGCTTCACACATTTTCAGTGCAAGGTGTTTCGCCTCGAAAGGGAGTGCCTCTGGAGAGACGTAGGACCATGTGGGCCTGAAAATATCGTCCGGCTGATGCTGGAGAGTCATGAGAAGTGGTCCGCGATTTGCAATTTCTGCAAAGCCATCCTGGACCAAAAAAGAAGAATCGAAGAAGGCGTCTAAGCCCGCAAGGGCGAATAGGATGGCGCAGCCCAGAAGTAATGTCCTCATAGACGGTTGCTGGACTGCACTTACGCCATCGTGAGGAGGTCTCCTCGGCGCACGCCTGCCGACCTCGACTCGCAGCTCTTTTCAATGCTGTGGAAATTATTGTTAGTATTAATCTTCATATTTTTGACGCGTATTCACCAGCATAAAACGTAATAGTTCATAAGAGTATGTTATTGTATAATAGCATTATAATTAAACAATTATTATTATTTTAATAATTATATTTTCTATTAAATATTAAATAAAGTTAGTTTATAATTTACGACGGCGCCTAGGTTTATTCCAGGTAGTTTATATGAAAAGTCTTTGTCGAGCGAAAGAGAAAGCGATAATCATAATAATATTTGTACGAGATGAAGGGAAGTACAATATGTCTATTATAAAAAAACGTCCCTTCATCTCTCCCACTACCATGTATTTTCCCAGCAGGGAAAAATTCGGCGGCTTCGCGCTCCGACTATAAATACGGGCTTGCTGAACTGCGAAAAGCAGACTGCCGGTTGCGTTTGTAGCAAGCGAAACAATCTTTTGTACCGTGCATCTAAGCTATAGAATAAAAGTAACCACTATACTACTAAGTTTTCTTTTAAAAACCTTCATTCCGCGATACGCGTGCTTGTTTTTAGAGCAGGAGACAAGGGTCTAGGAGACAGAAAGCTGTCGCTGGTCTCGTAGACTCCGCTAAAAATAAGCAGGATGGCCTAAGGCAATAGTGGGAGGCCGAAAGCGTGCCGCTGCTATCCTTAAGGTATATCGGAGCCGTCGCCGCTCCGAATCCGATACGTTGGGATAAGAGCTACCCGGACGTGGCCTTAACCAGCGTCGAAACCCACCGCGCCGCGCCGCGCCCTCGCGAAAAAGGTATCCGCGATCCGCCCCGCGTATCCACGGTTTCAATACGCGAAGGCGTTGGCCGAAAATAAGGGGGCAATTTGTCGGTAACTAACGGCATTAAATCGCTGTTAAGATTTCCCGGGTGACACCAGCTTTGGCTGGACGTCACATTGTATTGATTCAACTCACCTGATTTTGGTAAACAGAAGTTTTTTTGTTTTTTGAGTTGCCGATTGCTAGTATAATAATACATAAAGATAGTAGAAAAGACTATTTTCATATAACAAATAGAATCAGTATCGAAAAGTTTTTATTTGTGCGTATCGACAGGGTATGTAAAAGTCTTCGTAATACATATGTTTTCTACTCAAAAGGAAAATCAATCCGTAAAATGGGCCCATGCATCTCTGACGCGTCTTGCAAAGAAATAGTTGCATACAAAAACATGCAAAAATCTCACTGACTTATTTCGGAGATTTCAGGATCCTTTTCTAATACATACGAGATCAGATTATTAAGTAATTCGACCGATTTTATTTCTCCATCTCCGTAATAGTAAATGCCTACTCTATGGAGTGAAATGTTGACGACCCTTGTATGATCGTTTCTTCGCTCGCTGTTTAGTATTTTGTAACAACGCGCGAGTAGTGCATGTCACGAACATGGAACAGAGAAATTTCAAGCACCGGTGGACAATATAAATTTGTGCGAAACTGCGACAAAATCTTATAAAACATTACTTAATGTGTAGTAGTGATGCGCCGAGTCGTAGTCAGATGCTTCGCTAGCATGCCGATTTTAAAAAAGGCCACGAGAGCGCCAAAAACATGGCGCGCAGCGGAATGCCAATTCAAGTGCGAACCGACAGGAATACACAGTGCGATCGCGGTCTTGTGCATCAAGATCGGCGACTCACCATTTGAATGTTGGCTGACAAGTTGAATATTAATCGCGAAATAGTTAGAAAGATTTCAACCGATGATTTCGCTATGAAAAAGCTGTGTGCGAAAATAGCACTGAAAAACTGTACAGATGAGCAAAAAGACCAGGGAATGGACATCCCTCAAGATTGTCTCGAGCAGGTTGAAAATGATTCTACTCTTCTCGATTGAGTTGTTACTGGTGATGAAAGATGGCTCTTTCAATATGACCCCGCAACTAAAATACTAAGCCAATAGTGGCTGTTCCCTGGAGTGTCAAGGTCAAAGAAGGCGAGAATGAACAAGTCCAAAGTGAAAACCATATTCATTTGCTTCTTCGACAGCAAAGATGTGGTTCGCAAAAATTTTGTACCAACTGTAAATCAAGTATTCTACCGCAATCTGCTTAAAAAAATTACGAAAAAAAGTACTTGGAAAGCGTCCAGAGATCGCGAAGACTTGGGTTCTGCATCAGGACAATGCTCTCTGTCACAGTGAGTTTAGGGTCTCTCAGTTTTTCAAAAGAAAACGAAAAAACTCACTGTAATAAGTATATAGATGTGGGAGGGGACTACACTGAAGGGGTGGCAGTAATATACCTTAATTTTTAAAGAAATTCGATTTTTTAATTTTTTCGCATCACTTAATTGTTTGACTTCGTATATATATATATATATATATATATATATATATATATATATATATATATATATATATGTATACGAATATATATATATATATATATATATATATATATATATATATATATGTATACGAATATATATATATATATATATATATGTATATATATATATATATATATATATATATTGAAACCGTCGCTTTGTGATGTTACAATTAAGATAGAAAATAAGATTGATATAGCAATCGATATTAATACGCGATCCACGTCAGTCGATACGAGTAACGAGCATGAGAAGAGACGAGAGAATTCACTGATCAGTCTAGCTGTGTGAACGCCTTATCGCAGCTATACTGTACCGCTTGATCAGTTGCCGACATACAATGCCAAGCAGGATATTGATCATATCAAGAACCAGCCCCGGGAGAGTGACACCAGGACACGCATTGTCGGAGAAGCATCGTGGGCCCGCAGATCGGCGTGCAGAGACGACAAACTACGGAATCAGAGCATGGCATTACGGTCCAGCCATATTGGACATTAAATACGGTCCACAGCGACCAATCCATCTCCAGCGACAGGGATTATCGTCATCAGCTGCCCAGCCCAGTACACAGCAAGTACCTGAGTTATATATCATTATTGCGCCTTCCGGGACATATTATTTCCGCTCGCGTCGTTCGCCGGTGTAGTTCCCCTGAAGACATGTACAAAATCATGCCCCCCCTCGTGTATACGGTGCAATATCGCAGCAAGTAATGTTGAAGAACCCGCTCAGCATGTTGAGTTACAACCACCACTTGACTTATCGCAGTAATTTTTCGCACATTTATTATTATTATCTTGATGGTTCTACTGTTATAATAAATTGTATGCGTGATGTATTGACTTATGTTCATTTCCTAGTTCTTTTCTCCTACTCCTGCTCCATTGTAGTGTTCTCTTTCTGGCTTTCAACGATGCAGTAGAACAGTTACAGTATGTACATAGCCGCGGGCGCAGAAGCGGTTATAAAATCGCACCCAGAACGTGGAGCTCGGAAACACGCACTATATATATGTCTGCGCAAACGTACAGGCAAAGTGACAGCTAGAGAGAGAGAGAGAAAGAGAGGGGGGCAGAGATAGATAGAGAGAGAGAGAGAGAGAGAGAGAGAGAGAGAGAGAGAGAGAGAGTGAGAGAGAGAGAAAGAAACTTTATTTGCAAGAAGTCTTGTCACCCCAAAGTAATACATTATTAAAATATTGAGAAGGTTAGTTCCCCTTTTGTGTCCTCCGTCATTTTAGAATACTACATAAAAATAGATATACCCACCTTAAATAGGATATATAGTAACTCGAATACATAATGCATACTAGCCAGAAGTAAACATATGTTTACGTTCACTCTCCTATAAAGCCAACACACTAAGTATTGGGTGTATAAATAAGTTTCCGCCATTTTTTATAAAGAAATAAGAACTTATTTTAAAAAGGTACAAATAATGTCATTCAAAATATTGCCCCTCACACTTTGCTACTTTTGACCATCTTTCGCGCAGCAAGTGGATACCTCGTCTAAAAAATTGCTCGGCTTTTGAGGCAATCAATGAATTGATCCATTTCTTCAATTCCTCGTAAGAAGTGAAGTGCTGCTCAGCCAGACCATGAGTCATCGACCGGAATAGGAGGTAGTCTGAAGGAGCAATGTTAGGTGAATACGGCGGGTAGGCTAGGATTTTCCAATTCAATTCTTCTAACGTTTGCTTTACGATTTTTTTAGTATGTGGACGAATATTGTGGACGTTTCCTGCCATGAATGTGTTTGGGTTGGCCATCGAAGTAGAGGCATGCCCGGGCTAACCCCATAACTTTCTACGCTTTGGGTAATTGTCGTAGTGAATCCACTTTTCGTCTCCCGTCACGATTCGATGCGATTTTGCTTTGCAAGAGAATAAGCAACGCTCGACGTCTGCTGGCTTCAATTCGTAAGGATCCCAATTTCTTTGCTTTTGGGTCATATCTAGGGTTTTGAGACGTTGTGAATAAGTTTTTTGAGTCCCCCTCGATACTATCTCGGCGTGAGGAAAAACAACGAGGAAAAGCAACTTATCTCCTAGGAGTCCGTCAGCGAAGAGAACCGAAGTCCACCAGTCTACGATACCAGAAGACGATCAGCGGGCCGATCGGAACGGCTGTAGAAATGATAGTAGAAATGCTTCACCAAGACCTTAATACCAATAACCCTCTCGACCTGTCTATGACAAATCACGCCCCTCACAATTCAGAAATAGAAGGGCGTCACTCGGTTACATCAAGTATTCTCACCGAAAACTCGAAGATCCTCATATATCGTAACGTAATGCCGAAAAAAGAGACAATACCGCTCACATGATCGACGAAAAAAAAGAAATTTTCGTGGCAATCGATTTACGAGTGAGCATGATGAAAGTGTGGTTAGTGCATCTGCTAAAAAAATTAAGAAAAATAATCCTGTATTCGAAGAGAACGTTGATCCATTGCTGCATTACGTCATAGTAAATTTCTTACTCTTTCTAAGACTACAAAACATATGAATTTGTAAAACTTATAAAGGCGATATAACATTTTGCAAACGTAACGAAAAAGTATTAGATTTTCAATTAGTAGTTTCGTGTAAATGTGAAACAGAAACTCATTTTCCAAGCAGTCCAACAATTCATACTTCCTACGAAATATATCACCGCTTGGAATTTGCGATGCGTTTACTCGGTGTTGGCTTGCTAGGTATAAATAATTTTTGTGCAATGATGGATATCAGCAAAGGATATGCTTCAGCTACTTATTATGCAATAGTAAACTACATTTGGATAGCAGCAGAAGCAGTAGCTACATTAGTTTTTAGACAAGCAGTGAAGAGCAAATAGGAAATGAGGCTGCCGGTAATGTAAAAAATCGGCTAACAGTTATTGGTGACGGCTCTTGGGCTCGAAGGGCTTTTTCTTCTCTTGTCGGGATTGCTACATTGATTGGAAATTTTTCTGGAAAAGTTCTCGATGTCATTGTGAAAAGTAGAATATGCAAAGCTTGTGAACAATGGGCTGGAAAGGAAAATTCTATGGATTAGAAAGACTGGTATGAAACTCACGAACCAGATTGTAGTGCAAATCATAAAGGCAGTGCGGGATGGATGGAAGTTAATGGTATAAAAGAAATATTCCAAAGATCTGTAGATTTGCATGATAGTTATTATGAATATTATATTGGTGATGGCGATTCGAAAACTTTCTCATCGTTACAAGATATACAGCCCTATGGTGATGTTTTGAGCGTAAAAAAGAAGGAGTGTGTTTTACATGTTAAAAACCGAATTTATAAAAGAGAAGAAGATGCTAAAAAACAACTGACACAGATAAAAAAGGCTCAAAAAGCGTTAGAAGCTTCACAAAAAGGTGCTGATGGAAAAAAAAGACAAAAAAAAAAACAAAAAAAAACTGAAAAGCCTAAAATAACGAAATATGAGAAATGCTATTTGGGCAACTTCTTACCACAAGATTTCTACGGATGATAAGCCTCAACATATGAATTGTCCCACTGGGTCAGACTCATGGTGCAAATACCGAGTTGCTGAAGCTACCGACCAGTTGAAAAATTTTGTGCACCCTCCAGCACTAGACGAAGAAATTCAACCTTTATTAAAAAAGATTTATGAAGATCTTACCACAGACGATCTGCTAGAAAGGTGGATTGGAGCACACACACAAAACACCAACGAAAGCTTCAAATCTTGTATTTGGAATATAGCTCCAAGACACACGTTTTCTAGGAAAAAAATTGTTGCAATTGCTACTTATTGTACTGTGTGCGTCTTCAATGATTCTATTGGCAACGTAGCAGTGGATTTAGCGCAGAGACTGGACCAAAATAGAATTAAGCAAGGAATCGTCACAGCATTGAAGCTTTAAAAGAACGGCGGCTCGAGCTTAGATAGGCTAAGGCGCACGAAAATGAGTTTTTTTAAGAACCGGGAAGGAATTATGTATGGAGCTGGTATCGCAGATTGAGTGTAAGAGGCTTATTTCTTCATTTTTTACATAGGTTTTCAAAAAATTATTTTAAATGCGTTTTTCTCGAAATAACATTTTTTGACCTGGCTGACATGATTTAACAAAAACTATTCAACCGATTGGGCTCAAATTTTGAGAGGTTATTCGTCACACATATATTTATAGCCCGTAATAGAATTATGAATATTCGATTACATTTGAGCACTTTTTTAAACAACATAACCTGAAAAAATAAGCCGAAAATTAGAAAAGCCCGCCATTTTGGTTTTTTTTACTTAAACTTCTTGATTTTAGTACGGGTTATAGCCATTTTCTTATACTTTAATATGCTTTTTGAATTTGTCATTTCAGAGCTTTCTGTGTCAAGATATGATTTCAGCCAAAAAAAGCAAGCTTCGTTGTGGCAGCCATATCTGGGCCATATGGGATGAAAAACGAAAAAAAAAATTTTTTTTGCAGACTTCAATATGTATTTCTTTAATATAAAAAATTTACAATGTGATAATAAATTTTACTGCAAGAAAAAAATCTTGAAAATTTATGCAAAAAGACTAGAGATGCCCCCTTAAGTGGGGGAAATCAACTCATTATCACTGTGCGGGTTGTTCGATAAGGGTGGGGGCCTGGGGATTTCATGGAGTTTTCTAGTACAGATACGTCTAAATATAGCAGAGAGAAGCTAAAAGAGGCTTCTTGATCGATAAGCCTTGCTCCTGTTGCACTCCCAAGCTCTTTGACGACATCTTGCGTCGAGTCCGCATTGAACTCAATGTGGTTCGTCCATTTTTCGTCTAGTTCTCTTAGAGTTCACGCTACCTCATTCATATCGAGGTCTGAGCGCGATTGTATTGATGAAACTTTACATGCTTGCATACGCGGTGCTATCTGTTGATCGCGATTGACACCCCATGCTTCTCCTTTCTTGGAAGTGTGACTCTTCGGAATATCTATCACTCTTGGTTGGCGTGTTAGTTATTGGCGAAACCTGAAATGGAATTCTCGGTGTTAAGTTGGTGATAATTAGTGGACTCAATACCTTTTCCATCGTTCAGGTCTCTGGTTTTGAACATTACAGGGAAGATATTGTTTATGATTTAACATGTTCATACAAATTTGGGCGTTAGCTTGGCTACAAATTTCTTTTGGCCAGTATATAAGACGTGATAATATTTAGCCTGTTTATGTCTAGCGGTGTTCAGATATTCTTTCACCATCATATGTATTGCTAGCAATCGTTTCCTACGAATTTTATATCGGTGTTCGATGTGCGTCGGTAGGTCGAAATTTTGCACGGGTCGCACCCGAAATTCATGAAGACCAGCGAAGCTTGTGTGCTTGTGTGCACAGCAGTATTTCTTGCAAATGATGGCTCTGGGAGGTGTAAATCACAATCGTTGTGGTCTTTTTTCACGAGGATTAGAATTTGACGAACCAGTTAACCCGCTTTTCCGAGGGCGTGGGTATGATAGTGAGCAATGAATTTGTGCACGATTTCTAATTCCCTCATTCTGCCCTTGAGCCAATTATTTGTAAATTCCGTGTCGTTATTAGTAAATAAATGTTTAAGGCAGCTCCATTTAAAAATGATATGCTCTTCTAAAGCCTTGGCAATGTATTGTCGGTTTGCCTTTTTTAGTGGCCTCATCTCCACGTATTTCATAAATAAGTCGTTTAAAACGAGGAGGTACTTGTATTGCCCTTTACCGACCGGGCAGGAATCCATTATATCAGCTGCATAACTGGTCCATGGCCGTTCCATGTTCCTTTGTGCGATGAATCTGGTGGGTACTTTTTGTGAAACTTTATATATTTGATACTCCGGGCAATCCTTTCCATACTAATGTACGTCTCTCTTCATCCCTGGCTGATAGTAGGTGTGGCTAACTTTATGTGTGGGGTTTTCAACGCCAAATTGTCCCGAGGTTGACGCATTGCAGCATTGGTAAATGACTCGTTCCCGATCACTAGTTGGAACCACTAGTTTCCAGCCTTCTTAACTCGCTTCCAGTGTCTCGGCAAGTATACTCGGGCTGTATTTGAGATGTTTATGCACGTACCGTAGATACCTACACGTCGCTGGTCCTACGCTCTGGGCGCCATTTGTAAATTCAAAAGTGCAGTTACACTTACCGCGTCTGCTGACATATATGCGTGAATGTGTATGTGTGTGTACTCTTCCTCGCAAAAACGTTGGCTCCGGCTGTAACAAGAAAGGGGAGTAGGAACAAGGGGGTGGGGACGAATACGGTAGAAACTATAATGTGGATATAAATATTGACAAAGAATATATTAACAATAAATATTACTTAACGTACTATGATGTAGCTCGCGGACTATCCACTCCTTGCGGGTTCTGCGACGCGTGGGGAAAAGATATACGGGAGGTAACACACAAGCTGTCTACGGAGACCGACGCGCGAAGAATAGAAGAAAAAGGGGAACGGTCGCTCGTGAGAATCTCCTGTTGCGCACCTCATACTATCGTGCACGCGGCGGTGGGCCATGGGAGATTACTGTTAGTTGTAATCTAGCTAGCAATGTAAAATATATAAAACAATAAAAATTACTAACCGCGAGGATGCTGCGGCTGTCGACCTCTCTTCCTCCTTCTTTCTCTCGCTCGCTCGTCGGTGCAGATGATCTCAGTACTATGCCGCGCTCTCTCTCACTCTCTCTTTTGCGGGAAGACGCATCTTTATGCTTGATGAATGGTGGTTATGGCTTCATTGCTAGAGCTCAGTGCCGGAATGCGGATATACTAGAGAGCAGTATCGGAAGGCTTCACTATGGCCGGAGCTAGTATTGAGGTTATGGCTCAATGATTCCAGAGATGTTCTCTTCTGCAAGGCTGAATAAGGAAGAAGGAAGATCGCTCACTCCTTTGCTCTTCGTTGCTCCTTTTCCTTTCTCGCTTCGCAAATGCGGTAATCCTGATCACGCGCGAACAACGGTTTTAAAATCTCGTAAATACACAATTGTCAAATAGCCGTCACAATACGAGTGCGGTTCAATAAATACCCGTGTTTGAAGACAGAAGACGTTCCTTAAAGAAGCTGGTGTTATTATCGTATGCTGCAGTAGCGTAGCAGAAGCTGTAGGTACGTCGACCAGAAGAGCAATCAATATATTACATGATAAGTTGGCTATGAAAAAATTGTCGACCCGAGATTGCTCACGGTAGACAACATGAGGAAGCGATTGTTAACTTTGAAGTAGTGTTGAGAACAATTTAAGTGAGATCCCGGCGCGCGGAGAGATAAGGCGGTCGCTGTTTCATTTGTAAATGTTACATTTTAACAAAATTACTAATCACTTAGAATTGATTAATAAATGTAAAGATAGATGAACCTTTTTACTTTTGCCTTGCGAAATTTAAAGTTAAAATGTTAATTAAATAGCAAGTAATAAACAAAAGTTTAAACAAAAATTTAATCAACTTCTATTGATCGTATAAAAATGTGCAAGCATTCAAAATTTTTCTTTTATTAAACTTAATAAAATGCATTTCGTTTCAATATTGTAGCGCAAAAAACTTCCAAGATATCATCCCTAGCAACGGTGTTTTTCAATTTAAACAATATAAATATTTAGTTTAAAAATCCGATCTTTTCAGGTTTGATTACTATAAATATTCTCAAACGAATACTTTTTACTGCATTAAAAAATTCCAAGTCGTTGGCGAACTTCGCAATTGTTAATTTTCAATATAAATAATTTTACAACTGGTCACCATATTGAAATTACACATTGTTATTTGAAAGACATTATGAGTAGTTTAACGGGCACCAATATATGCGCTGATGATGTTCGTTCACGAAGTAGAGAGAGACAGACTATAGGCTAGAATTAATAAATATTTTTTTATTGGTCTTACAGTCCAATCAATTTCAACCAAAAATAAAATAAAATAAAATAAAAATAAAAAATAATAAAAATAAAAAATAAAAATTAAAAATAAAAATTAAATTAAAAATTCAATTAAAATGATAATGACAGTCAGACTGTCCTTGTTTACATTCACCCCCGTAGACTAATCTGAAAATAAAATATTAGCTGAAAAAATTCTTTGTTAGTAAAGTGCAGTCTGACTGTCCCCAACACCCTTACCTAATTGAAGACTTGTCCAACGTTTCGAGCTCGCTACGGCTCCTCATCAGGGACTAATCTAAACCTTATATTCTAATCTATATATACTCATCCCCACCACCAAATTTCGTAAATTAAATATAAATTCCCCCTCTACACAAATTGTCCAAAACCAATCAATTTAATAAGGAATGATAAACACTGTCCAATCTACCAGACTCTAACATTAAATTCACATTATTTCGATTCTTGGAAATGTGAATACTTTCAAGACTCTCCCGTTTATACTTATTATTAATACCATATTCCAAAATATCCACATTCACAAAATCAAAAGAATGTAAAAACTTTAAACAATGCTCTTTTAAACCAGAAGTAATATGTGAGCTACGTAAACTATATTTATGCTCATAAATTCTCTTTTTTAAATATCTACCTGTTTGTCCAATATAGTATTTATCACAATCCATGCAATTAATCTTGTAAACAACTCCTGATTTTAAGCATAAATCATCCTTATCTTTGCAATTATTAAACAATCTACTTAAATTATTGCGATTTTTAAAGAAAATTTGAATGTTATATTTCCGAAAATTTCTTTTTATTCTTTCAGATAATCCTCGAACATATGGTAAGACAATAATTTTGCCTCCGTTAAAATCAATTCCTGCACTATGTCTTTTTTCGGTATTATAAATTTCAAACAATCTCTCAGCAATCAATCTATTAATAAATTGAATTGGATAGCCATTATTAATAAAAGTCTCTCTTACTATCTGTAAATTATTTTGTCTAAAATCTTTATGTGACAATTTAATTGCTCTGTCAACGACACCTCTCAATGCTCCAATTTTGTTTCCGAATTGGTGGTGTGAATTAAAATCTAAAAACCTACCTGACCAAGTAGGCTTTCTGTACCAATTAAGTTTTACCTTATTATTACTACATCTAATCACATTAACGTCCAAAAAACTTAACTGACTATTTACTTCAACCTCCCTTGTAAATTTAATTCTGTCATGCACAGAATTGAAAACATCCACCATTTCATCCACAAAAACTTCTGGAACAATTGTAAAGATATCATCAACATATCTCTTAAATATCATTGGTTCAAAAAGCAATTTTGACAAGGCTATACTTTCCAACTTTTCCATAACTAAATTAGCTATAACCGGTGACAAAGGCGACCCCATTGGACATCCGTATTTTTGTTCATAAAATTTATTATCAAATGAAAAAATTGTGTTATTAAAAACCAAATTAATTGCTTTAATAAATTCATTCATTGTCAATTTTGTATGCAAATTAATTTCATTCCACTTTTCCTGTATAATATCATTTAACAACTCTAAAGGTACATTTGTAAACAAAGATACTACATCCAATGAAATCATCTTGTAGTTTTTCGGAATAACAATATCTTTCATTTCATTGTAAAAACACCAACTATCCTTAATGTAAGAACTAGTTCTTCCAACTATCTTAACCAATATATTAGACAAAAATCTAGCAATATTATAAGTTGGGAAACCTATGGAAGATATTATTATTCTAAATGTCAGATTTTCTTTATGAATCTTGGGAAGCCCATAACATTTTGCCACAGTTCCATTTTCACATTTTAAATACTTATATGTAGTATCATTTATATATTCATTTCTTTTCCAATTATTTAATAACTCTTTCAAATTATTTTGTAGCTTAATGATATGTGGATTACCAATCTTCAAATAAGTACTATCATCATTTAATATATTATTTATACAATTTATGTAATCAATTTTATTGGAAGCTACAGTTACATTACCTTTGTCGGCCTTTTGGAAGATTATATTAGGGTTATTTTTCAAAAAATTCTTCGCGGCAATTAAATCATGTATAAAATTACTATTTAAAAAATTATCAAATTTATTTTCTCTTTTAAAATTACTAATGACATTAACCAAAGATGCCCTACATTCCTTTTTTACTTCATCATTTAAACCAAAAAGATTACTTTCAACCTCCGCGATGATTTCTTTGATCGGGAGATTACTTTTACAATATAATATTCCATGTTTGGCACCTTTAGACATGATGTTTATTACTTCATTTGGTATCTCCTTGTCAGTTAGATTCCTAAACCAATTTTTATTGTTTGCATTGTTAAATTGGTAGCTTTGAAATTGTTTTTTATTTCTTAAACATTCAAATTTCCTTTTTAGTGTTTGTCTATTAATATATTTTGTCTTAATAAAATGTTTGCTTTGACCAAGAAAAAATTCATGTAATTCATTTCTTTCTATATTTTGATATAAATAATGTTTAATCTTTAATAAATATCTATTTAAGGAATGAATCTGAATATGTAAATCTCTAATTTCTAAATTAAGTAATTTATTTTTGAAAAAGAAAATATTTTTCTTTAGATCATAACAAACATTATTACTATAAACCTGCAAAAAATATTCATCATGAAATCTATTATTAATGTGTACCGGAAATATATTTGATTTCTTGCATCTAATAAGGAATGTAAGTTTTTCTTTAAGAATTACAACTTTTAAATTCATTTTAATCCATTTTGAACAATAATCTTTAATAGTACTACCATATTTACAATAAATTTCTCTAAAATAAATCATGACATACCCCCTTAATTTAAGTTAAATAGACCTTCTATTTTAAAACAATTGAATTGTACTTCTGTCGACTGCCCATATACAAATTAATAAATATTTTTTTATTGGTCTTACAGTCCAATCAATTTCAACCAAAAATAAAATAAAATAAAATAAAAATAAAAAATAATAAAAATAAAAAATAAAAATTAAAAATAAAAATTAAATTAAAAATTCAATTAAAATGATAATGACAGTCAGACTGTCCTTGTTTACATTCACCCCCGTAGAATGGGCAAAATGTTATGGGCTTCCCAAGATTCATAAAGAAAATCTGACATTTAGAATAATAATATCTTCCATAGGTTTCCCAACTTATAATATTGCTAGATTTTTGTCTAATATATTGGTTAAGATAGTTGGAAGAACTAGTTCTTACATTAAGGATAGTTGGTGTTTTTACAATGAAATGAAAGATATTGTTATTCCGAAAAACTACAAGATGATTTCATTGGATGTAGTATCTTTGTTTACAAATGTACCTTTAGAGTTGTTAAATGATATTATACAGGAAAAGTGGAATGAAATTAATTTGCATACAAAATTGACAATGAATGAATTTATTAAAGCAATTAATTTGGTTTTTAATAACACAATTTTTTCATTTGATAATAAATTTTATGAACAAAAATACGGATGTCCAATGGGGTCGCCTTTGTCACCGGTTATAGCTAATTTAGTTATGGAAAAGTTGGAAAGTATAGCCTTGTCAAAATTTCTTTTTGAACCAATGATATTTAAGAGATATGTTGATGATATCTTTACAATTGTTCCAGAAGTTTTTGTGGATGAAATGGTGGATGTTTTCAATTCTGTGCATGACAGAATTAAATTTACAAGGGAGGTTGAAGTAAATAGTCAGTTAAGTTTTTTGGACGTTAATGTGATTAGATGTAGTAATAATAAGGTAAAACTTAATTGGTACAGAAAGCCTACTTGGTCAGGTAGGTTTTTAGATTTTAATTCACACCACCAATTCGGAAACAAAATTGGAGCATTGAGAGGTGTCGTTGACAGAGCAATTAAATTGTCACATAAAGATTTTAGACAAAATAATTTACAGATAGTAAGAGAGACTTTTATTAATAATGGCTATCCAATTCAATTTATTAATAGATTGATTGCTGAGAGATTGTTTGAAATTTATAATACCGAAAAAAGACATAGTGCAGGAATTGATTTTAACGGAGGCAAAATTATTGTCTTACCATATGTTCGAGGATTATCTGAAAGAATAAAAAGAAATTTTCGGAAATATAACATTCAAATTTTCTTTAAAAATCGCAATAATTTAAGTAGATTGTTTAATAATTGCAAAGATAAGGATGATTTATGCTTAAAATCAGGAGTTGTTTACAAGATTAATTGCATGGATTGTGATAAATACTATATTGGACAAACAGGTAGATATTTAAAAAAGAGAATTTATGAGCATAAATATAGTTTACGTAGCTCACATATTACTTCTGGTTTAAAAGAGCATTGTTTAAAGTTTTTACATTCTTTTGATTTTGTGAATGTGGATATTTTGGAATATGGTATTAATAATAAGTATAAACGGGAGAGTCTTGAAAGTATTCACATTTCCAAGAATCGAAATAATGTGAATTTAATGTTAGAGTCTGGTAGATTGGACAGTGTTTATCATTCCTTATTAAATTGATTGGTTTTGGACAATTTGTGTAGAGGGGGAATTTATATTTAATTTACGAAATTTGGTGGTGGGGATGAGTATATATAGATTAGAATATAAGGTTTAGATTAGTCCCTGATGAGGAGCCGTAGCGAGCTCGAAACGTTGGACAAGTCTTCAATTAGGTAAGGGTGTTGGGGACAGTCAGACTGCACTTTACTAACAAAGAATTTTTTCAGCTAATATTTTATTTTCAGATTAGTCTACGGGGGTGAATGTAAACAAGGACAGTCTGACTGTCATTATCATTTTAATTGAATTTTTAATTTAATTTTTATTTTTAATTTTTATTTTTTATTTTTATTATTTTTTATTTTTATTTTATTTTATTTTATTTTTGGTTGAAATTGATTGGACTGTAAGACCAATAAAAAAATATTTATTAATTTGTATATGGGCAGTCGACAGAAGTACAATTCAATTGTTTTATTATAGGCTAGAATTATAGTCTCTCTCTAACTTCAGTAAATATCAGGGACTGGAGGAAAAATTAAGTTAGTTTTGCCTGGCTGAAGCAGATGCTAAACTCTTTCTTTCGCAATTCATTTCGCACTTATTTATTTTAAAAGTGTAAATATTGATCCAACATTTGTAAAATTTGTTGATTGACACAAATTGCTTTTTGCTTAATAATTTTTAAAGCATTAACAGCATATACTGCTATAAATATTCGATTTGCCAAGGAGAGCTATTTGCAAATTTGCAAGAATTTGAAGAAATTTGCAGAAATCGGGCCTGCAATGATTTTATACTTAATTAAAAAGTAAATGATCGTTTCATATTTTAATTCGATCGAATACGAAAGTAAATTACGCGGTATCGGCTAGTTTTTATATGAACAACTAGCTACGGAAAATAAAATCTGAAAGTAATTGCGTTTATTAAATTGTAAAATTTTCTTTTGTAACATTTCTGTCTTAACATAACATACAAAACGACGCTATGCATGATTAGTTTGAATATTGCGTTCAAAAGTTATAGACGTGTGAACATAGAGTTCACTAACGCCGAAATTCGCGCTATTTTAATGTTTTCCTTCGTCAAAGGCAAATCCGCTAGAGAAACGTTCCATGAGATTAATGGTGTTTTGGGATATGGCACGCTATCACTTCGAACCGCAGAGGAATGGTTTCGACGATTTAGAGCCGGTGAAAATGACACATGGATAAGCCAGCCGGCGGAAGACCTGCGACGACGAATACTGATCAAATCATGGAATTAATCGAGTTAGAACGGGATTTGGCAACTCATGACATTGCCCACGAGATGGCAGTTAGTCACAAAATCCTTTTAAACCATCTACAGAAGACTGGATACAAAAAAAGCTTGATATTTGGGTGCCACATGATTTGATGCAAAAAAAACCTTCTGGACCGAATCAACGCCTGCGATGTACTGCGGAAACGGAACAACATCGACCCATTTTTGAAGCGGATGGTAACTGGCGAAAAAAATGGATCACATACGACAATATCAAGCGAGAACGGTCGTGGTCCAAAGCCGGGATTGACGGCCAGGAAGGTTTTGTTGTGTGTTTGGTAGGATTGGAAGGGAATCATCCACTATGAGCTGCTCCAATATGGCCAGACACTTAATTCTACCCCCTGCTGTGAACAACTGGACCGCTTGATGAAGGCTATCGACCAGAAGCGTCCATAATTATCTAACAGGAAGGGTGTAGTGTTTCACCAGGACAACGCAAGACCACACACTTCGTTGATGACTCGTCAGATGCTATGGAATTTCGGATGGGATGTTTTATCGCATTCACTATATAGCCCGAACATAGCGCCAAGTGACTACCACCTGTTCCTGTCCATGTCGAACGCCCTTGGTGGTGTAAAATTGGACTTAAAGGAGGCTTGTGAAAAGTGGCTGTCCCAGTTCTTCGATAATAAGGAGAGGGGTTTCTATGAGAGGGGTATTATGAAGTTGCCGTCTAGATGGAAACAGATTATCGAAAAAATGGCGGATATTTGAAGTAAATCGGGCCACCGTAACACTTTTTATAAAGCATTGAATGAAGAGCAATAAAACGGAAGGGAGATATTTGACAACTTATAATAATATATCTTATATTTGTTCTCATAATATAACTTTTATCCGGTCAAATAATTAATAGTTAGCGATTGCACATTAGGATTAAATAAATTAAAATCGTTAGATAAATTTATATTTGAATATAATTATTTATAAATTAATAAATAATTATTAATTGATATTAAAGTTGTAAATATATTTTTTTATTTAATGAAAAACAATCATTACCATACTAATTTCTTTATTTCCTATAAAAATATACAATTGAATTATTAATATTTTAAAGTGATTATCGAACCCTGTCGCCTCCGCGGTATCGTTGATTTACAGAGATAATTTGATTTTATAAATAACTAGCATCCCCCGTCTCGGCTTCGCCCGAAATAATAATTTAACCGATTTCATAAACAATTCAATAATATCTAAGTAAAAAGTACTCATATATACAACCCTATATTTCTATAAATAATTGATCGGAATTTACCTATCGTCGCTTCGATATAAAAAGCGCTTCAATGTAGCGCCCACTTCAAAAAGTTGATATTTTGCAGACCATTTTATACAACATATATATATGCATATTAAATGGAGAAAATTGTACTTTCGAGTTCAAGGAGTAGAAAAAGATGTCCAAGTGTCTCGAGACGACGTTTACAGACAGCATCATGTTTGGACTATAGGAAATGTCTCGGGAAGACTGCTATAGAGAGTTTTGTGTTGGGGAGCTAGAATACAATGTCTAGTTATCCTGGGACGGCTCTTACTGGGACTGTGCGTGTTCGAAGAATAGAATACTACTCTCTTCATAGAACTCGTAATGAGATACCTGGACATCGTTTCCCACTAACTATACATGACACTCCCCGTAGAAGCCGTTCCAAATGATCTGGAAATCGTAATCTATCACCCGAACACGAAATTCCCCATAGAAGTTGACCCGATATACCTGAACTTTGTTTCCTATCAACTAAACACGATACTCCCCGTAGAAATCGTCCCGAGAAAGCTAGCATCGCTTCCTAACGACTGAACACGATACTCCCCGTAGAAGTCGTTGGAAAAGAGTACCGTCTCAACATGAATCTTCCCAAGTTGATTTCCTCATATCTCGACGTCGTTTTCTATCAACTAAGTATAACATTCCCCGTAGAAATCACCCAAAGACACCTAGACATCGCATTCTATCATCCAAACACACAACTGCATAGATAAATCGGCTGGAGGCAACGGGATATCATAATCAACCGCCCGTACATGCCAATACAATATTTCTCAGTAGAAACCATATTTAAAATGTATATATATAATATGTACAATATAATATATATACAATATATAATACATATTTCTTATATTTTCGTTTTTTCAATTAAATACTGTGAATTTTTTTGGTAGTGATGCCAACTGAAATTCAAGCAAAATGGTATGGCAAATAGCATCTGTTTTAAGCAGATGATGGATATTTCCTTTTCATGCTGAAGTGACGATATATTATATATATATATAGTTTCGATGCTGTTGGTAAAAGAACCCTATTTTACAATCATTTCTTTTGTTCAAACTAAAAAAAAACAGTCTCGTTACAATTCTCAAGTTAATACAATGTATAAAAACAAAAATATAATTGTCGTCACAAATTATATTCATTATGATTTGGAATACAGAAGCATTTTATAAGAGAAGGAGAAAAAAAGACAGAAAAAGAAAGAGATGAGACCATAACTCTACATATATACTGAAAACTCATTATAATATTAAAATAATTTGATTTATGTTTAATAATTCAATAAGCAAGGGAAAAATCTGAAAATTGTAGATTTTAAAACCTTTTTAAAAATTATTTGGTTATTTTGAGGCTTTTATTTGAACATTATGTATAATTCATGTTTCAAAATAATTATACAATTTTCTTCTTGTATAAAAAAAAATAGAATATTCAAAAAATATCAAATTATTCTTATTTGTTTTCACAAATTATTTTTAGTATGATTTGGCATACAACCATTTTATAAAAGAAGACAGACAGAGAGAGAGAGAGAGAGAGAGAGAGAGAGAGAGAGAGAGAGAGAGAGAGAGAGAGCATTTTTCACGTGAGAAAAATTCAAAAATGTACAAAAATCAAAAGATATCCATAAGGTATGAGAGTAGTGTCAGATTAACCTGAAGAACAAAAAGCTAATACCGACTAACGTCACACCTTCTTTAGGATACGGATCCCAAAGTTGAATATGAACATTCGCTTGAGCTGGCCTGGCATTAATACTTTAATCGGACTACATTGAGTTGATGTTCGTGATTCAAGACACCACCTAGTGGCCGCTGGTGAAAGTGATTGTTAAAAAATTATCTTAATTTATTGATGGAAGTAAAATCATTTTCAATAAAAAACATAGCCTATGTCCTTCCCAAGATAATATAGAATCTATACGTCAAATTTCAGAACAATCAGTTCAGTAGTTTTTTCGGTTATCGAGTACAAACAAAAACACGCTTTGTCTTTATAAATTACTATGATATGATATGATATGATATGATATGATATGATTTATAAATAAAATATTGACCTAAATTAAATTGAGATTTTTGTGAAATAAAATGCCAAGAATAAAACTGAGGGCCGAGTAGTAAGAATAATTTCTTACTAAGAGAATTAATAGATGGCGAAGGAATATAGATATATAAATAATAAATAAGATTTATAATAATTTTTCTATTATTTATAAATTTTAACAAATTTATTAATTGCTTCCGACCAATAAAAGTGAGACCTTGGCGACGGGAAATAATTAAAATTTTCATTATTTATATCCATAGTAACAGGACTTGGTATATTAGAAGAAATATACCAAGGTCATATTTAGTATTTTGATTACCTGGCACCCTGGTACAGTAGATAAAAAATATCTATTTGCGTCATTATTATTGAATTTTAATTGTTTAAACAAATTTTATAGCTCTTTAAATATCGAAAATTTTTCGCTTTTCTTTGTTTATTTAACAATAGAAAATGGACTTTTTAAGTTTTTAATGTACGTATTTATGTCAGGATTATGTCTTACACAACTTTTATACGAAACATTTTTTTATTAAAGCAATAGTTTTTAAAATATTGAAGAACAAGTAAAAAAAGAGCATTTTTGCATTATTTTGCAATAAAAAAACACCCGCCGATGGGTTACGACCCCGACAATTTAGGGTCTTATTCTATACATACTCAGCTATCATATAGTGCAAACAAATAGGCGTTGGAAAAAATGTGGGTAAGTCGGCCATTTTGAACCTAATTCTTCTGAACTAATTAGTTTTTGATATATAGTGTTATGGGGGGTACAGAGAAGGAGTGGAAGGTCCGCTCGCTTTACACGGGAAAAGCTTATTAAAAATTAGCTGAAGATGGTAGTTAGGATTTGTCCGGTAGATATCGCTGTCTTAGAAATACCTCGATGGGTCTCCGTGAAGCAGAGAGAGAAAACAAAAGCCAGAGCGAATAAGGGGAAGAAAAGAAGCAGATGTAGGGACGTAGAGATATAACTTTCCCCTCTCTCCACGCTCACGGCGTACCGCCACTCTATATCAAATACATGTATTTGAACGAGCAACCTCACAGAGTGTCGCCGCCTTGCGGACAATTTCGTCCCAAAATACTGATGTGTAAATTGACACGACTTTAGTTTTTCACTCCTTCTCTCTACTCTCCATAGGTAGTGTTTTCAGAAAAAATTGGGCAATAGAAAATAAATAGTTTAATCTTTTATTAGAGATATTATATTCCAACCGATATTAAATATGCACTTTGAAAGAATTTTTTTTTTGTTTATTTAAATCATGGTTTCTTATATTTCTTTACAAAATATGATACAATATAATTTTAAATTGATGTTGCATTTAATTGCAGTTTTTGTTATTTTAACAATTTTATCAATTTCAATGCATTTTCTGCATATAAAAAAAATAACTGAAAATTCAAAATTTAAGAGAATCAGTAAAATAAATATTTCTTTAGAAGTAGGAATAAAACAAAAAAATCAGGCTAGTACAAAATCAATGACTACAGCCTGTAATTTTTTAAATTGTTTTAATGTTTATCAATGCGGAAGTAGCGGAAATAAATTACTTGTTTATGTTTACCAAGATAATAGAACTCCAAGTTTTATTGACAGTCTATCAAATAAACATTTAACAAAAGAATTTTATTATATTTTAGAAGCAATTATTACTAGCAAATATTATACACCAAATCCCACTGAAGCATGCATATTTGTGCCATCAGCTGATATGTTAAATCCAAATAATGATGATTATTTATATCAAATTATGAGTGTAATGAAATTGTAAGTTTAATTTATATAATTTTATAATTATGAGTCGATATTTTTGATATATTAGAAAATAGACTAAAAATATTTCTTATAAATAAATAAATTATTGGTTTTATAATTTATAATGTTATAATTTGTAAATATAAGAAATAATTTTATAATGATAACAATATTTAATTAATTCATAGTTATAAATTATAAGTAGATTTAAAAAAACAATTTTTTAATTTATTGTTCATAATTTATAAATTTGTAGCAACTTGTAAAGATACCTAAAAATTGATTATTTTAATCAAAATTTTTGACATATGTTTAGTCTTTTGAAAATAAACAAAGAATACTTCAAAGCAAGCCGTAAAAATTTAGGAAAAAAAAATGAAAATAGATACTGAGTTTCTGTTGTAACAGAAAGTTTATAATGTGTGAATAATGAATGTTTTGATAAAACTTATATTATGAATAAAGTATTAACCAAGTAATATTATGTTCAATAAGCTTATAATTTAGAAAATATAGGTTAGTCATAAAAATTGTTAATTGAATACATTATAACATGTAAAGAAATATAATAGAGTTTATTAAACTACAGTTAATTTTAATTTATTAAACTACGTTCAATATAACGTTTAATCAAATTATGAAACTGATGAACTAAGAAACTATTAACAATTCTTATAATATAATAATCGCATGTGCTTGGTGGGTCTGTAGGTATACATCTTTTTATTTCATGAAAATAAATTAATCACAGTCAGCAATTTTTATCAAAAAAATTCATATTTGAAAAAATTAACAGTGTTAAATTCGATTACAGAAAATAATTGCAAACAATACAAAATGAAATATATTATTATTTAATAAAATTAGTTTAAATTAATCGGTTATAGTATTTACTGATATTTTTCCCCTCTTGTATTTATATGAGTGAGTTATTGTTGGGATTCCTGGACTGAACATTATGATGGCCAAGATAGTACTAATATTCGGAGAGCCATCTATAAAATTGGTCACTACATAATAGAACCCTCTCATTTTCTTGAAAGATTCAATCTCAGGATATATATTGAAGCCAGAATGTCAGAATTGTAGACTGTGCATGGGTGTGTGGGTGAATCCTAAAAGATTTAATGCAAAAATAACTATAGAATACATGTGTGGAACTTTTTATACCAATAGATTTCGAATAAATAAATAGCGGAAATTCATTGTCAGAACTCTAGACTGTGCAGAACAGTTGTCATAAGTTGATAAAGTTGTAAAAAACTACTTCCAAAGTCAGATAAGATACCATTCTCACAATCTTATTTTCTTATCATATTGCACCTGGGTAAGCTGAATAACAATTATCAGAAATCTCAAGTATATTAAAAATCACAATAAAGTTCCATGTTCATGATATATAATCCACATTTTCTTTAAAAATATCAAATTTTTATGCTTTTTTCTTATTTAATCGCTTTAACCCATTAGTGCCGACGCGGACATTTTTGGATACTCGATATTTCTGATCTCAAAATGAAATGAGATCAAAATAAGGTTCTATAAGTAATTTTGGCTGCTCTATCCGTATTTGAGATCAGTTTGACCCTATGCCTCTTTGGAAAGGAGCAACAACAGTTTTCAAGGGGTAGTTTTTACCCCTTGAAAAGGGATAAAAACTAAGTGTTTGTAGACTATTTATTGCTGCAAACATGATAATCTGTATGGATATAATATAAAAATGATTTCAATATTTTGGTGCTACCTACTCGAAAAATTTTTTATACGTTTGGAAAATAAGGGTTGAGGGTGAAATTTTCAAATACCGGGAAGAAGAGGTAGAAAGTAAGAGTTGAGTTTGGCGTGAAATTTTTTCGAATACTGAGAAAAAAATTATTTTCTGATATACGTAAACACAGGGTACTGTTGATGTTGATCGGGATTTTTTTTCTAATAGCATACCGTCGGCATTAGCTTTACCCATTGTGAACCACGGATTTAGCACATTATGAGCCTCGAGAAAGGCTGCTAAAGATTTGTTTGTGATTATCTATTCGTTAATTTTTTTTTTTTTCAATATTCTAAGTTTTGTCAATATTCTCATGGACATTTTTGAAGAATTTTTTACATATCTGTTTATCGCATTTATTACAGTATTTTTGTGTTCTAATTATACAATTTTCAATAGAGCAGGTATTTTTCTTATCAGCACTAATGAGCTCATGATAATCGGTTTGATGAAAATCAGCAAAACACGTTGAGCTTACATGTTCTTTACAATTAAAACAATTTTCTTATTGTAGATATTACACTGTCTTCAAAGTACAAAAGCATTGGAGATTGATGCCATTATGAATCGTAAAAAAACAGTCCAAGTCTATTGTCGACTTCTTATATGTATTCGGATATCGTTGCAGTTTTGATCATTTAACACCGCTCATGGTTTTATTATATATGGCGAATGCTTGAGGAAATGGAAGACCAACTTTATCTTTTTCTATATATATGCCACTCCACCGTTTAACAGTGATGAGAGGAGTAATGCAGCGCGTGATAGAAGTGAAACTACTTTTGAATCCTTGACAGAGATATAATTCAAATTACTATTTTGATCATTTACTTCATAAGATCCTCGATCACTTTTCTTATTTAGTTGAACTAATACTGGACACCGTTTTTTTCTTACTTATTTGATAAACACGATTTGGTCTAACTGTACCAATTGCTTATTCCTAGTTTACATGATATTTTTTCGCTCATCAATAGGAACTGTTTCTAAAAAATGTTCTAGCATTTTTATGACTACTCTGGATCGAAGACTACAAACACTCAGATTCCACAGTAAATTTGAAAACTTAACAATATGAATATGACGTGCAGGATTTGATCGCCATAATTTTATTCCCCAAATGGCGGGTTTGTCTTTCATATATTGCTTGATCTACCATCTGCCGAAAAAGTTAATCATGCTTTCATCTATCGACATATATGATGAGAAGTAATTAAATTTTTTAATATTACTTTTGAATATATGACTGATAGCTCTTACTCTCCAAATTTTATCGTCCAAATTCTTGTCATTAATTTTAGAGTATTTTACGAAAAACTCGTCTCGTATCATGGCACTTATTATGTGATCAAATCGAAGTAGAGAATTTGAGTCCAGTAATCGTGTATACTTTTTCTACTGTTAAAAATAGAAGTAATCAATACACCGAAAGGATATCAAATTTCTCTGATCACAGTTGAAGATTATGTTCCCCAGTTGTCTCAATAATAAACTGCTTCAATTCTGTTGAGAAAAATAATTCAAAAATATCAGGTGTAATCATGTTTTCAACGAAAAACTTTTGATTATCAGACAACAAATTTTTATTAGCTGGTGTAGAACCATGTATTATTTCTCCTGGAAGCCAACTGTATTTATGGTGAGGCTCTAATAGTTATTGTGTTGAAGAATAGGATTCTTTCAGCGCCTCGTAAGAACCTCCCTGAATTTCACTATCATCATCATCATCATCGTGAGATTATACTTCGTCATCAAAATTTGCATTTGAAACAAAAACTAGATTTCCTTCATGTTCATCATGATGGTCTGTATATTTTATGTCAGGAGACAATTCGGATACAGTAGATGTAGCTCGTTTACGCTTGCTCATTGTAAATTGCGTGAACAATACGTAAAAATTCCAAAATTAGCAAAACGTAAGAATTTCAAAGCTTTTAAAGGAATTTTTATATATACTGTATCGCTACTCTAAATTTATTGGTATAATATTAGTAAGACTTCCACGTTCGTGACTTAAATGTAAAACATATCTTTTATATTAATAAAGAATTATAAGTGTTGTCCAATTTACTCAACTCTACTCAATCTACTAACATTAAATTTACATTATTGTGATTCTTAAAAATATGAAAACTTTCAAATGTTTCTCTTTGATATCTATATTTAATACCTTGTTCTAAAATATTTAAATTTTCAAAATCAGTTTTCATTCAGTTTAAACTGGAACATTATTTAGATCTGATAGTTTATTGATAATTATTTGGATCTACATAGTTGCTTGAGGATTGAACATGCTACACATTTATCAATAGATTTTATATGTACTTTTATTAGAGATTTTTTCTATAAGGAACAGTCCATTAACCTGCAAGCGGCCTCAAGTATATATTCTACTTGCGAAAGTGATAGAAGCGCTTTTATTCGACTTTTCAGGGGCAAGAGTTCTGCGAGGTCTACTGCTTATAAGTATAAAAAATTATAGGTACTTCAAAAATTAGTGGCACAAATATCAAGAGCAGGTCATCTTCTAATTTGACCGGATTAGTTGTCGGAATTACGAAACTGTAATATTGTAATATTGGAATTACTATTTGCATTCGTATGCACTTAATTTTTCAATATGTAATGTATTTACGACTACAGATATGGAGCACTGGTAAATTTCATTTCGTTGGCGGGATTTCTAAACTCTAATATTGGAGTCGTTATTTTCTAACCTAAGAACGAATGTGTTCAATGCTTGATTTATATATATCTTACAATATATAAAACTAATCAATGCCGTCTTGTTTGCGGAATTTCAAAAAATTATTATTGAAATCATTACAATCGGCAAGAAGCTCTTTGAACAATGATTTATTTATTTATAACAATAAGTAGAGTATATTTCAGAAGAAGCCGCTTCGATCATTTTTGAACTTTGTTTTGTTGAGTCTTATCATATTTGGTAAACTATCAAATGAAGAAAAAGTTCAAATATTATGCTGCAAAGTTGTTGATAAATACACAATGTACAAATATAACACATGATGTCTGACATTTCTTTCTTTCTACTCGTGACGCCATCTTTTGAAAAAGCTGGAAACTTACTTGTACACTCAAGTTATTTGTCAATATATTCTTTCGTTCATCAGTGTCAGATTTGTTTATACGTATCCTATTTTCGAAGGTAGCTGTAGATGACTGCTTTTATGTCGTGTCTCGTGAATTTCAAGAGCATTGAGCTCATTGAAAATTTCTTGACAAACACGAAAATTATTGAAATAGATGCACGACCCTTATTGAATTTCTAGGTACGATGATGCGCCCTGCTTGTGTATTAAAAAGGCGATAGTTTTTGAATTTATTATAACCTACAAAAATTAGGTTTTGTGCTTTCGCATCCCATTGTTTACGTAAAATGTTTGAGATGTGTGCATATGCTTTACATGAAAAGATTCGAAAATGTTAGATATTCGGATTTTTATTAAACCGGAGTTGAAAAAGTGTAAGTGAATCTGTCTGTTCGCCTAACATTTTATTAAGCACATTTACCGCTGTGTCAACATCTTCGGCTCAAAGATGCGTCAGTAGTCCTCATGAGAGCAGCATAGTATGTGCGCTTTCAATAATTGTACGCATTTCATGCTCCGTCCTTCCATTTTTGCATGTTGTATGGCGTAGAAGTTTCGAGTTTGATGCCGCTGCTTTCGAGAAAACCGACAACGTTTTCGTTATTCTATTCTGTACCGTTGTCTGCTCGAAGTATTTTTATCTCTTGCCCAAAACGATTTTTAATTATAAATGTGAATTTTTTTAAGAACTCGAAAGTGTAGCTTTTATGTTTAAAAAAATAAACCGTAAATAGCCAGTCACTTCGTCTCTAAACATTGAGATGAATTTAGCGCCATCTACCTACTGTGTCTGATCGGCCCGCACATATCAATATAGATGATTTCGCCCGTCAATGTGTTAGCATTTTCGTATTTTTTTTAAAAGGCAAATTAAATTACTTAACTAAAAGACAACTTTCACTAAAGAGCTGAACTTTATTCTGCAGACATAGACCGTTGACCACGTCATTATTTACCTTTTTGTCTCAAGCTTTATTTGTATGTCCGAGGCGTTCGTGCCATATGTTAAGAAACGAGTGAGGTATAAAACTCGCTTAGAAAATTTCATTCGATACAATCAATAAACGTATAATAGTATTCGGTTGTTGGTGCCTTGCCCTATTAACAATTTATCTTTGGAACATATGCTCGCGAGATTTTTTCCAAATACAACTGAGTATCCGTTTGGTAGAAAGCTAATTTTTTATGAGCAAAGGCACGAATAAAACAGTTTCAATCACACTTCCAAGCCATCGTTGATTTATTCAATGTTTTACAAAAATTTTCCCAGGCTGAGCTAAGCGTACTCTACTTCGCTGATGGCGTGATGAGCACTTTTTCGTTCATCATGATGTTCCTAACAATGTCTTCGTTAAATCCAAGATGCTTAGAGACTGTTTTCTGGTCTTGCTTGATTGCCTGAGAAGGCAAAATTCATGCTACTGTGGGTCAAGGGTCATCAAGGGATTCAGGCAAACATGGTGATGGATGATCTTGCCGAAATGGGAGTTAGAGCAGCCTATAGTGGAAATTGGGAAATGCGGGCGGACAAAAGCCTTCATTTTCATTAAAAATGCAAAGGGCTGGACGAAGGTTATCCTTGGCCTCAGTAGAAGAAGGGCCTAGGTACTTATCGAGATTCTCACGGGTCACGCTAAACTTAATGCTCACAGGTGCAGGATGGGTCTCACAAGCGATCCCTCCTGTCGCTTTTGTTACACAGAGAATGAAAACCCTGAACATATTCTGTGTCACCATCCAAACATGTCTGAGAGAAGGTGGCAGTATTTAATGGCTACATCCTTGGATGTGGAGGACATCAAGGCCAGTATGGCGAACAGAATACTTTTGTCCTGGGTGGCCTGCCGAATATAGCGGCTGTTGGTCTTAGGAAGGGACGCGAAGGGTTTTCCATGCGTCCAGGGTTTCCAAAAGTCCAACTTCGTACTTATACAAATAATAATAATAATAATGTCTTCGATATCAATTAATGGATTGGCGATATTTTAGATTTTCGCAATATGCTGAACAAAGGAAACTCCATGCGGTATTTGATGTTCGTGGAATTTTTTTGTAAGTGCTAGTTTGTTGGAGATACTATTTTTATTCGCGTACGCTTGAAAGTATTTCCCACATTACCTCTGATGACGTACATGTAACCTATTTTATTATGAGTTAATGACCAAGAAATAGTATACGATTCAATATAGGCGAGGTGCTAGCCTATGCATTATACGGCTATGCAAGAACGAATGACTCCCAAATATCTAGTCCCAGGGCTAATCCCTATTTTGACGGCTGGTGGCGCTATAGTATATTTTGTAACTTACGATCACTCGTTTAACACTTTTCCCCTTTTATTGAATTTTATACAATCAGTTCTTTACATAATTACATATTACATACGTCATTGAAAAAATATAAATTATTAAGATTTTTTACGATATTGAAAATCTGTATAATATGAAGTCGGTTCCTATTATTCCTAGACTGCGTTTCCTATCGTGTAACTTTTAAATTAAATAGGCAGTTGAGATTGCCTTACTGATCTACGCAATTGAATATCTTGTATTTGTGTTGCGTTTGAACGCTCTACTTGAATTTTTATTTTGGACATTAGATGTTTCACTTGATTCGCCGTAGCTTGTACATTGGTTTTGATTATTATTATTAGGTGAGCTCGTATCTGACCGATTTACAGGTATTATTGCTACTTCTTCCGGAAATACGGATTTATCGTTACAATTATTTTTATCCCCATTTCTATATGGTGCAGGTACGAGATGCCAACTGTTACGTTGTATTATATTACTTCTTTCTGTTTGAATAACATATGAATTAGGTGTATTTGCTTTTTTAATAGTCTTAGCATATAATCGCATATCTATAACCCAAACTGCATCATTGATCTCTAAATCAGTTAACTTCTATACTCTGTGACGTTTATTATTCAGTATACTTTGCTTTTCTTTTCTTTTCTTTTCTTTTTCGGATACAAAATCATGATGCTGAAATGCACCTAACTTTTCTGGTATAATCGGTATGCGAGTACGAATTTTTCTGGAAAATAACATTTCCGACGGCGAAAAACCATTTACTAAAGGAGTAGCTTTCTATGAGAATAAGCCTAATGCTATGTCGTTACATTTTTTTATTATATTTTTATCAACTTTGACTGCTGCTTCCGCTGCCCTGTTACTCGGCGAGCTTGTTACATGTTGAAAATCAAAAACGTTCGCGAATTTGTAAATCCTGATGAGAATTGCGTACCGCAATTGCTCTGTACAATTTCAGGAATATCGTGCCCAGTGTAATTTTACAATGCCTGATAATTTCGTTTCCTGTTAAGTTATCTAAAGGGCACATCTTAAAATATCTGGAATAATAATCGGTAATAATGAGATACCATCTTTCAGCTAAAAATAAATCCATTCCCACCTTTTGCCTTGATATATCGGGAAATTTTTCTATTCAAAATGGCTCACGTATATTTTGTCTCTCTACTATGCAGGCATGATAATTTTCAACTAAATTCTTGAATTGCGCACTTAAACCTAACCGCCATAGAGCGTCTTTGGATCTATTTCTACATATGAAAATTCCTAAATGGCCTTCATGTAATTTATGTAATAATTCAAGTTGCAGAACTGGAAGAATAACTATTCGTGAATTATAATAGAATAATAAATTATCGCAAACCGAACAATCTTCCATATATTCGTAATATCGCGCCATTTGATGATCTATTTTGCTTTTACAAGGCCACGTTGACCAAACAATAACTTTTACTTTGCATGCATATGGGATCATTTTCCTGTTCTTTTTTTATTTTTTCTATAAAATTATTTTTTGCTGGAAAATTCCTAGTAATGAAAATAATATACAATACAATTTTCTCAGGCAAATCGTCTGCATCATTATTTATGTTAGTTAATGGATTGCGCGAGAGAGCATGTGCTGAGAAAAAATTGTTTACTGGGCATAAACTGTATGACATACGAAAACCGCATTAATTTTAGTCTAAGTTTTTGTGACCGAGGAGTTAGCTGATCTAAATCTGTACTCTGTAGTACTTGTAAAAGTGGCTTGTGATCAGTCTCCAATGTAACTTTTCATCCCGTAACATATTCTCTTTCAATTTGGCTATTCTCTGTTCGCATGCCGTTAGCGTGCGAGATGCGTATGCTATGACTTGGCTTATACTAACATTATTTTCTTGTAACAACACCGCACCTAGAGCATACCTTGATGCGTGGGCTTGTATCATGATATTTTTCGAATAAGCAAAATAAGCTAATGTCGGAGCTTTTTATAGCATTATTTTTATTTCATTAAACGCTTTATTCTGTGCATCAAACCATACAAATTTTTTATCATTTTTTAATAATCAATTTAACGACTCAAGAATTTTTGACTTATTCGGAATGAAATTACCCGCATAATTTATCCTCTTAATAATTGCATCAGCGCCTCTTTATTTTTCGGAATTGGAAAATTCATAATGGCTTCAACTCCCTCAAGCAAAATATCTATTCCCTTTTCTTTTCTATATTTATTAAGTTATGCCTTCTTTCTTAATACAAGTAAGAACACTATCAAGAACTCTGTCGTATTCTTCTTTTGTTTTAGGGTATTTTAAAATATCATCTTATATTTATATTAATAGTAATACATCAATATACAAAAAATAAAAAATAAATTTAAAAATTATAATTTTAAACTATAAAATTTTAAACTATAACATTTTTTATAGTCTGACTGTCATTACAATTTTAAATTTTTATTTTTAATTTTTTGTATATTGATCTATTAATATTAATATAAATATATATTGATATTATTATGTTTTATTATTATTATTATTTTCGATTTATTTAATTAGACTGTAAGGCCCATGAAAATATTTATAAATTTGTAGATAATCAGTCGGCAAAAGCACAATTAAAGTCATTTATATGTATTATGACATTCGATACGTCGGAAAATAAACACCGTGTTCCCCTAATAAAGATGTTGCCCTTCTCACAGAAACCGCTTTGGATAAGTTTTATGCCGCGCTAGCCAACGCAATGTGTAATAGTATTGTATAAATAGTGTATATAACTTACGTGTATAATAGTAATAAATAGTGTTCTCATCCTCTCTAACCTCGAGCATTAGACTAGCTTCATTTCTCCCCTATTCCCGCATCAGCAGTATATCATTGTATGAGAATTGACGTAAGTGTACCCGTGCGTGCGCAGAATCCGGGTTACGAATGGCGCCCAGTGCGTGGAGCCGACGGGAGACGCAGTTAACTGCGCAATAGCCATACGGTATGACAGCTGGCGAGAGAGACAGAGAATAATCTCTGTAACTAGGTGTATTACTGGCATGTAACTACATGTATGCACTAAAGGAAATACTGCTTATCATTACCATTCCCGTAATAAATGCTTAATTATAAATGAGATTATTGATCATAAATGCATACATGTGTCTGAATTGATGTAGGAACCATATCTACAAAACGGAGTTAAGTTTAATAGAAACACTCCTTGTCGTTTTCCTATCATTCTAGTAGACTTAACTTCATAATAAAACTGAAAACTTAATAACATTAATTTTGCATCGTTCTCCTTGTCCTCATCATTATATGGGGTTAAATTGTCGTCATATGGTGTTACATTGGTAGATCCCGGGGCAAATCATATATTGGCCCAAAACCAGGAAAGATGATCCGATCGGCGATCATACCTGTTGTATCTTATATGCAACTACCCGATGGACAGCTATAGCGGGAAAGTCAAACTACCGATGACGAAACTATTGAAGAAAAACGTCCTGTGGATATGGAAAAGCGAACTAACGTAAGCGCCTATATTGTCGAGGCCCGTGACAAACAGTCCCTACATCTTACTGACAGATGCCGGCAGTTACACTTTAGGAGTCGTTCTGAGCCTGATAATCCAGGCAGAAGAGTGTCCCATAGCATATGCTAGCAGGACATTAACTACGCCTGAAATTAATTATATGGCCACGGAAAAATAATGATATAATATAATTTAGCAGTACTATGGGCTGTCACAAATTGTGAGGCTATCTGTTCGGCGAGGCTTTCACGGTTACAACGGACTATAGAAGTTTACGGTGGCTGCACACGCTGAAATTCCGGCAGGACGCCTAGCACGATGGGCCACGCCCTTACAGACCTGTAACATGGAAGTTGTGAGGGTGCAATTCACAAGGGGCCTGATGCGTTTTCACGATTATCCACCACAAAAGGATCACAGACTACTTTTCTTACGACGATAGAGAAAGACGAATGGTATACAACAAATTGAAACAACTGAACTGCCAACCCGAAAGTCACGTGGACTGGAAGACTGTGAACGGTCTATACAAACACCGCCCCAATCCAATATCAGGAACATTAGGAATTGACACCGAGGACTGAAAGTTAGTAGTCTCGTCGAAAGATAGAGAGAGCATAATGCATAAGTGCCACAACACCACAACATCAGGTCATTTCGGAGTGAAAAAGACCAAACTACTAATGCCCAAAACTACTAATGGGCTACTATGAGAGCAGATATATATATATATATATATATATATATATATATATATATATATATATAAATATGTAAGAATTGTCCAGAGTGTCAGATCCACAAGGTGTCACACAAAGCACCCACAGCATTGATGGAAAAAGAAATATTGAAGGCCCGTAGTCAACTGTAGCTGCAGAAATAATGGGACCATTTCCCCCCAGCAAAGGCCAACATAATACTTACCGGTAATAGAAGTTCCATTCCCGTAATATGTGGAATTACGGCCGTTACGCAAAGTCACAGGACAGTCAGTGATAAAAGCTCTAGAAGAGCTAATAATTTTCAAATGGGGATGTCCCAAATTCTTATTAACGGATAACGGCATGGAATTTGACAATAAATTCGTAAGAGAGAGACTCAGTGAATTAGAAATCATACAACAGTTCATACCAACATACCATACTCAGGCAAATCACGTAGAGAGAGTGAACACGGCCATCAAATCCATGATATTAGGTTGTCAAATATCTCCCTTCCGCTTTTTTGCTCTTCATTCATTGCTTTATAAAAAGTGTTACAGTGGTCGGATTTACTTCATATATGCCCCGTTGTGTTTGATAATCTGTTTCCATCTAGACGGCAACTTCATAATACCCCTCTTGTAGAAACACCTCTCCTTATTTGCGAAGAATTCGGACAGCCACTTTTCACAAGTCTCTGAGTCCCAAATTTACACCACCAAGGACGTTCGACATGGACAGGAATAGGTGGTAATCACTTGGCGCTATGTCCGGGCTATATGGTGGGTGCGATAAAACCTCCCATTCGAAAGCTTTTGACGAGTCATCAACGAAGTGTGTGGCCTGACGTTGTCCTGGCGGAACACTACACCTTTCCTATTGGCCAATTGTGGACGCTTTTGGTCAATAGCCTGCTTCAAGCGGTACAGTTGTTCACAGCAGATGGTAGAATTAAGCGTCTGGCCATATGGAAGCAGCTTATAGTGGATAATTCCCTTCCAATCCTACCAAACACACGGCAAAACCTTCCTGGCCGTCAATCCCGGCTTTGAACCACGACCGTTTTCGTTTGATATTGTCGTATGTGATCCAT